>VBSM01002959.1:11625793-11650142 GCA_008086735.1 Cheirogaleus medius | reverse complement strand
CCTTTGTGTTTGTGGGGGTTGGGACGGAAGCAGCAGGAGGGGGTGGGGGAGCAGTTTGGGCTGTTTCAGCACCTCTGCTCCTGCAGGAGGTTACTTGATCCCTCAGCGAATGACAGAGCAGGTGCCGAGGGCTCCCTCTGTGGGGCTGGCTGTCCACCTGACCTGAGTGTCCACCTTCCTCCCTCACCTCTGCCCCCTAAAAAGCAGGGAGCTTCCTCCTCAGCACCTCTGTCTCCCTCCCTCTCCTTCCCCTCAGCCCCACCCCCACCTGCTGTCTGCAGCTTGCACATCTGCCTTCCCACCACGCTTGTCCTGCAAGAGCGTCCCCAGCCTAGTTTGGAGCACTCTGCACCCCCAGCACATCCTTCAGCTGCACAGGGCAGCTCAGCATGGAGGCATGCGGTGGATAACGGTGGAATTTCGGGCATCTGGGAGCCAGGCTCAGAAGCAGCATCTGGCCTCCCAGGCTCCAGCAGGCCCGGAATCTGGCATGTTTAGGAGGACGCACATTTATTCTCCATACCTAGAGGCTAAAGGAAGGCATGTCTTCTTGGCAGCGTGCAGGTCTGGCTGCTTCTCAGCTCATGGAAAACTACCGAGACCAAGAGTGAAGGGGCTTTGGCCTGGACCTCCGTGGACTGCGATGCCGCGGGTGGAGCGGAGTGGCCTTGGACAGAGAGTGGCCCCGAACTTTCTCTCCCCTGCTGGTGGCCTCTCCGACACTGGCAGTTCGCGGAAGAGCAGGCACCTTGGTGACTAATACCGCGTAGCAGGGGTGCCTTCAGGAGCAAGGCAAACCCAGCAAGAGTGTGGGCAGGCTGGGGGAAGCAGCAGGGGGTGGTGGGGACTGAGGGGCTGAAGAGTCCCGGGCACCTAACGCCAGTCAAATGGGGATAAATGTCCTGGCTGACTGTCAGGGCTGACTGTCCGCCAACCCCTGCCAGTGCGTTACAGGCTCCAAGGCACTGAGCCCTGTGGTCTCGCTGAATTACCATTTCCTTTCTGCAAGCAGTAATGCTCCTCGCTTGGCAGATGAGAAAGCTGGACCTTAGCAAGGCTGAGAGGTCCCCCTGGACTCCATTCCGGCAGTGATCTACGGGACGTGGCCTGAGGACACCCCGTCTCCGCCCCCGATTCTTCCCTACTCTCAGGTTTGGAGGGTGCAATGCAGCCGTCCAATTCAGCGGTCAGGACTGTGCTCGGTTCTGACTCGGGGTCCTCATTCATCATTCAAATGGCCCCCGCGCCCTCCCCGATGCATAATTCCCTTTCCTCCGTGGGCGTGTCTCCCGGTGCTCACGCTCCCCCATGCAGGAGGAGACGGAGGGGCTCGCGGTGGGCCCAGGGGGTGGGAGAAAGAGGGAGCAATGGGGGCTCTGAGGCCTGGAGGACCAGGTATTTGACTACTTCCCCACCCCCAGGTCCAAAGCCTGCCCCAGGCTCACCCACAGAGAAGAGAAATTAGCCATGGGGACGCTGCCTTGGAGGTCTGGATTCAGACCTACCACAGTACAGTCTTCTGCACTCCCTGGAATATATTTTCTTTCTTCTTCATGATACAGTGATATGGAAATAGTAACTGCTAACGCCAAACACGCTTCTACATGCTTTACCTCTATTAGCTCATTTAACCCTCACTAACTAATCCTGTGAGGTAGGTGCTGTTAGTATTCCCATTTTACAGATGAGGAGACTGAGGCACAGTGCATGCTTACACAGAATTTGGAAACTAGACAGGATGTGTAGAAGACAAATGCTGATCCTCAGTTCCCAGCCTGGTAAAAACCATCCACCCATTCATTGCACAAACCTTGTTTCCAGGCACTGTGCTGGCTGATGACATTAGAGTAGGCACATAGCCCTGAAAACCAATTATCATGAACAGTATGACAAATGACACATGAGAAATGACGCATGAGGAATGTGGATTTCAGGAGCCCAGAGGTGTCTGGGGAAGTCTGGGAGGGCTTCCTAGAGGAGGTAACACCAGGCAAAGAAGGGATATTTCCAAAAATAAGACCCAGGGCCGGTGTGAGAGTCATGCCACATTTGCAAGGCACCAGGAGGTAGAATGTGACAGGGATGCCCGGGAAGGGCAGTGGGGTAGTTTTGGGATGGTATGATAGGCCAAGGTGAATTTTAATAGGTACAAGATTCAAAATACATGAATAATATACAGTGAAAAGTTTCCTTCTACCCTATTCAGCCACTCAGGTAGCCTCTCCATGGTCAGCCAATCTCTAGTTTCTTATATGTCCTTCCAGAGGTATTTTATTTTACGTTGCCATGAATGAATCTCTCTCTCTCTCTCTCTCTCTCTCTCTCTCTCTCTGCTTACAGTTTTTAACCCCAAAGATAGCACACTCTTTATGCATCTCTGCACCTTGATTTTTTTCACTTTAAGAACGTATTTCGGCCATCTTTCCTGTTTGTACTGTGTGTCGTGCTACGTGGTTAAGACTTGTACTTTTTTTAAACAGCTCCTATTGGTGGGCATATTGTTTTTTGCTAATCTTTTGCTTTTACAGTAAGTGTTGCAATAAATAATCTTGACCCATGTAATATCCTCCATGTGCAAATACACCTATAGAAAAAGAATGCTGGAAGTGGAGTCACTAGGGCAAAGGATATGTGCCATTTTATTTGCATTTTTTAAAAGTTCATTTAAAACTTCACTTGCAAAAAGTGAAGTGTACAGTTCAATAAATGCAATACACGACGCAAGTATACACCCGTGTGATCACTGCCCGGATCAAGGTGTGGGTTACCACGGAACGTTCCCAGGCCTTATGCTGGTGGATACCCACCCTCCAAGGCAATTTGCTAATCTGGCTTCTATCACCATGGATTGGTTTTTCCTGTTTCTGAATTTGGTATCAATGGAACCCTAAACAATGTATGTAGTTCGTGTGTGGTTTCTTTTGTTCAGTGTTACGTCTGTGAGACTCACCCATGTTGTGTTTAGCTGGAGCTCTTTTTTTTCATTGCTGGTTGGTGTTCCATTTTGTGAATATACTACAATTTATTTATCTGTTCAAATATTGATGGCATTTGGGTTGTTCCCAGTTTTAGGCTATTATAAACGATGCTGCCATATGCATTCATTTGGGGGACACTAATTAAGACTCATTTCCATTAGTTATATTCCTGGGCATGGAATTGGTGTGTACCTCTCACATTTTTTATGGATACCACCAAATCGCCCTCCGCAGAGGCTGGTGCAAGGCGAGGAAGCGCCGGTTCCCTTGTTCTGCACGTGCAGCGTCTGGCCTAACGCGGTGCCCAGCGCGGCGCCAGGGGTAGAGTCTGTGCACAATTAAACCACACAACCCTCAGCTGCAGAAGTGATATGAAAATGCATGTGAGCCCCAAAGCCCCGCCCAGAGCAAGAGATTGTGGATTTGCCAGCATGTCTCGCTAGGAAGGGTCAGGGCAGAGTGAGCAGGAGTCAGTGGCCTCATCTCCACCCCAGAGAAACATCCTTAATGAATAATAACAGCCCTTCCCTTCACGCAGCTCTCTGGCCTTTCTAAGGCACCTGGACACGCACCGGTGGTGCTCAGCTAGTGCTCACATTAGGATCCTCCGGGGAGCTTTCCAGAAATTCCGATGTCGGGGCCCCACCTCATGGTTCTTATTTAATTAGGCTGGGGCCTGAGCACCGGTGGGTTACGAGCACCCCAGAGAGCTCCGATGGGAAGCCAGGGCCAGGAACCACGGACGACACCGGCTTCTGTCATCCTCACGGCAGTTTCTAAACGGGAGAAATGGGCAGGACACTGGGCTGGGTGGAGGGAGAAAAGGTTCTGAAATAGTGTTTACAGTATAGCAGCGACGCTTCGCCCCACGCCAGAACAGTGCTGGGGCGTTATGGTCCTCATCTCACTTAACACTGTATGGAAAGGCATTGGGATTATTGTCCCCATGTCACAAATAAGGAGCCAGGCCGAGGCCACCCAGCCGGCCGGTGGCAGTGCTGGGTCTGGAACACAGCCTGTCTCAGTAGAGTCAGCACTCACGCTCAGGCCGGCCTCCTCGTCCTCACCCCACTTTACCTGGAAAAAAGACCAGAAGGAAATAGACTAACATGTTATCAGTGGATACCTTTGGCTGATGGGTGATGTTTTCTTCCATATGCCTTTCTGCTATTTTTCAATTTTATCAGTGACCATGTATTATGCTTATAATCACAAGCAAATAAAAATCCGTTCAAGTTGTTGAAGTAAATAGCATGACCATTTTCTGGAGGGGCAAATTGAGTCCCAGAGTGTCCAAAGCGGGTGAGTGACAGATTTAGGGGCACGCTTGTCTCCCGAGTCCCACACAGGGCTTGAGAAGTCTTAGGAGGTGAGACAAGTGTGACCTTTATCTATGGCACGGGGCTCTGGAAAGGCACGAGAGAATGCCCCCAAGTAAAAATTGCTTTTGCCTTAATTTGATTATACACATTCCTGTAGAATAGCCAGTATAGACAGACACATTAAAATAAAGCAAAGTGACCTGAAATCTCACCACCCAGTTGTAAGCAGTGATAAAATTTGGGGGACCCTTTCAGATAACTCTCTGTCCATCAATATTTATATAAATCCTGATACACATAACTTTCCATGCATGGGTCATGCCATCAACATGCAGTTTTACAACCTTCTTTTTAAACTCAAAATGTGTCACACGCACATCAGCGAGTAGTGATACACGTCAGTGCTGGAATGGCTGGAGAGTTTTACGTAGATGAGCCATGAAACATCTAACCACCCTCCTGATAACAGACATGTGGGCTTTTTCTAAACACACCTTATCTTTGATGTGTTAGAAAATGAAGATTTCAATGTAGTCCGATAAAAAACCTCTGGAGTAAAGTGTTTTTTTGTTTTCGCTTTTTTTTTTTCGATAGAGTGAAAGAACAGTAGTCGAATTTGGAATTTTGGCATGTGCATGTGTGAGTTGTGTGTGTGTAAATGTGGGTTTTCATGGGTTGAGTTTGATTTAAATAATTTAATTAGAAGACTATTAACCCCACAGAGATCTTATTAAGTCTGTCTCTCTGTCTCACACACACACACACACACTCACACGCCCCATCTGCAGGTGAGCTGTGGCTGCGAAACCCTGCTGAGCAGAGCCGGGCAGGACTACCTGACGAGCCATGCAGCAGAGCCAAGGTCAGCTGCTCTCTGCCAGCTTGGGCTCTGGGCCCACAGTTTGCTCTTAACAAATGCCTGTGGGCAATGACGACACGCATTCACACACACACACACACACACACACACACCAGCCAATCTCATTCTCCCTGCATGCAAGGTGCTGGGGCGGTAACGGAATCTGCATGTCCAGAGGCAGGCATAATTGAGTGGCTGAGGGCATTAAGTCCTTGATTAAACTCGTTGTTCATTAGAAGGGACAATTAACCCAGCTAATATTCCAGGCCAGCCCAGCAGGGTCATTCCCATCAAAGGACATATTGAGCAGATAATGAAGTGGCTGCATCACCTTTGTGGAGGAGAGTAGAGCTCCAGGGTCCTTACCCAAGGCCTGCTGCCCAGGCCAAGGGGCGCCGATGACACTTCAAAGCAAGTAGACTCTGAATCCCACCAGCCTGGTGTGGGGTTGTGTGAGCTTGAGTTTGTGAATGAAAGAGGGTGTCTCTTCTGGGGAAGCTTTCCCTCACAGATGAATGGCCTCCTGCTCTGCTTTGTGTTGCAGCATCTACCTATGATGCTCGGAGCCTCAGCAGCCACCTTGTGACCATGTGGGAATCTCACTGGCTCTGCCCTGTCTATGGGCCTTTGCCCTTTCACAGCTTTCTTATTATTTAAGCCAGTTTGGTTGGGGTTCCCGGCTTCAAGCAACAGAAAGCACCCTGACTAATAAGATGCGTCCTCCATTACCCAGCAGCTTCCCTGGAGAGGTGGAGGGGAGGAAGGAACGGGATAGGGAGAGCTCTTCTCCCTTTTCTCTCCCGATGCCTAATGCCAGCCACAGGTAAGGTCTCCCTAGAGCACACATGTCCCCAGTTGCCTGGATCCTAGAAGGGTGAATTTGGTGGCTGTACTTGCACTGGCCTTAGGAGTCTGACAACAGAGGTGACTGTGCTGGGGGGAGCAGGCAAAGGGAGCCAAGGCCTGGCCCTGTGAGCTGCTCTGGTCAGACAGGGCTAGAGTAAAGACTAGCCAGTCACCAAGCTTGGCCAGGGATCCCGGCAGGCTGGAAGAGAGCAAGAGTGGGCAGGAGTAGAAGAAGGTGAGCAGCCTGGGGGGAAATCCCAGCCCAGCCCCTGTAGGAACGAGTAGAAAAAATAACTCCCATGGTGGAAGCATGTCTCTTCTAGGTACCATGCTCTGGGCTTTGCATGGGTTGCCAATATCATCTGTACCACCTGTATGAGGTAGATACCACCACTCATTACAGATAAGGGAACCAAGGCTCAGAAGGGGTCAATGGCTTGTCCAAAAGCACACATTCAGAAAGATGGAGGCAGGATTAAAATTGAAGTTTGTACTGCTCCAGAGTCCTTAACCATCCTCTGTCAGTTTTTGCACGCATGCACGCCTCCATCCTCCACCCAGCCAGCAGTGTCCATTTCCCATTCATTCTAAAAATGTTCTCTGATCACCTATCCTGAGCCAGGCACTGTTCCAGGTGCCAGGATTAGAGTGATGACAGCCCTGCTTGCCGCCTTCTCGGCGTGCAAGAATGTCCACTTGGATCAAGGCTGGTGACCACAGGCTGAGGATCAGTCTTCTCATATCACCGGACAGGATTTGTGAAGATACCACTTCAACTCTGAAGCCCCTTGGAATGTTCCGAGTCACAAGACCACAGACCCGTGCTGGGTTGAAGTCTTGAATTGTCTGTGTGACTTTGAGCAAAGCATTGCTCCCTGGGGCCTCGATTTTCTCACCTGCAGGATTGGGATAAAAATATCTTGTGCACTCTTTGCAGGGGTGTTGGGAGCATAATGGAAATACTTTTCCTAAAGAGCTCTGTAAACTCCGGCATTCTGGGCAAACATCAAGCTGTCAATCCATCTGTCCCAACTTTAGGGAAGTTGTCTTCTCCACTGATGTGATCAGTGAGTCTCTGGTAAGAATAACCTCTAAAAGCTTATTTGTCATGCGTTATAGACCTTCTCTGGGCCAGGCCACTTGGGAACCCCTAGGAGCCTCATACTGCAAGGGAATAATGAACCTCCCAATTGCAAGGGAAGTGAGGCTGACACCCAGAAAGGTTAAGTGGCAGCTGAGGTTGCACAGTGACTCAGAAGCCAACGCTCAGGCCTCCAGAGGGTCCAGGGCCCAACCCTGGCACTACTGGCTGCAGCTGTGTGTGTGAGGGGGGCGATGTTGGGTCAGACATTCTTTGGGGTTCTGCCGCTGCTCTCTTCACCAGGAGGGCATCTGACATGAACATGATTTCTTCTAGATGTGAAGGACAGTGAGAGGGACTCCCTAGTGGCTCTGGGATAGAGCAGCTTGTCTGTGTTGGGGCAAAGCTGAGCTTATGCTCCTCAACTCATAGCAAAGGGACACGCTGTCCCCAGGGTCCATAGGAGCAAAGCCTGTGCCCGTCACCTCCCGCGAGACTGCATTTCTGTTAACTGTTCCTCCCGCGAGATGCCACGTGAGGGGTTATTTTCCAGGAGGCTGTCTTGGGAGCCTTTTGCACCTTCCCACTACAGAATTGCTCTTGGCCTTGGCGGAGAGAGTCACAGGGGGCTTTGCCGAAAGCAGCAACACCTTTTAACCCTCTGCTGGTTTGGGCGTTTAAATCTGACCTGTCTTTGGGTTCAGGGAGTGTCTTTGGCTTGAAAATTGTTGGGCCACTCCTGTCTGAATAGCAAATGATGGAGGAAGTCCCCGCTCCTCCCTTGTGTCACCTGCTGATGTCACCCAGGACCTCAGCATCTCTCACTTGCTGGTTTCCCAGGAAATGAAACACAGGGCTCAGGGTGGGAAGGGAGATGAAGTGAGAAGAGATTGTTCAAACCTTAGGTCTTAGAGTTAAAAATATAGAATCCAAAATAATTGTCCCCTGCCTTCCTATAAAATAAAGTCTCTCTGTCTCTCTCGTTCTCTCTCACACACATTCTTCTGTATTTGTGGGTAATAAGGAGCCTTGGAGTATGTGCACAGGCAGGTCCCACACGTGTGTGGCAGAAGCATGTGTGTGTGTTTGTGCACCTTTATCTGCGTGGGTGCACGTGTGCATGTGACCCTGGGCGAGTCGGTGTGGCAGGATGTGTGTTCATGAGGACAAGTGTATGTCAGTACGTGTCATGTGCCCCAGTGAGGGGGGCCTTCTTTAACCAGTGTTGCCACTCAGGAGTGCGTGGAGGAGGAGGCCCTTTGTGGTCAGGGCTGGGCTTGCCCAAGCTCCGGGACCTCAGCCAGGTGCACAGAGGCGCCTGGTCACCTCAGGTGATGAGGAGATCGAAGCAATCTTAAATTCCTAGAAGAGGGGCTTCCCATTTTTATAGACTCTGTAGACACCTGGGCTGACAAGCTGTACTTAGAGACTGAAAATATCAATTTATAGTAAGGTAAGGCTGGTTTTCATTTGTCTCTATTAAAGGCATTTACAAATGATTTATTGATTCAGAGAAATAGAAAAGACAATGACCCCCCAAAACCTCATGTCACTATGATTCATCTGATATTAAGGTTTAAGATATCCTGGGCAAGAATTGTGGTTTAAAAGATGCAGAAATAAATTTTACAGCACCAAAGAATCAATAAACTGCACTCCGACTGAGCCACGGAGCAGTATGCGGAAAGAACCCTGGAGGTCGAATGTGTCTAGGGAGCTGTGTGTGTGTAGGTGCATTTGCATATATGTTCATGTGTATGTGTGTGCGCATGCTGTATGTGTGTATTTGTGAGTGTGTGTGTGCATGTCTGTGCGTGTCTTTTGTGTGTGTCTGTGTGTATCTGTATGTGAGTGTGTGTGTTGTGTGTGTGCATGTGTATGCAGGTTGTGTGAGCATCTGTGTGTGTCAGAGTGTGTACGTGACTCTGGGCGTGTCCCCCCTGCACCTGGGCTGCAGTTCCCACATTTATACAAAGAGGGTGGGCACTGTATGGACCCCAGTTTCCAGTGGGCACTGCATGCTCGGCTATGCTGCGGGGCTCTGATGGGTCCCATCCTCCTCCTACGTTGGAAGTTCACCCACTGACCCCTCGCCCGCCCTGCCCCACATCCTTGTGCAGTGCTCAGTCCTTCCTGCTATGCACACTCTGTTCCAGGGGCCTAAGAAAGGCCAGGACCTTCGCCTCTGTCATGTGCTCAGCCATCTCTCACCCCACACCGTGTGACCTTGGGGCAGTCCCTTCTCTTCCCCGGACCTCAGGCGGGACAATGAGGTGGTGAGAGACTCCGCTGCTTGGTCGTTTTCAGCATGCAAGTTTCCTGCCCCTGTGAGTGTGCAGGAGCTGGGACATGGCCCAGGCACCGCCACTCACACCAAGCCGCCCTGGGAACGGGATGCATCGGCACCCAGCGCGGGGCCTGGCACGTGCAGAAAGCGGGTGTGTGGAAGAGGCTAGGCTCAATCAGTGGGATCCGTGCTCTTGGGCCTCTGCCTCCTCCCCTACTGTCCCCATCATGTCCTGATTAAGACTCAGAGCCCCCCTCACCCTGGCTGCACTACAAAGTCACCTGGGGAGGGTTTAGAATCAATGGGCCCAGCCCCCCAGACCAAGTGAACCAGAATCTCTGCGCATGAAGCTTAGCACCTGAGGTTCCAGGTCCTCCAGATGGTTCTAAAGCACAGCACGGGCTGACAACCTCTGCCCTGTCGGCTGGAGAATCCCCGGGTGCCAGGACTCTCTCCAGACTGAACCTCAGAGAGACCAAGTTAAAGGTTTTCAACTTTCACTCTGCTTCCGAGTTTCCTGCTGAGCTCATAACATACAGATGTCAGGACAGCCCCAGAGCTCTTGATTCCAGAGGTCTGGCCCAGGCCTGGAAATCTGCATTTCAGATCAGCTCCCAGGCCCCTGGTTCTGATGTAGGTGGTCCTCGGCCTTTCTTGAGCTCGGCGCTGGGAGGCTCAGTAGCAGGGCTGCGCAGGAACGGCGCAGGCTGCTTTAGGATCCGCATCAGCCGTGGTAGGAGGCCCTGGCTTCCCCCACACTCTCCTGCTCACCTCTCAGACATATTTGAAAACTGATCTGATTCTGTTTCTTTCTTTGTTCAATGGCTTCCCATTGTCCTGGTGACAAAGACCCTAATCCCTAGTGCGGTGCGGGAGGACCTGCAGGTCTGGCCCGGCCTGGGGCCTCCTCTCCAGCCCTCCCCCATCCGGAGGGCCTCTGCTGTTGGCGAGGCTCCCGCCTGGCGGAGCTCTCCCGACCCCTCAGGGTCCAGTTCACCCAGAGCCCAGGCCGAATCCCAGGTCCTCCACCAAACCACGCCCTGAAGGAGGCATTCCCAGGGCTGGTTTGCTCCCGTTCAACACTGTCGCCCACACGTCTGCCCGGGGCCGGCTCTGTCATAGGTGCTCCACGAACGTTTGCAGAATGCATGAATGACACAACACAAACTCCACTCTTTCAGTCTGGGTGATCCTTACTCTAAGTAGGGTTTCCAGCCTCGCCAAGCAAGCAGGCAGGGGAATGTGTCACTGTGGACGTTCAGACGGGGCAGCATGCCAGCCATACCCTGCACGTGGGCGTGCAGCTGTGTGCATGTGTGTGCATGCACGTGTGGGCCCGTGTGCGGTATATGGAAGTTAGAGGTTACATTTAGGTTGGACTGGGAGACATTCTGGCTTATAGCCTTTTTCTGACAATCACGAAGTGGCTTCTGAATGACTGGTTTCTCTCCCTGTGATAGGGCCCCAGCCACGTTCCTGCAGGGAGTGACCGTGCTCACAGCCCGAGTGCCCATGGGAAATGTGGCAGAGGGAGCCTCAGCTGTCGGGGGTTTGACCAGGAGAGGGTGTGGGGGTCGTAGAAAGAGCACGGCTCCTGAATCTGACCAGGGAGGGTTCAAATCCCGGCCCCGCCCTTTCCTTACCAGCTCTGTGACCTTGGACCAGTTCCTCATTGGCCTCAGTCCGGTGGGAGTGACACTGACGAACCTAGTGAAGGAGGGGCGTCCAGATTTGTAGGCGATGCAGTGTGCTTTGCTCCCACCTTCTCGGAGGGACCCTTCCTTCAAGCACCTGTCCCCGCTTCCTTGATCCCCAGCACTGCCCAGCACAGGGCGAGGCATACAGTAGGTGCTTCATGATATCTCACAGCTTAGGATTTGGTGCTTAGTCCAGAGACTGGCAGCTATTAGGTCCTCCCTACTTCCCTTTCCCTCCTTGAACAGTGCTGGCCTGAGACTCGGGGTGCCTGGGCTCTCCCCCAGCTCTGCCCACGTGTGTGTCCCAGTCCCTGTGACCTTGAGCAAGCGCATGCCCTCTTCCTGGGTCACAGGAGGGGGTGGTGGACGTGCTGCTTTGCCCTCTGTGTGAAGTCCTGCCTTGTTTGAGAGGACTGTGTTTGGGGTGGCGAGGCCTGGCTGGGGTGCCCCGGGGGGCTGGTGCAGACCGGAGGGGGGTGCCGGCCTGCAGGGAGAGAGCAGCGTGTTCCTTTCTTACCTGCCGATAATAGAAAGCTGCTCCTTCAATTGAGCTGTTTCCTTCTTTTGCCCTAAGCTATGAGGAGTAGATTGGATGAAAATTATCAAGCCTCCTCGTCTAGAATAAATATTCTGGAAATGGAGCAAGTTATAAATAAGCAAGCAGCAATATCCTGTGTTATGAATATATAATTTCCATCTTTAATAGCTGACTAGGCCCCAGGGACTGTCTGAAAATGGCCTGTCTGGCCCTGATATTTTATATTCTTTTTTTAAAAAAGGTCCCCAAACTTTTGTTTCTTAGCCCCTGGACAGTTAAGTCTTGAGGGGAAATAGGGAGAGTTGAAATTCTTATTAGTCTGTGTACCAAGGGCAGGTGCTTTATTTTTTAAAAACTCCAGAAGATACAAAGGCTCACGTAGAATCAGACAGTCAAGGCTGGGAGGGGCCGCTGAGCTTGTCTTGCCCACTTTCTCGTTTTACAAACTAGGAAGTGGAGGCCCAGCGAGGGGAAGGGACTGGCCCAAAGTCACACAGCAATGGACTACCTTCTAGAAGTCTAGAATGCAGGCCTGGCAGATTCACCAGGCTGTTGGCTGGTTCTCTCCTCCGAGTGTCTGCCCTCAAAGGTGAAGGGACAGCCTGGAGCTCTAGGCTCTGCAGCCCTAGAAATCTTGCCAGGGTGACTGACAAGGTTTGCTCCAGTGGAGGCCCACACCTGAGTGAGGGGAGTCACCTTGGCTCACAGGCAAGACTGTGAGGTCTGGTGGGGGCTGGTGGGTAACTTTTCCCTCTCAGACCTTCTGGCCAAGTCTGCCTCTCAGCCTGGCATCAGGAACCTCTGACACCTGCCCCTTCTGCAGCCCCGACACCTAAGGGGCAGTGTAGGTCCTTGTTCTCCACCTGCCCGGCATGCAGCCCGGCGTCATGAGAAGACAGTGAGCTGCGGGGCCTCACAGCTCACAACTGACCGATGGCTCCTCCACTCCCAGCTCTGTGGTGCTGAACAAGCTGATTGGCTTCTCTGAGCCTCGATGTCCTCGTCTGTCAATGGGGGTGGTTGTGCGTTAAATGAGACCGTGTGTAAAGCACCAGCATGAGGCCAGGCGTGCACCAGGTGCCGCGAACGCCCCTGTCCCCGCTGGGCCGCAAGCTCTTCTTCCCCAGTGCCCAGCGCTGCCCCGTGACCGCCCTCACTGCAGACCCGCCCCGATCCCTTGGCTCCATGAGCCCGGTGATTTCACCTTCATTCACCTCGTCTCCCAGGGACAGTGACTCTTCTCCAGGGCCCTGCTTTCTCCTCCCTGGTCCCCAGCAATGTGCAGCAAGGGACTGGCTATACTGTAGGTGCTCAGTCCTGGACACACTGGACAAGTGCCCACTGAGTGCCAAGCCAGGTCTAATAAGGACTGTGGGTTGCATTTAGAAATGCACGACTCATTTAATCCTTCACACGGCACTACAAGATGGGCATCGTTATCACCGCTTTAAGATGAGCAAAATGAGGTGTGCCAAGGTGATCAGGTAACTCGGGCAATGTAACACGGCCAGGCATGGCCAGGCTGAAACCAACTCACGCAAAGCCCCTTCCACCACTCCCCGTCCCCCGTCATTGCCTGCTGAGGGATGACCTGCTTTTTCTGGGATCAGAGTAAGGCTGGGAAACAAATGAATTCATCAGCGGATCCCCTGATGCTGGCAGCAGGGTGGGGGTGGGGATATTAATGCCTGTGCAGGGTGCGTGTTAAAATGTAAATGTCCTCTCCTGTGAGTCTCAAGGTACACTCGTAATTATGAGCCAGCGTCTGAGGTTCTGATTTTGATGGCATTAGCTTTAATGGCTTTATTTTTTTAAAACCATTTAATTACTAATCAGTGCTGCCTTGCAAGCTAATGTGAGACGCACGCTTTGCTTCTGGGGAAAGGGCCTTCCTCAGTGGGCACTGAGAAGCCTGCCCGGGGCCGGACGCTGGGCCAGCTGGTCTCCCTCTCCTGGCGGGGTCCCTCTCTACTGTTCATCCTTGTCTCTGAAATCACAGGATCTCGCCACGTCCGAGAGAAGCCTTAGCAACCGGCTAGCCTACTCACTGCCACCTCACCTCACAAAATGAGAAACCGAGGCCCAAAGAGGTGCCATGGGTTCTGATGGCTGGGATCTGTGGAGCTTCCTTCTTGCTTGCTAACTGATTTCTAGCACATATACTCATTTGCATTCCCAATTTCAATAGTCAAAACTTTCCAATGCTAAAACCTCATTTTCTGAAACTAATTTAGGTCTCATTTTCATTAATAGCTTGGCAACGATCATGCAGTGGAAATTTCTCCCAGGTTGAAGAAAGAGCCCCAGCCACGGAATCAGGATGTGTGCGCTCCTGCTGTGTGTCTCTGGACAAGTTGACTCACCTCTCTGGTCTGTGGTTTCCCTCCACAGTCAAATGAGGGCACTGAGTTAGCTCAGTGTTTTCCCAAACACTATACTATAGCCTGCTTTGTAGAACAGAGTAGGCTATAAGATGAAAATATCTGTTGTTCAGGGAAAAAATTTTTCTTGATAGGTTACATGGTCTAACGAGCTTGGGCAAGGCTAGCTTCACGGTCCTCGGGGTTTGTTGCTGTTGTCTGCGCATCTGTTGGCTGGTACGTGCTGTGGGACTTCACTATGACATAGCACCGTGACCTTCTAGGAGGAGGCTGTTCTTTTGTGGCACTCTTGCCAATGTCTTTGGAAGCACAAGAGTTCCCAGGAGCATAAATGGGAAACCCTGGCAGGGAGGGGTCCTGGGTCTCTTCTGTGTCACCCTTCAGGACTTCTGCGACTCCAAGAAGCAAGAAACAAAGGAGGCAGCGCTTGAGACAGCCTCTCAGCCTTCAGCCTTGGACCCTCACTTCCCCAAGTGTCCCACGCTGTTGTTCAGAGGCACTTGCGGGCTATGTACCCAGTGTCCCTCTTAGGGTCTTGATTTTGCCACTCCTTGGCCAGGAGACCTGTGCTGGCCACGCCGAAGCTCCCCTGCCCTGCTTCACTGCCCGGCCAACGCTTGCCTCCCCCTCGGCCCAGCAGGCTCTCCCAGGTGAACCCCTCTGGCGTGCTTCCCCTGCCCCACCATCCTCAGCCTGCCCTCCCAGGAAGGCTTCCCAGAGGCAGCGTCTCCATGCCCTGGAGTGAGCCCAGGCTTGGAAGCAGGGCCAGGTGCAGGCTCCGTCTTTGCGACTTCCCTGTGACACGGTGCTGGATAGAGGGCTGACCTTCCTTCCGCCTTCCTTCCCTAACGCAGAACTGGGAGATGGTCACGGTGCCAGCCATCGAGGCTCGGGGTAAAGATTAAAGGAGCTTGAACACCTTACCTTAGTTGAAATTCTCTGTAAGGCAAGGCTGGGGTACAGCTTGTGTGCAACTGTTCTTTCAAGGAGTGCGACGCCAGGGAGCCGGAGTGAGGGCCCTGCTCGGCGAAGCTGGGGAGAGGCAAAGTCAGCACCCGCATGCAAGACAATAGAGGCCACCCAGTGGTGTTTGGCATGGCTGATTGGTTGATCTCAGGGAAATGTCTCTCAAAAGGCCACGTAATGACTGCGTCATGAAACAGTCCATCTGGGGGGAAGAAAGGGAGAAGAATTTACTCACGGGCTCTGGTGTCCCACTGCTCAAAGTGTTCCCTGGGATAGTCACTCCTGCATGCTCCCATTGCACACGTGTGGGAGCCGTGCAGGTCTTGCTGTGTTTCAGGTCTCAACACCCACGGGAAAGCCCCACAGCAGGAGTGACACGTGTGCACACAGAGACGAGACGAAATGCTTTGGGACCTGGCTCATTCATTGGATCGGAGCCACAGAGCTGGGCGCTGCAGTGGGACGTGGGGCGAGTGTCTAAGAGCCTGGAGGAGGGCAGTCTAGAGGATGAGAAGGGCGACGTGGAAGTGCCTCTATGTCACCTGGACCACCCACGTCTGCGTCTGCCCTCCTGTCGTGTCCCGCTCCCATACTGCAATCGGGGGCTCAGTCTTCTGTGAAAACTGAGTGTCCTCCTTTCCTGCCAAGAGGGAGTACAAGTCCAATGACTACAGAGTCTCCTTCGAATCTCTGAGAGGACGCAAGTGCCACAAGCCACAGTCCCTGCTGCTGCAGCCTGTCCTGGGGCTGCAGCAGGTTTCTTCCATCTCACTCCCATCACCCAGTTTTCATGTTCCTCATCCTCAACGAGCACCTGGGCTGCTCTGCGCTACTTACCGGGCAGGGTGACCCAGCCCGTCATGCCAAGGGGCTCTGAGTCCCGACTCCGTCCTGTCCTCTCCTCAGGGAGCTGCTGCTGCTGCAGTGCTCGTTCACAGATCCTTTCCGTCACGATGACACTCCCAGGGAATCCCTGCCCACCCTGGCAGCCACAGAACTTGCCCCTTCCAGTAGTCAGGGCGGATGGCCCGCCAGCATGGCGGCTCCTTTCACTGCCCGCTAGTCCACCAGGAGCCCACAGTGACAGGTGGCAGTCACAGCTTTAAGTCCAGTGGGACCTTTACAGTTTCATCTACAAGAAGTATTGACCCCACAACAGAACTGTTGGCTGCCTGGGGACCAGGAGCCCAGGCCTCGTAGAGCCTAAGGGTCGTGGGGGCAGGAAATGTCAATCCGGCCAGAGGGTCACTGGGAGTGACGGCAACAGGGACGAACTCTCAACCCTTGACTCCCAGACCCTTGTATCCCCGCAGTGGGGACACAGCACCTGTCCGTGCCTATTGGAAGGTACACAGACCATGTCATAAAGGACAATCTTCCAACCCCACTGGCACCCGGCTCAGCCTTCCCGAGCCATCTCCCCACAAGCCACCGCTTCTGAGTGCTGGGCACATGAGCAGACCAGGGGATCCCATGGCCGCCTGCCCCTTGTCACACCTCTTTGCCATGTAGCAGGGCCCTTGATGGGCGTCCCCAGCAGGCAGGACACTGTCATAGAGAAAGCATTCTGTGAGACCTAAGGTGGAGGCACTAAGGGGACCCAGTGAGGACAATCGCTGTTCTCTCGGGGTGGAATCCTAATTCCAGTGGACATTTCCCTAACTCAAGTTCATGAACCAAGCCAGAGCCGTTCTAAGCCTGGGACTAGCTATAAAAAGAAAGCTCCTTGACTTTAATCCCAGGGAACTGTGTTCCTTAAAATTTGTGAAAAGGAAGGCTTCCTGGTCCATGAAGAAGCTGCATCTATTTTTTGGGTTAAACACACACACACACACACACACACACACACTGTGTACTGGCTTCCTGTACAGACAATGTGGGTTTTCCAGAAAATAGTTCTCCAGCTAGGAAGTTCTCCGGCAAGAAAGCACTGCTGGGCCGTTTAGCTCTGGGGGTGCACCTGGGCACGAAGTTTGGAGGAGGAGGAAGTTCAGTCTGGGGATCACTAGTGAGCGCCAACTGCTCCGTCGAGCTTCCACGTGAGGAGCTGGAAGCCACCACGCAGCCCCGGCACCGATGACTTGTCTTCCTAAGTCAACTGCGCGCTCCTGCCTTGCACGGGGCTTTGCAAACCGCAAGGAGCTTCCCCGTGCATGGCCGTCAGCCTGGAGACCGGCCTCTGAGGGAGGAGGCTTGGGAAGGGAAGGGGCCACGACATCCTGAGGAAAGCAGATGTCCCTGGCATCCTGCCGTGCGAGGGAAGTGACCACACGGAGCTCCCTGGCTGTGTGTGGCACTCGATGGTTTGCACAGCGATCGGTCTCTCTCCTCCAGGAAAGGCCTCGGTTCTTTCCTTGGCTTGTGGGAACCTCGGTGGAGTTGAAGGCTACTCTGGGGCCACACGGCCACTAGGCAGGAGCAGCGATTGTCCTCATTGGGTCCTCCCTCCCCATAGTGCCTCCACCATGAGGTCTCACGAAACGTGTTCTCCACGACATGGTTTCCTGCCTGCCGGGGACTCGTACGAAGGGCCCTGCTGCATGGCAAAGAGGGGCTGAGACATGGCCCCTTTATGCCTTGTCTAGTGACCCTTGCACTGGCCTGTGGCCATCACTCTGTGTTTGCAGAGCACCTCACTACTGGCAAACATTCCCACGTGCAACGAGTGGGCCCCGCGGCAGGACCTCGCTGAGCCTCCACTTTACAGACAAAGAACCTGCGGTGACAGTGAGCTGCTGCAGTCCTTCGGGAGAGCAAGTGGCGACGCCGGGCTGTGAGCTGGGCCTCTGGGCTGCAAGGCCAGAGCTCCCTCCACCCCGCTGCCTCTGAACACAGCAGCACGGAACAGCCTTTTCATGTGTCTCTCTCCTTTCCCCCTCGGCTCCTGAAACACAAGCGAGCCTGGAAGAAGAGGTCACTGCCAGCAGCCTTTTAGCAGCGATGTTCTTGTGATTATTCAACATTTACTAAGTGTCCACAGCATGTAACATGCCGCCTAGCCCATTGTGACTGCTTCAGACTGATGTGATATTAAAAGGCAGCCGTGACTTGGGTACCAAAGGGCGGGACAGGCCAGCCTCAGGTCTCCCGCTGTGCCCACTGCCCTTTCCCAGGCCCTGGGAGCACCCCCGCCGCACCCCGTGTCGAGGGCTGTGCGCTTTCCCAGGTGCGGCCCACGGGGGCGGGGGACGGGGGTGGTGGCCTCAGGAGAGCAGAAGCCCTCGGGCCGCGGTGTGATTAAATTCTCTGTTGTGAGAAAGTGACACTGTGATCTGATTCATACCAGTAAATATGTGATTTACATTTAATTCTGAGTAACCTTTCTGGGCTCAGCGAGGTGTGAAGGAATGTGATGGGGCCGCTGGCTGCGGCGGCGATTCATATTCATTAAGACTCCACATTAGCCGGCTGAAGGGCGACAGAGCCCGGCCCACCCTCCTCCCGCCTGCCAGGGTCATGGCTCCAGGGAGGCCGACAGTCACGCTGGCTGATGCCACTTGGAGGTGGGGACGCAGGTTAGTCTCGAGGGGGGAGGCACCGGGAGAGAGTGGTAGGAGAACGGACGCAGGCCCAGAGCGACCGGTCCAGGCTGGCGGCTCCCCAGCTCCCACGTGAGTGGTTCGCTCTCTCGAGGGCGAAGGAGGGTGTTGATGGAGGAGGTGGCAGCTCTCAGAGGCCACGGCCCGCCTCCCTTGTACGTACTGACAAGGCGCTGTAAAGCCACCTCTGGTCCATGCAGGCCTGGGGCAGAGACAGAAATGCCAGGGGAGGAGGGCTGGGGTCTTGGGGTGGTCAGGGTGGCGCTCTTGGCCCCTCAGAGCATTTGCTCAGGTTTTGATGAACTGAGCTGGGGTTATCCCGGGTGCACGTGGCCTGCTGAGCTGGGAGGTAAAGAAGTGAGCTGATCTGAAGAAATGTGCACCTCTCACGGGGGCCTGCCGAGGCTCTCCGACCCTCGGCCTGCTGGTTCTCCGACCCTCGGCCTGCTGGTTCTCCCAGTGGGAACGCCCGTAACGATGAGTCAAAACTCCTGCTGTCTGGGCAGTGCCCACTGCGTGCCCGGCTCTGCAGGAAGATTTCAGTGCATGCGTCTATTGAGGCCCTACAGTAGCTTATGAAGGAGTCACTGCTCTTACTTCCAGAGTGTAGATGAGGACAGTGACACCTGTCACGGGTGAGTCAGGCAGGCAGCTGGTGGCAGAGCCTCAGTTTGGACCCGTGTCTTCAAACTCCGGAGCCTTCTGTCCTAACCACTCTGCTCTCCTACCTTCCCTTCATTCATTCCAGTCTCCCACTCATCCAAGACAAATCAGGACCTGTGCTGAGCAGACTATGCCCACCCTGGAGATGGGGACACAGGCAAGACACAGGGCCTGTTTTCAAAGAGGCAGAGGAGAGCAGGGAAAATAGCTGATTATGACGCAAGATGGCAAATGCCACCTTCTCTAAGTCGGGCACAGGCTTCTTGGGGTTGAGGAGGGAGAGACCACTGTGCTCTGGAGGAATCAAGGAAGGCTTCCTGGTAGAGGGTACTTTTAAGAAAGCCTTGAAGGATGGTTAGGAGTTTGCAGGAGATAAAAAAGTGAAAGGCATTGCAGAGGGGGCCAGAAAGCATCGATGTGTCTGGAAAGCAGCATATATTCTGGAGCACAAGGAAGCCATTCAAGGATGAGTTGTAGGAGGTGAGGCCAGAAGAGCACAAAAGAGCCCCGGCAGAAGGAACAGGCAGTGGGGCGCCATGGAGGGTGTTATCCAGGGTGGGGCATGTAGGTGTGCATGACCGGGGGGGTCATGGCCTGTTTGAGGGGACCCTTGCCCTAGCCTCTGAGAAGTCCCTGACATGGGAGGGGGGTTTTATCTGGAAGAGACGTGTGTTTCGAGTGGGTTAGGGGCCTGACGCTTTGCATTGTCTGGGCCCTTTGAGGCACTAGAAGGAAAGAGAATGTGGCCTCTGACCTCAGGGGCCTTTTGCCTCAGCTGGGGGCTGGGCTGACCCAGAAGCCGTGGAGAAGAGTGAGAGGAGCAGGTTGACAAGGTGTGACAGGCTGGTCTCGCCACCGTCCTGCGGCACAGAACCAGGCCCAGGCTGCTGACAAAGACGCGGAGCCTCTCTCTGCACAGACGGAGCTGCCCGTGGCCAGGACAGAGGCCGGGAGGCCGGTGTCAGCAGCCAGGGCCAGAAAGTGTGTCAGGAAGAAGGAAGTGGCCAGCGGCGGGCCTGGTCCTCAGCCCCGTGCAGTGCACATGTGGAGCGAAGAGGCTCATTAGATTTAGCAACAAGGTCAAAGGTGGCCGAGAGAAGCCAGCGTCTGGCGTGGAGGAAGCTGCAGCCAGACGGGCGGGGGAGGTGAGGAAGTGGGAACCCTAGGGCAGACACTGGCTAAGAGGTCTGGCCGTGAAAGAAAGGCGGGGCTGGGACAATGGCCTGAAGGGCCAGGGGGTCAGGAAGGGATGGTTTCAAGAGGCGGGGGCTGGGCCTCTTGAAAGGCTGGTGGCCAGGGGCCAGGAGAGAGGGAGGGAGGCAGAGGAAGCGGCAGAGGGGGCTGGTGGTGGAGTGGGGCTCTGGGGCGGGGGGCAGGGAAACCTCTGGACTCACCTGAAGGCGGGGTGTTGGGACCTCGGGGCTCTGGGGTCCCACGTGGAGGTGCGCTGGGTCTTGGGGTGGCTGGGCCCATGTGTGTGGGAGGCCCAAGAGGCCACTGTCTACCCATCATGCCCCCCATCCCGCTCCCCCTCCCCCCTCCCCCGGCCCGCATCCCATAGAGGCAAGGGAAGGGGAAGGGCCTTCGCCTGGGCCCTGGCCCCACAGTGCTGGCGCACTGGCACCGGCAGAATGTGAGCGAGCGGGAGCCTTGCCCGAGAGGAGGAGGGTGGAGCGAGGCGCAGGCCTGGGGACAGAGCAGCCAGGGGACCCAGGCCAGGCAGAGGGCGGGGAGCAGTGGCAATGCGTGGGTTTGCTGCATGCTCGCGTGTGTGGGTGGGCCTCGGGAAGGAGGCTTTGCCGTGGAGATTTCTGAAAAAGCACAAAAGCACAGAAAAAGGTCTGTGGGCCTGAGGGCCCGAGATGGACCTGGTTTCCTCTGCAGGGAGCCTTCAGCTGGCGATGAGTGATTAGGGATGATAATAGCAAGACGACTGGTTTTTTATCCACGCTTGACATCTGCCATGCAAAATGTCACCAAAGATGGTTAAAATGTCACAGAAAGATGGTGTGGTGGCGCAGGCAGCCAGAGGGGTGTCGCCCTGGGTGGCAGGTCATGGGGCAACCAGAGGGGTGTCTCCCTGGGTCATGGGTCATGGGGCACCCAGGAGGTTGCTAGTAGGTGTCACCCCTCCTCCCACCCACCTCTTGTCTCCATTGCCCGGAATGGTGCCTCTCTCCCCCCACAGCTGTCACCAGGACACGGGGCCCAGGGGCATAGAACAACCCCATGTGCCTTGGGCAGGGCCGGACCTCTAGGTCAGCCGGCTGGAGTCTGGCTTGGCACTGCCCTTCTGGCTTTGGCCATTTCTCTGTCCCCTTCCCAAGATGGGGCTTTTTAGTACCCCAGGTGCCGGGCCCCCAAGCCCTCTGCTCCCTCTAGGAAAGGGCCACTGCAATTCCCATACAGCCCCCCAGTTTATGTCTGTATTTTGCTTTTCACAGCACATGCTGGGGAGAGGGAGAAAAGGGGAGGGGGGTTCATTTTATTTTCATGAAAGTTTTACTTTATTGGAGAGCTTTTGGGGGCTTGGCTGGCCTCCAGAAAGACAGAGGCAGGCAGGCCCTTTGGAGAATATTGTGCAGTGTGTGCACCGCTCAAAGGCATCCTGGTTGGGGCTGAAGCAAGCGGGACCTGAAATCCACTCTGGGCCCATTGGCCAAGCCCTGGAATGGGCTGTGTCTGCCCAGATGGGGGGCCTTTTTCCAGTTCACCCACAGGCATTCTATAGGCTAAATGAGTCCCCCAACATAGAGCCCTGCGTGAGAAGCGTCATGCATCTGTCCCCAACCTGGCGGGCCAGAGGCATAGAATAAGAATTTTCTGGCAACTTGCATACGCTGCTCAGACAGCCAGAGGAGGGTAGGGAATTGGAGGATTTTCAATTTCTAAGTCCCTTTGGAGGGGGCAGGACAGAGGGTGGAGGAGAGTCAGGGCGGCCCAGGAGGGCGGTGAGGAGGAGGTGAGACAGCAGAGGCAGCACCATCTGGGGAGTGCTGGGCCTGGCTCCTGCTCTCCTGGGGGATCTTTGGCAAGTCACTTTCCCTCACCATGCCTCGGTTTCCCCAACTGACAAATCCAGAGGAGGGAGGGGGTAGACCCGAGCAATGACATGGATTTAGAGTCACAGGAGGCAGAGTTCCGGCTCTCACTGGGTCTACGACTGTGACGTGTATGAACTTCATTTCTTCCTCAGCCAGGGCTTGGATTCCAGTTTTCCTCCCTCTGCCCCCCACCCCCTCCCCAGCTCCTTCCCGAAGGGGCTGTGAACCAGAATAGGACCCATGTCTCCTCTTGGGGGAGGGCATTTTGTTTCCATCAGCCCGGGAGCAAGAGGAACAGGAAAATTACAGTATCAGCGTGGAAATGACAATTGGAGGCGTCTGATCCACCAGGGAGGGTGGCTTATTCCTCTTTTTTTAATTTCAGCCTTATTCTGTGGGCAAGGAGGCCTGTGCTCATTAACCTGTGTCGCCAGAGCGGAGACTGTGACACCAACTGGAGAATAAACTGCCCCTAGCCGCCCCTGCTCCCGTGGGTTATTTATAGCCTGCCTTCCCTCCGGTGAATTAGTTCACTTGGACTCGGCCACACACACCCCTGTGCTGTTGGGTGTCCCTGTTGAGGCCGGCGCAGGGAGCGGTAGAGGGAGTGGGGTGGGCTACTGGCGCCCCCCAGCCTGGCTGACCTCCCCGACCCAGCTCTGAGCTCTCCTCAAGCCACCTCCACCCCCAGCGGAGGGGGATTGGGGGTCACTTGTACTCTAGCTTCACTCCTTAGAGGCTCGAGAGGTCTGGGATTTTAAAAGCCAGCTATCCGCCAAGTTTGACAATGTACTAGGTAAAAAACAGAGTCCAGACCCCTCTCTCAGCAAGGAAGCAAGGGCCGGGATGCAAGGCTCCAAAACTCCCTGCGCCCAGAGCAATGCTGCCGAGTGCCGCATCTCACAAGCAGGGGTGCGGTGGAGCGCCGATCGGGCTTTGGTGGATGGTGGAGAGATGGGAGGATGCTCCCAGTAGGGGTGCACGGGCGGGGGGAGAGGTGGTGTGAGGGAACCCCATCAGTGTGACTTTTAGTTGGTGAGAGATGACAAGGACCTAAGCCCAGCCTCCTCACTTCACAGGTAGGGAAACTGAGGCCTGCAGAGAGGCAGCATCTTGTTCCTTCGTTCCCTCATTCATTCACTCATTCAACAGCATTTATGAACTCCCCAGGCTGTCGATGAATGCTGACCTACGTTGTCCCTGCACTTCTCACAATACCTCCTTTGTCCATCCCCGTGTCTAATAGGGAGCCAGTAGGCAGCCAGTGAGGACAACGTCCACCGATTAGTCACCTCTGCATCCCGTGCTGGGCACACTGCAGGATTCACTTGTGGTTTCAGGACTTCCTTCCCTAAGGTGCCCACAACCAATGCCAGCCACCTCTCCCCCAACTCCACGCCAGCACCCCAGGGCGTCGCCAACCGCACACAAACCATACAGAAACAGTGTCCGGGCCTTGCCAGGGCAACGTCATTGTCAGTCCCCTGGGAGCTCCTAGCCCCATCCCTGTGTCACACAGCCCCCTCCCCCATTATGGCCAGAACCTGGGTTCTGACCCCAGTGCAGGCTTCCGGACAAGGACACACACAGGGATCAGCTCCCGTCACCTCTCACAAGCTCCTCCCAAGCCCAAGGCCCCCAATACTCACCGTCCACGCCACCACTCACTACCACCTGCTCTCCTAACAGGTGGCTGAGCGGGCTCTGGGCACACGGGAGGGGCACATGCCCCCCTAGGGAAGTACACATCCTGCTCCCTCTCCCCCGGCAGTGCTCACTCCTAGAGAAAGGGGCTTGGAAGGGGGCTGGGCCTTGGGTCCCACCCAGGAAGTTCAGCAGCATCTGCTCTTCAGCCTCTGTTTACCCTGGCTCACCAGGGGCTACCGCCAGCCAGCACCAGGTGGCCTCACTCCTGCCCTGGGCTCCATCCAGCACCGGGAAGTGTCCTCCCAGGGTGGGCTCATGGTGCAGGCCTCTGTGGCAGCCTGAAAAGTCTGGAGGTCGGCTCCTGCCCTCTCACACCTTGAACAACCTTGCTGAGTACTGAGGATCAGTCCAATATAAAAAACACCGCACTTAAAGCTGGAGGTTTGGCCGGTCTCTGAGCTAGAGACTATGTGAATTGCTGGTAGGGAAATTCCCCCCTTG
>VBSM01002959.1:11585697-11625693 GCA_008086735.1 Cheirogaleus medius | reverse complement strand
CCCCCGCAGTGCTGGGCACAGAGTGGTACAGGCCTGAGCACAAAGGGACGGGCCATCTGAGGAGGCCTGGAGGTGGCCTCCGAGCCTTCCACCGTCTGCCCGCTCAGGGTTAGCGCTGCACCAGGACCCGGAGCTGGGGAGGTGGCAGGTGGGCAGGAAGAATGTGGTTTCGTACATTCACCCCCAACCCACCTCCCTGGAGGCCGGGCAGAGGGACTGCCCCACCTCTCTCACACCCGTTCTCAAGCTGCACATCCTCATTTTGTGGCCACACACACACACACGCATTCACACACACATGGGCCAAGGCTGCCCTCCATGTCGATTTCAACTTGATTTCACCTGCATAAATGTCAGGCACAAAAAGCACAGCACAGAGCTGTCCTTCAGAACCTTGTTTGGATTCCCCTAAGGGAAATCCAAACACACAGTCGCCCGGGGACACACGCAGGCACGCACACACAACCTCCAGCACAAGCACAAGCACTCAGCCCACAAACACGCCACACACATGCACACACACACTTGCTAGCTCCTTGGGTGCCTGTTCCTGGTGGTTACGAGCGACAGAGGGGCTGGGGAGTAGAGGAGGCACAGAGGACAGAGAAAACTATAGAAATCCAATCTGTTTAGGAGGAAAAGGAATTTATTCAAGGATTTTCAACTGAGCCCAAAGTCGATCTCTAGGGGGACCAAAGACCCAAACGTAGAGGATACACAGCCAGGACCCAGTCCGACAGCCACACTGCAGGACTGGTGACCCCATGGCCCTCTCAGCCAGCACAACTGATCCCTGGCACTGGGCGCTGGGAGCCACCCCAGGGCCCCACCCACAGCTGCCCCTTGGAGAGAGGACCCAGCAGCTGGCACCCCTGCCAGACGAGGGCCTCACAGCACCTGCTTCTTCATCTGCCGAACTGCAGATCCAAGCCTCCCGGGACATGTCTGTTAGGTAGCACCAAGGTCACATGACTGTCCCCTGGCTGCTGAGGAGACAGGAAAACAAATAAGTGGCTGCTTCTTTAGAAGGTGGGGACTTGAAAGTTGGGAATTCCCAGCCAGAGTGAAGGCACTGCTACCTGGAAAGGTGGACAAGTGGCCCAGCACCCTGGACAGCCTGGGCCCTCTGCACAGGCCACCCCTGATGACCTGCTCTGACCACGCCCCTCTCCAGCCCCTCACTGAGGACCCAATGCTGTCACTGCCCTCGCCCCTTCCCCCTGGTTTCCAGAGCCCCCAGCCCCGTGAGCTGGCACAGCGAGGCCCTCTGCCTCCAGGACCCCACGGGCACAGCAAGCTTCTAGGGCCGGCGGTGTGGGGGTGTCAACCAGCCACAGGCTGTGCCTTTCCAGTGACATTTGGCTCAGGCTGAGGCTGAGGTCTGCCCACCATGGGACCTCAGATTCAGCGAGAGAAACACACACCACCCAGCAAACTTCCTTTAAGAAGGGCTTCAAGAGGAGGTGTCTTGAGCACGCAGAAGAGTCCGGGACAGAGCAAGGGATGCCCAGCTTCTGGCCACCCTGCTGTGTACTAGTCACCGCAGCAGTGGTAGCTTCAACAGTCACCTAGGGCTTGCTGCATGACAGGCACCATGCTAAGTGTGTAACTCTGAAAATTCCTGCAACAATTTATGAGTTAGGAACTATTATCTCCATGTCACAGATGAGGAAATGGAGGCAATGAGAGGTTACAGAACTTGCCTGGGACCTCCTGGCTACCTGTGCAGAACCAGGATTTGAGCCTGGTCTGGCTCCAGAGCCCTTGACCACTTTGTTATATGGCTCTCAAGTTGCTTATCTGCTCACCTCTACTTTTCCCTCTAAAAGATGGACCCCAGGTGGCCGAGGGGCATGGCATGGTGGAGGAGCACCCGGCTTACAGTTGGTGACTTGAGGTTTCCACCCTGCTCTGCTTTCTGTTGGCTGCGTGACCCTGGGCAGTGAATTAACTTCTCTGAGCCTTTGTTTTCTCACCTGCAATGTAGGGCAATGAGGTCTACCTGCAGGAAGTTTGTGGGAGCAATGAAGTTGTGGGTGCCTGGTGCGTGGCAGGTGCTCAGGAAATGCAGGACCAAAGGAACTCAAGCCTGAGCCCTCGGATGGCCCCCAGGGTAGACAAGCTCGCAGCTCCCACCCCCTCCAATAGTGTGTGGGGGGAGGGATGCATCCCACCTCCTCTCCACGGAGCTATCCTTGCCAGGCATTATGCCATCTCCCACCTCAGGGCCCCCTGAAGCCGCCTCATTCCCCTGTCCCCACAAGTCCTGTGTCATGACCCAGGTGGCACCCCTGCCATGTGCCCTCTTCACTCTGGAGCCAAGGTCCTCAGGATCAGCTCTTCCTTTGCAAAGAGGAGGCTGGGAGAAGGCAATTCTTAGCCTCACCAGGAAAAGGCAGCCTGCCCCTCCCCTGTTGGAATCAGTGATGTCAAGGTGCAGTGGGGGCACTTTGAATAGAGAAGTCCCTGGGGTCAGATAAAAGAATTCTTCTCAGAGGAGAATCTTGCTCTGGGGGAGGGCAGCAGACCTTTCTCTTGCTCTGCTCCTCGCTGAGCTGTGGAGCTGCCCACCTGGAGCTTAGCGGGAAGGGACACCGCGATGATCTGATGAGGCCACACGGAGTGCAGACCTGCTGTTCTGGGTCTAAAGGTCTGCCCAGGAGGCCTGAGACCCTCTCTCTTCCAGTCCTCTGTCCTTTGCCCTCAAGCTCCCAGAACAAGGGATTTGTCACCTAAGACACTGTCCAAAGAGGACTGTCCCATGGGCTCCACCTGTGTAAGGTTGTTTTGTTTTTCGTGCATTTCTCCTCAACGCGGAGGGTCAGTGGTTCTCAGTGGGGGCGGTCTTGCCACCCAGGAGACATGTGGCAATGTCCGGAGGCGTTTTGGTTGTTAAGACTGGAAGGCAGCGGGAGGCGGCTCCTGCAGGCATCCGGTGGGTGCCGGTACACATCCCACGAGGGACAGGACAGCTTCCTCAGCAAGACCAGTCCGGTCCAGACTGCCAGCAGCGCCGGGGGCGGGACTCAGACACAGAGCAGACGCTTTCTCGCCCCCTCCAGCATGACCTGTTGGGCTTCCTGTCCCAACGCCCCGATCTTCCAAGCTGTACTCAACCTCCCTCCCCACTCTGTTCCTTGCATGGCTCACGAATCCTCTCAGGCTCTCCCCACCCTAGGCCTCCTGCCCCTGCCCTATCCATCCACATAGCAAACTTCTATTCGTCCTTCAAAACTCAGATTGGACATCACCTTCTCCAGGAAGCCTTCCATGCTTCACCCTCCAAGAGGACTAATGTAATCAGTCACCTCTCTGTGTCTTGCAAAACCCTCTGTGGGTGCACTGGCTTCCTGCGTTGTATGGTATTTTATTTATTTAAATGGCCACTTTCTTCATATGACTGTCAACCTCTAGAAAGCAGGGACCGAGTTTCGTTCACTTCCTGTTCCTGGTGGAGCACAGCACCCGGCACCTGGTTGGGGCTCAGTACGTGGCTCAGCCCATCCTGCTGCTTGGCTGCTGGTCCAGCCTGGCCCTGGCTGCCCCCAGGGCCCACCCCATTGATTCCCCATGGCACAGTGGTTGAGGGGTGTGTCCAAGTCCAGCCCCCATGGCCCACCAGCTGGGTGAGACCTGAGGCAAGACGCTCCACCCCTCTGTGTTTCACTGTGCAACGGGGATGGTGATGAAACCTTCTACATGGTTGCAATGATTAAATGACCCAACATGCTCAGCACAGGCTTGGTACACAGCAGGGGCTCAGACAGAGTCACTGCTGACCCTCGCATAGGATTCTCCCACCCAGGCCGTAACCCTGCCTTGGCCTCCCACTGGTTGTCCCATTTCCTCATGGACCTGTCATCTGGGACCCATGGCTGCCCTCCACTGTGACCCACCACCTATGATGTCCACCTGCACGTTCACCCCCTGGGTCCGGTGCCAGATGCTCAGGGCTTCCTAGGCTGACTGAGCCCCTCTTGGCCACCTCTGTCCCCTTCTCACCCTTGAGCTCCTGCAGGCCCAGCCTCCTTTGCCCCCACCTGACAGAGCCCCCTTAGGAACCCCGCAGTGCCTAGGGAGGGTCAGGCCCAGCAGATGTACCCGGGAAGTACGAGCTGGGTGAATGACTGACTGATGGGATTTGTCAAGTGGGAGCCAAGGGCTGTGGAGGAGGGAGAGAAGAGGCTTCCTATGGGCGGGCGGCGGGGAGCTGGGCCTCTCTGGAAAGCGCAGGGGCTGTTTCCAGGCTGGCGGATTGGTCTTGACAAGCGGGATTGAGGCTGAGCAGCCCCGTTGTCCTCTGCACTTCAAAAGGCCAGCGCCCCTCCCAGAATCCTTCCTTGGAGACCTGCTAAAATAATACATTTAGACCTGCCAAACCCAATCGCTTCCTTCTGTCAGGCTCCCTGTAAATAGCTCTTCTTAGCAGAGCTCAGCGAAAATACGATTCCAAACAGCATGGGGGCAATCATACATCAATCGAAGAAAAACATTTTCCCCTTCCCTTCCACCAGCCCCCATAATCGCATTTTAAAGCCATTCCTGTGTTTCTGGGAGAGACACCACGGTACCTGTTGCTTTTTAACTCAGAGCTGAGCGGCGCGGCAAAATGAGGCTAAACACAGCAAAGTTATTTTGATTTATTTCCTAACGTTGGAATTTGGAGCTTGCTGCGGGGATTCAGCCACGAGAAGACAAACTGATGAAAATGTATTTTTCCCTGTCGTTACTCTTTTAAATAGATGGGTGTTTTATTCTTCCGTGTTGCCACTTTGCTGTGCTAGACGGAGCTTTCCGGCGCCCTGGCACGCGGCTGCTCTGCCTCTCCACGGGAGGCGGCTGCCCCGCCCTAGGTGCCCTTCCTGTGGCAGGGAGAGACCCGCAGACCCCTGGGAGGGCTCTGCCTTTGGGTCCCGCATTGCCCTCTTCAGGGGCCAGATTTAAAACATATCTGACCCTTTTGGGGGGGTAGAAGAGGAGGTCACTAGCTCACGGGGAATGGTCTGTAGCATCCTTTCCTTTCTGACTGAGAGGGGGACCAAGGTGGGGTAGTAATTAAGGAGACAGGGGGACAGAAAGGAGAGAGAGGGCAGATTTGAAGACAAACACGGGTAGCGCCACCATTTGCCATCGGCCAAAGCGAACTTGCCAGGAGTTCAGAACTAGGGGATGCTGATTGGCCCCCAGACTCTACTGCTTGCCAGCTGGGAGTGGGGGCCGCACAGATCCTCACCTACAGAGTGGCGCTAAGTGTCACCTGTGTCCCTGCCCTATCTCAGTCCCCAGTGCCATGGCCGAAGGAGCTGAGAACCCTCCTCCAATTCTGGCTAACTCCTGAGTGCTCGCCAGGGCCCAGTTCTCCGGGCCCTCAGCCCCTGCGTTCCCACGGCTTTGCTGAGACGATGGGATGTCTGGGAGTCGCCTCGGGGTACCATGCCCCCCACCAGCTGCCTCTCCCCTCCTTCACTGCTTTCTGGGGCAGCTCCAGATTCTCTCCCTTCCTCTCTGCAGAACAGCTTCCCTCCTGTGAGAAGGGTCCACTCCCACCCTCAAACACCCATCCGTGGATTTTGCTCCACAGGTTGTTCTGGTGCCGGCTGCTAAGGTTGTGTTCACTTTGTGTGGGAATGAGGCCAGTGAGTGCACAGAAGGGCCTCGCCAGGAGCCCTGGCCTCGCCAGGCTGTGTTTAGGGGAAGGCCGCGCCCAGTGAGAGCCGCAGACCCTCTGCCCTGCCTCCGGCTCCCCACTGCTCCCAGAAGTGTCCCTGCAGTGCTTGGAGGGCCCTGGCATGGCCACTCCTCACACAAAGTAACGCCAGGCCCTCCTGTCAATTCCCGTATGTCCTAACCCCGCACCATCAGTGGAGAGGGCCTCATGACGTCCCTGTGCAGATAGGGACATCTGAGAGACTAAGTGGCACCGGCTCCCTCAGAAACCGGGCGGAAGACCCGGCCTTCCCCGTGCTGGGCTGTCTCTGCACACCTGTGTGGGGAAGGACACAGCCGCGTAGCCGCGCAGCCTGTCGGGAGTGGGTTGTCAGCTGGTCTCCAGGGCAGGCCCGCAGGTTGCCACGGAGACACGGTTGTCAGAGGAGCTAAGGCAGGTCTGTGCAGGCAGCATGACCACAGGGCCCCGAGCGCCCCTGCAGCAGAGCCGGGAGGGCTCCCAGCCATGCCGCGTGTCTCCTCCAGGGCTGTGACTGGGGCTACACGAGGTGGCCGCTGCAAATCGCTTACCGCTGCGCCCACACGTAGGAAGAATGCAGTGAATTTAGGCTATGATTTCTAGGCCTATTCCCTCTGGGAAGACAAGAACTCAAGGCAAGAACCGTGGGGTCCTAGCTGTCACTTAAGACCCCTTTCCTCTGTACTGTGTATTTAACAGAAATCTTTGCTTATGCTCTGCCCATCCCTCAAAACACCCTTCCCTATCCAGTCCCTAAAAAATGTTCTGACCCAAAAGCCAGGCTAGCAGCAGCCAGGAAGCCCTTCACAAGCCTGAGGCTCCCGTGGGGCCCCCTTTCTCTGACAACAGCCGGCGTTTCATCGGAGCCCGGCAGTCTCTCTCTGGCTGGGTGGGTCCTCGTTTCTTGGTCTTGACCTAGCCGAGCCGCTCCTCTGAGGCTGTGAGTCACTGAGAGCAGTGAGGGCTCTCCCTGCAGGCTCCCTGGCCAGACGGCTGGCCCCGCCCTCCTCCAGGTGAGCTCCAGGTGAGCTCACAGGAGACACAGGTATGGAGGCCCTCTGTAAACAAGCTGACGGGTGACGCTTATTAGACACAGCTCCTGGCCCCAAGAGCCCCACCTGTGAAATGAAGGTGCGACAGCAGCTGCTTGTTACGGGGCCTCACCATATGCAAAACCCTGCACTTTCTTGTCTCATTCTATCCTTACACCCTTATTTTTCAGGCCAGAAAACACAGGCTCCGGACAACTGAGTAATTTGCCCAAGGTCACACAGCAAGTCACAGAGCAGGGTCTTCTAGACCTGGGGCCTGCCTGACCTGCAGTCGGGACTCTGACCCCCCCATGCCCACTCAGTCAGCTGATGCCAGAACAATCCAGTGGTGCTACGCTCCTCGAGGGTGGCGCCGGGTCCAGCTTCCCACCCATCCTCGCTGCTCTCGATCCAGGCTCACAGAGCTTATCTTGTCAGCTTCATGAATGCACTTCTAGAAGAATCAGGAATTTTCCAAACACCAGGTATAGCATGAGCTGAGAGAGAATTCAGAATGCAGCGGGGAGACAAGGCCAGGCGGCAGCGTGCACACAGCTCAGCCACCGCCACGAGAAGCAGTCCCAGAGCCTCTGTGCAGTTTCCCGGCTCTGCCCGGCCCTCCCAGGACTTGATTAGGCTGATTCATTTTCCTACAGGGCAGAGCGGGAGCCAGCCTGGGGGAGGCTGGGCAGCCACTGCTAGCGACCTCTCCTGGGGCGAGCTGGAGAGGAGCAGGTGTCCACAGCCCCTGCTTCCAAAGGCTTCTGGAAAATGACATGGAGGGTCCAGCCCTGGCTGGGCCCAATTTGCTCTCCTCTGATAGAATCAGTCCGAAGAGACAGTAGCCCTTGAACCTGTTGGGGATGCTCCTCTGCCCCTGCCCTAACCCAGCTCCCCAGCCCTCTCCCTCGCCCTGCTTCCAGAGAAGACGCAGGGAGAGCCGGTGAGGGTCCTCAGGGCCTTCTCCGATTAGAGGCTCATTCCGGCCTCCTGGGCCCAGCTGAGCGGAAAGTGGCTTCCCCAGGGCTTCGAGCAAGTCAGCTTCAGCTCAGCCCTCTCCTGGGGGAGGCCTGCAGGCGGTGGAGACGAGGAAGCTGCTCCCGTGTGAAATCACGGCAGCCTCCCACGCTGGGGACCATGGAGAGCAGAGCCAGGTGGGACCTCAGAGGCCTGCTAGAACAGGGAACGGGCAGCCCGGAGGGAGGAAGGGCTGTGCACGAGATGCTGGAGTCAGTGGCCACGCAGGGTTGGCGAGTGAGAACTGACTGGACTGAGACTGCGGAGCGGGAGGCGCCTACATGGGAGGCGTGCTTGCCTCTGATAAACACGCGCGGCGTGGGCGTCCGACGCCGTCAGCCTGGGCCCAGGCAGGTGGCTGGATGTCCATTTAGCCTGGGTTTTGAGAGGTCTTGTGAATATGATTTCAGTTTTTGGAAAGGACTCAAATGAAGCCTGAATGAGGACACAGGAAAGTACGGCAGGAAGGTCCACACGGAGCTGGGGGCTCTGAGCCCGGGCCAGCCTGGAGGGCTCTCTCTTGCTGCATGAACTGAGGCCACTCCCAAGCCTCTCTGCCTCCTTACCTGTCAGGTGCAGAAAATAATCCCACTGTGCCAACGTCCCAAAGGGACAATGGAAGATCCGAGCCACAAAAACAATCAATTACAAGCCCCACAAACAGAAGAGGCTGCTATTGCTCACGCATGCCCACGGCAGGACGAGTTTGGCTCAGAAGAGGGACTGGGATTTGTCCCTGCCAGCAAGGGTGCTTTGACAGAGAGGCCATAGTCACAGCCAGGTGCCAGCGTGTGCCCAGGGCGTCACTTCATTCTGTGTGATCTTTACAACAACCCTTCCAGAGGGTTCCATGACCTCCCTTTGCAGATGAGCCATCTGGTTAAAGATGAGCCTTTAACCAGAGAGGTTAAAGGACCTGTGGTGGTCCCTTAGCAGGCTGCCAGTGGAGGAGCAGGGGCTTAGCGGAGGCTTGTCTGCTTCCGGAGCCACCCCCCACGTGCCATTAAGGCTCCGAGGGGGAGGTGTTCGTCAGGCAGAGCATGGGATTGGATAGGCAAGGATACAGACTGCTGCGGTCAGCTGTGGCCGCCAGCCCAAGGAGATTGGGCTCTCCATCACAGGGAGAAGAGAATGGCCACAGCATCTCTCGTGCCTCATGGACTGTTGTGAGGATTCATTTACATCTTAAAACTATGTCTAAAACTAAATTGCCATCATAATTATTTTAATAGCAAACTTGTCACTTAAACAGTTAAAGGTCATTGAATGACTTCTCTGCCCTGAGCAGGGTTGCACCTGGTCAGCACAGGGACCACTAGGAGATCTCAGGGAGACACCTGTTGTGAGATGGGAGCAACCCCTCTCCATCCCACTGCAACGATGACCTGTCTCCACCCTCTCTGGGACTGTGGGGTTGGGCTTTATAGCCCGAAATCGCTCCATCCTGGGTGGCCTATCACTCAAACCCTTCCTGAAGCTTCTGCAGACCCGCTTCCAGCAGCTGTGACCCTGAGCTGGGAAATGTGGCACAGGCGGAGGCCCTGGAAATGGGAGGAGATGGGGAGGTGCTTGGTGGATGAAGAGGGTTGGGGCTGTCACTAAAGCCAGGCCTTGGGGGAGGGGAACTTCTGTTTGGCTTAAAGGATCCTTTAAGGAATTGTTTCCTAGAGCAGATGGGAGGAGAGGTGAGGACAGGAATTCCATACAGCAGCAATGGCTGGAGCAAAGAAGGAAGTGTGGGAACAAGGCAGGGAGGATGGAGACACGGACCTGGCCTAAAAGGTCACAGCAGGTCATGAAAAGTCTAGAAACTGAGGCTGAACTTAACACTGGCCACGGAGACAGTGATGAGCCACCTGCCGGCTCTTGGGAAGGTGAAGGGCAGAAGAAGGGATCCTTCCTGCTGCTGTGACTTCTCTGTTATTCTAGAGAAAGGGGAGCTGGAGGAGAGGCAGAGGTTCCCCCCAAACTTCCCCAGCTGTCCCCACCGGATGCTGCACACCACAAAGGTGGCCATGTGACCCCACACCCCCGCGTCAGGGCCTTCGAGTGTGGCTTCCGTGGTCTGCCTTCCAGCAGCAGATGAGCCAGGCGCATGCAGCCCCGCCTGAGGCCACCCCTGATGACCTGAGTGAAGGTGGCTTCAGCACAGAGAGGGGCCTATGCAAATGAGCACGGAAAAAGTGACAAGGGTACCTGGGTGGAAAGGTTTCCTTTCCCAGGCCCCCCGGGGTTGGCAGCAGAGGGAGGTGGGCAGAGGCGGGAGGTGGGCAGAGGCGGGAGGTGGGCAGAGGCTGGAGGTGATTTTGAATGTGGCTAGACTCAGCCCCCTCACCTTGTGCCTGGAGAGAGGCAAGGGCCTGTCCCCAGGACCCAAATTCCACTTCCGGAGCTTCTCACGCCCAGGCGACCTAGGCAAGTTACTTCTCCCTGAGCTGGCATCCTCCCCTGTAAACACAGAGGGGGAAGGCCTGGTTCTCAGCAGCTTTTCCGTGTGCATTGTACTGACTTCCTCTGCTGTGACCCGGGGCAGGAACACGAATGCCGTGGGCAGGGGGTGGCGCAGGGCGCAGCGCAGGCCTGCAAGCAGAGGCTGTCTGATGTGCAAACCAAGCCCAAGGCAGCCGGTTCCTCTGACTTCTAAAATCCTGTGCGGCCAGCGACACGTGCTGGCCTGGGGCTGCCGGCAGAAGCCGCTGCTTTCATCCTTGTGGGTGCCAGGGAAGATCTGACAGCCTTTGAAAAAGCAGAAAGCCCTGAACAGACAGCACGATGTCCTCACCGCCTCTCGCTTTCCCATCTGGCTGGCGTGGGACGCTGGAGAAGTGTGAGTAGGAAGGAGCAGCGGCCACTCACCCTGGGCTTCCTCCCCCCACTGCCTGAGGCCTTCTCCTGAGCTTCCTGGGGTCCCCTCCCCTCCGAACCAGGCTGCCTGATTTCAAATCCCAGCCCCTTCTTTCCTAGCTGCGTGACCTCAAGCTCTGACCCTCTCAGGGCCTCAGCCTGCCCATCTATGCAATGGGGCTAGGGAGCGTTTCTCCCCATCGTGCACAGGCCCTGGGCTAGAGGTGAGTATCAGTGCATCTATGTACAGCAGCCAGAGGGCACTTGAACGGAACTGATCCTGTGGCCCCCAGGGGACACTCCCTTAGCACCCTTCCTGCTCCCAGAGATCTCTGCAGGTGAAGCATGGATGGGTTCACATCACAATACTTTAAAGAGGAAGGAGGAGGACAAGCAGTGGCTTTCACGATCCCTGAGGGATGGTGCCCTGGGCCTGGGAACTAGCTTACCTGCTTCACAGCAGGTCTGACTGCCCAGCCCCCGCTGGCAACTCCCTGGGCAAAAGCGTGACCCTCGGGAAGCTCACCCTCCCCAGGAAGCAGGTGCCGGGGTTCAGGAGTTGGCAGCGTGGAGCAGCCATCCATAGGGAGGTGCCTGTCCTCCCAGGCCTTCGTGGCCCAGCTCTTTAGAAACAAGATATTATTATTGTTCTCACAGGGGAGAAAATGGGCTCAGTGTCACATCACTCGGCCAAGGAGCTGGCCGAGGAGCGCAGGTCTGCCCAGGCACCTCCACCACCCCTAACAGACAGAACACCTCTGGGCTCAGTTGCCTCATCTGCAAAATGGGCTGTCAGAATCCATCCTGCACCAGCAAAGGAGGCAGGGAAAGGTAGGGATTCTAGTCCAAAGCTGGGCCACAGCCAACTGTCCTATTCCAGGACAGACAGAAGGACAGGAAATGGCCTGCCCAGGACTCTCACTTGGCCCTCCCTTCAGCGTCAACTTCAAGACTGGCCGGGCTGCTCTGAGCAAAGTCACCACAGCTATAATCCTTTGAGGACAGTGTGTGGCAAAGGCCACAGGCTGTGGTGGGTCAGACACTGAGGTCAAAGCATCATTGAGAGGGCTGGGGACGCTCTGCTGTGGCATTCTAAGGGTCTGAGCCCCTCCCGGGACAGGCCAGAGACAAGGCCTAGAGACACACAGGTGATGGCAGAGCAGGCCTGGGGCTGCGAGACCCTGGCAGGCCGAGGAGCTGGGGCCCCGGTGGAGGAGGCCAAAGGGAACAGAGAAAAGACCACAGGAACCGAAACTGCCCGGGGGCTCGAATCGCTCCTGTGTGGACCAGGCCTGGGCGCTGGGCTGGAGCCTTCCCAGGCCCCAGGGCACATCCCTTGACCCCATGACACCACAGAGAGGACTGCAGCCTGGGGTTTGACCCCAGTATGTTTCTGTCTTATGTCAGCATCTGTGCCAAGAGGCCGTTTGATCCACGAACTAGTGCAAGTGCAGATTTCTCTGGAATAGAAAATAGAGGCACATAAAAACACATGAAAACGTGACAAGGAGGCGCAGTGAAAACCGAGCCTCCTCCGCTTGCTCGCTGTGCAGCTCCCTGCACCCAGGTTCCCGCCTCGGAGCCTCCACTCTTAACTAGCTTCTTTGAAGCCTTCCAGATCTTACACGCTATGATGTGCACTGACAAACGCAAATGCAGGCGTGTGTGCGTGCGCGTCTACTCCCGCCCTCTTCCACATGCGTGGTGGTGTGTCAATAGACCTCGGAGCCCCTGTCTTATAGGGACATAATAGAGGCCAGTCTCTTTTTCTTAGTGGTTTAAAACCATAATAATTTGTATTTTGAATGATTCTGTGTGTTGATGGGGCCCCCTTAGGAGGTCTTCCATTCCATGTGATGTAGCTGAGGTCATCTATTCGTTTGTTCTGCTCAACAGCTGTGTAGAATCACATTGCACGGACACCGTTGTTTATTTAATCAGTCTCCTAGTGATCAACATTCAGGCCATTTACAATCTTTTGCTTTTATAAACAATGCCACAAGGAATGACGGAGCACACACTGCACGTGTACATCTGCACGATAAAGTCCCGGGATCGGGATCGGGTGTGCTGGTCAAAGGGAAAAGCGTGCGCAGTTGGGCGGGTGCTGCGAAGTGGCCCTCCCCGTAGGTGGCATCACCTCCTCATCCTGCCAGTCCCACGTGCCAGTGCCGGGCCCACACCTCGCAGCGGAGTGCTGCCGCACTTTTGATCTTTTCAAGCTGATGGTTGAAAGAGGGTCTCTCATTGAAGTTTTTGATTTGCATTTCTTTTATGAGTAAGGCTGAGTAACTTTTCATATATTTAACAGCCATGTATATAAATATTCTTGCAAAAACTGTCTTGCTATACTTTGTGCATTCTCTTTTACTGAGTTATTTGTTTGTTCTCGTTGCTGGAGAGTTCTTTGTACAATAAAGAAATTAGTCATTTCTTGTAATATGAATTGCAGTTTTATTTCTCAGTTTATTTCCCCCCATCTCCTGCAGGGGAGGCCCAGTGCCCAGCCAAGGCACAAAGGGGGCTGAGTCTCTAGGCTGCACCAAGGCAGGGCCCATCTGCTCTGAGCTGGAGGGTCTGGCTGGGATGGTGTAGGGGAGCCAGAGTCTGGCAGGTGGCTTGGGGGAGCCCACGGTGGCCTGGCCAGAGCTCCGAGGTCCGAGGCCCAGGCCCCCTTCTTTGAGGGCAAGGCCAGGCCCAGAAGGCCCAAGGGATTAGCCCGAGGTCACCGACAAGAGAGGGGCAGCGGCAACACATGAACCTCAGTTTCCTGGGTCCCAGTGCACTGTTCTGCTCCTGGGCTGAGTCCCTGGAAAGCTCCAGAAGAAAGGCAGCATGCATGTTAATAAGAAGAAGATCTCATATTTACAGAGCCCTCCCACGTGTCCAGCCCTACACAAGCACTTGCCTGTCACCCCCCCACACACACACACCCATTTCATTCCCCCTAGCAACTCCGGGGGGTGAGGGCCACTGTCACTGCTCTCCCACAGAGGAGGAAAGGGAGGCGAGTCCGCGCTGGGGAGTGCGCAGGCCAGGACAGCGCAGCAGCTACTGCTCAGCAGAGACGGCCCCCCAGGCCTGGGGCAGCTGCTCCCATCAGGGCACTCCTGGGGGGCAGGTCCCCTTGTGAGCTGAGCACAGGGTTTTGTCCTCCATCCCCTCCATGGCACTCCCCGGGGACCTCAGCAGCCTGAACCCACTTACCAGGCGGGTCCCTGGTATGTCCTTGAACAAACTCTCCGACAGAGCTGGCTGTGTCTTCCTCATCCCAACACCTGGCCATTGCTCTGTCACCTTCGTCACATGAATCAGGGGGATGATTTGGGGCCCAGGAGGCCCGGGAGGCACAGCACCACAGCAGGGGCCAGAGCCGCTCCGCTGGGAGCCAGAAACCCCGCCACCAACTTGCCCGAGCTCCCGGGACAACCTTCCCCAAGGAGGGGGCTGGACCAGATCACATCTGCACCCTTGTCACTCAGAGCAGCGCCACATTCTGGGAAGCGATGTCCCCTTGCAGGCCCCGCCCAGGGCACCTGGCGCTCCTCTGTCACACTCCTCACTTCACGGCTGCTCCTGTGCGGTGCAGGAGGGCAGCCACCAGCTGGGGCCCGCTCAGCTCTGTCACCCAGACACCTGGCTCACACTCACAAATGCTTGTTGAGTGAATGAATGAGCGTAAGTGACGAGATGAACGTCACTGCTCTGCCACAGGCCACGTCCAAACAGTCAATAAGGAGAGTGGTTGGTATACCGACGCCCCACCCTGCTCCAGACGGATCACTGGATTCCTCCCCAGTAGGAGCCCCGAGAGGAGGCCAGGCCTCAGGAACGCCGGGCTGGCAGGGGCACGTTGAGGGAGGTTGCAGGGAGGGACAGCCTAACAAGGTGAATAGCTCCCAGGCCACCCCCGCCCTGCGCCCCAGCTTCCCAGAGTGAGCAGATGCCCTGTGCCCGTGGAGTGGGTGGCCACCAGCTTGCGCCGACCAGCCCTCAGCGCAGTCTTCCGGCTAACCCTCCGCAGACAGCTCCCTGGGGGCCTGCTGGGCAGAGCTGGCTGGCGAGCTCAGCACCTCCTCTGCCCACCATGGCTGGTGGGCCTTCCTGGTGGGCTTCTCGTGTCACACGGCTAGAGGGAGGAAGAAGAGGGCCGGAAGGAGAGAGATGGGCCGGGCTGGGCAGCAGCCCAAAGCAAACGTGGGACCTGGCCTGGGAACCCCACCTCCAGAGCTGGGCCGCTGGGGGAATCCTGGCACTGCTGCCTCCAAGCTGAGTGGCCTTGGGCACGTGACCCCGCCTCTCTGTGCCTCAGTTTCTCCATCTGTAATTGGGGGATGACTGTGATTGTTCCCATCTCACAGATGAGTTAGGCACGTGGTGTGCTCAGAACAGTGGCTGCTCGTGGAGGGAGCTGGGTAGCCGTGAGCTGTGAGGCTGGTGTGGCTTCTCTGATGTCTCCCACCGTCTCCAAGGGCCAAGGCCCCGCCTGTGCCACGGTGCCTGGAAGCGCCATTTGCATCACTGCCCCGGGGGCTCTCAGCCCAGGTCCACAAGACACCGATGATTATCCTGGTTTCCCAGGTGAGAAGACTGGGCTCAAAGAAGCTAGGACATTTGCCCAAAGTCACACAGCTGGTAAAAGTTGACGTGCGGCAGCCCCCAGGTTTGCTTCTCTAGAGAGCGTGCCTCGTCCATGAGACTGTCCTGTTCCACTGCAAACTCTCCCCGGGTCAGGGTGAATCACTTGGTCTCTTGAGCCTCAGTTTGTGCATTCATGGAGGGGTCTAGCTCATGGCCCTGCCATCCCATGATAAGGAGCTCTGGTGCGTGGGGGCACCTTACTTCTGACCACCTTGTCTGCACCGTCATCGGGGACCTGCACAGCCACAGGGAGGCAAAGGAAGGATAACTAGTTTAGAGCCCGATTCCCCTCTATTCAGTTGTGTGGCAGGCTCATTCCTCAGTGACTGGCAAGAATCGGAGGAGCGCGGGCGTCGTGCAGGACGGGGTGCGTGCTGGGAAAACAAACGGGGCCAGTTTTGCTCTCAAGGAGCTACGGTTTAGCAAAAGGGCTAGCAGATCCCTCAGCCCCCCTGGACCGCAGCTGCCTTCATCTGTCACAGGGCTACTTCCTGGCCTCTCAGAAGCCACTGGGCACTGGTGGATGTTCCAGCCTCAGGGGCCTGGGAGTTGGCGGTGGCAGGTTAGGTGGGCGCGGGAGGGGCCTTTGGTCCACTGCAGCTTCCAGGAGAAGCAGTCAGCAAGGGCGGAGTGTGAGCAGTGGGCTGCTTTGCCAAGAACTGGGCAGGGCAGGCAGCCGGGCCATCTCTGGCATCTCTGTGCCACACTCCCCCGCAACCCTCCCCCTTCCTTGAACCTCCAGCCCAGCAGAGGCGGGTCTGTAAAATGCCGGCCCTGCACCTGCCTCCCACGAAGGCCCTGCCATTGGCAGCCCAACTGGCTCCTCCAAGACACCGAATGGCCTCAGCCTCTGGGCTCCCCCTCTCCCACCCTGCCCAGCACTTAGACATCTCAAGATTCTCGCATTCATTTGAATTGACTGAGTAGGATTGAACTGACTTGAATCTTACTGAAGTGAGTCAGCCTGAATGCCAGATTACAGGCTCCACCAGAGACCACCGAAATTGGGTTTTTCTAAACGCCAATCCATAGATCTGAAAGGCAAATTTTGACCCCTGTTTCCATTTCCTCCTTGGGGAGGTGGGTGGGGGAAGGGGGGACAGGAGGGACAGGAGAGAGGACAAAGGGAGTAGGATTCAGTAATGGCTTCTTCCAGAAAATACCACTTTCCAGCAATCCCCCTTGCCCTTCCAACTCAAGCTTAAAAATGCCAAAAAGCCTCACTCCAAGAAGCTAAATGGAAGCCGCGGGATGGTCCTTCCTTGTCCAGAGTGCAGGTGGCTGTGTGCGTACTGGCAGTGTCGGGGTGGCGAGCTCTAGACCAGGCACAAACCGGGACCTGCAGGAGCACATCTGGATGTGATTGGAAGGAGAAAGTTGTCACACCGTGGGAGGGGATGGTCCCATCAGGCACAGAGGCCAGACATTCCCGGAGTGCACTTTCTCGAGCTGGCAGAGCCTGGCAGCAGTGACCACGCCTGCCCGGCAAACAGCTCATGCCTGGGGTCTGCACCTCCCTCCCGGCCTCCTTTGCAGACCAGGCTGCCCTGGACAGCAAGTGCTGGCCCCCCTGCAGGATTGGGCACCTCCTCCCCAACTCTGCTCCTTCTCTGGGTTAATCACACCCACTTCCTCCCCGGGGGGCCGGGGGGGCCTGCATCGACTGCCTCCACCACCATGACTGAGTCACCACCCAGACACGGTGACTCAGAGGCAGCTCTGGGACTCCACAGCCATCCTGAGACTCAGACCCAAAGAGCCACCCGCCATCTCAACCCCTTACCTGAGCGCCTCCCAGGCACTCCCAGACTCAGAGCCTCCGGAAGTGAGTCCGCTGGCTAACCTCCTCGTCTGGCCTTCCCCGTGTCAGCAAACGGCCACGGTGCCCAAGCCATAAACAGGCAACCCTCCTTGAGACCTCCTTCCTCCGGAGCCAGCCCACCCCCAAATCCCGGGAACGTTCCCTCCTACAAGCCTCTCAGCTCCCTCCGCCTGGCTCCATCTCTGCCACCTGAGCCTGTCCCTCGCTGGACAGGTGCGGTAGCCTCCCAGCTGCTCTCCCCACCCTGCTGCTGCCCTTTCCGACCTGTTCTCCCCAGTGCTACTCGCGAGATCGCCAAAACGCGAGGCAGACCCCAGCAATAGCTCATGGCCTTAAAAGCTAACAGTTGTTTCCCGTTATTTGTGGGTTAAAGGCCCAGCTCATTAAGGTGGATTTAAAAACTCCTACCTACCCTCCCAGCTGTCCCCGCTGGGTGCCTGGCGCCTGGCACGCTCCCTCTCCCTGTCCAGGACCTTTGCACATGCTCTCCCCTCTGCCTAGGATGCCCTTCCCTCTCCCCTTCCTGTAGTTCACTCCTTTTCACCCTTCAGGTCATGCTTGAACATCAGGGCACCCTGGCTTGACCTCCCCGACCTTGTCACATTGTAAACCTGTCACTCATGCCACTAGCCCTGGCTGGAATTGTGCATTTGTTGCTGCGGCCATCTGATTAGCTTCTGTCTCCCCCTCTAGATGGTAAGGCAGAGAGGGCTTCTGTTGGGGTTCACCAGCTTATTCCTAGGAGTCAGCCCTGTGCCTTACACAGCAGGGGCCCAATGAAGAATGAATGAATGAACGAGTGAATGAATGAGTGAATGTGAGCAAGCAAAGAAGGTGTAGGTCTGAACACTTTTGTCCCCACTCCGTCAACTGAGGGTCTTATCACAGCCAGGCTGGCTTCTTACTACCCGAGAGGGCGTCCCCAGGCCTGTCCCAGCCTGAGCCTCCTCCACCCCTCCCAAGCCCGTCAATGACTGTCCTCTCCCCTGCAGCTCGATTGCATCTCCTTCCAGGACTCAGCTCATGTTAAATTCCATCCTCTAGGAGGATGGCTGGGAGGGGACATGGTGTGTCGAAGCTTTTTTCTACCCCATGTGGAAAATATACTCAATTCCCTGTGCCCTAGTGGTCCCTGGGAGACAGCCCGAGCAATAAAACATATGTTTGGGTCGTATTTCCAGAGACAGAACCTTCCCCGCTCACAGTGAGGGTGAAGTCTAAGAAATCTCCAGATGCTGTCAGTCCTGCTGAGAACCACGTCTCACTTCCCCAGAAAGCTCCCAGGAAATCAATGGGAAAACTCACCGAGGGGAACAGTGGGGCTGGTTCCTGCTACGGATGGGCAGCTTAGGCTCTCCAGGAAGCGAGAGGCGAGAGGTGGGGAGGTCCCATCACCTCCATGTTACCAATACCTCATTTATAATGCAAAAGGGACTTTCAGGGGCTGAGCTCACAAGGGGAAGTCAGGTACCTCTGAGGCCTCTGAGAACTTGGGCCCAGGTGTGACACCAAATATAAGAATTAGGGTAGTCCCTGCAATGAGGACAGAGATGACAGCAAGTCCCACATCCTGGTCATCAATCATGAGGTCTCAGAGCCCTGGGCATGGTGCCGAGGAACACAGCAGTGCACCATAGGATCGTGGAATGGTGGGGGCAGAAATGGCCTTGGAGCTCATCTAATCCATCCTTCATTTGACAAACGGGGAAACTGAGCCCCTTGAGGGCAATGGACATGCTCAAGGCAACTAAGTAACTTACTGGAGTAATTGGAGCTGGAAACCAGCTCTCTTGGGTCTTTCTGCCGCACACAGAGCCTGTCGCCCCCTCCGGCCTGTCCCTTCTGCACGTTGCCTCTCACCCTGTAAGGCTGAGAAAGTCTGGTGGGTAAATGGGGCTGGCCTTGCTGAGCCGGAAACTGGCTGAATGAATGCAAGAAGGGGACAAACCAAAAACTATATTTGGAGAGTGCCTGCCGTGTGCCAGACAGGGTGCTTTCTAGGCAGCCTCACTGGGGCAGATTAAGGCTGGCTACAATGTTTCTGCTGCTCCTTCCATCAAAAGGTGAAAGGTTACTCTTAAATTGGGGCTGGCCTTAGGGACAAGGTTTGTTTCTGAAGTGCAGTTTGGGTTCGATGTGGCCTACTTCTCTCCAGGATTTTGGAAACCCACCTGGCTTTGGTGAGCAATGGAAACCCTTGCCAGGGCCTAAAACCCTACAGGTTTGATGATGATGATGAAGAACCTGTTGGCTTTTAAATATGCCCCATGTCCCAAGCTCTGTAAGTGGTAAGTGTTGCCCTGACTTTGGATTTCCAGATTCCTATAACTGAGGAACTGAATCTGTGAGTAGAAAATCAGTGTCTCTCAACCCCACAGAACATTGAACAGTGCTTCAATCATTCAAATATCGATGTTTTACTCTTCTTTGCCTTGAAGCTTTGTCTAATCAGTCACTAAATATTGATTGTGCATTGACGCTGCTAATAACATCGATAACAGTGGACACTGATATGGCGCTCACTATGTGCCATTCCAGGTGCTTTTCCCACCTTGACTCCATCCTCACCACCACCCTGGGAGGTGAGGACCACTGTGGTCTTCATCGTACAGAGAAGGAAACCAGGGCACGGACAGCAAAAGGACTTGCCAGTGATACAGCCAGTCAGCGGGGACCCCGGGATTGGATCCTGGGCAGCCTGGCTCCAGAGTCTGTGCTCATAGCACCCCCTTTTCCCACCTTTCCTGGAGGCAAAGCACCACAGTAGACCGGTGTGGCAGAGCATCCCTTCCAAAGATGGCCACAGCAAAGTCTCCTGTCCTGCAGGCTGTGCTTACGTTTTGATTTGGACACTCGCCCATTGAGTCAGTGGATTCGCTAAAAGACCTGGGTTCTCACGGTAACCTAACTCTACTTCTCCCCAGCTATGTGGCCTGGGACAAGCTATTGTCCCTGTCTTTATAGTCACACTGAGCATTGTCTTTCTGTGCCTATCTCGGTCTCGCCTGAACTCACTGAAGGAAAACATGGGCCCAAGGATGGTATAGATCTGATTACACAAATGACCACAGTCCTTCAGTCCTCCCTGCAAACGTGTCTTTTGCAACATGACTTTGTAGCTCCTCTCATCAAGGAAGTAGAGCCCATTCCCGCCCCTCACCTTGAAGCTGATCTGACTTTGTGACTCGCTTTGGCCAACAGGATGTGGCAGAAGTGATGGTGTGCTGGTTCCAAGGTCAGCCCTCGACAGGCCTGTGTGCTTCCATGTGCTCACTGAGAACCCTGCGACTTCCATGACAACAAGCCCGGGCTGGCCCACTGGAGGGTGAGAGAGCTGAGAGTTCTCACCCTACCCCAGTTTGTAACCGGCAGGCCCCACACATGTGAGGGAGCCCAGCCTAGATCAATGGGTCACAAGATGAGGTGAGTGCCCATGAACTTAATACATAAATGGTGGTTATTTTAAGCCATTAAGTTTTGGGTGGTTTGTTATGCAACAATGGTTACTGTAGAGATGTCAACAGAACTTTGGCAATTCACAACTATCCTTCCCTTAGAGCCTCGCAAAAACCCCATGGATTCAGATTTGGCACCCTCCGCCCCTTTTCGTATGAGGAAACTGAGGACCAGAGAAAGGATGTGGTTTCCCTGGTGCACATCACTGCTAAGCAGTGAGTGCGGAATTCGGAGCCAGCCCGTCTGGCTGCACATCCTGCTTTCTTTCTCCACATTTCGCAGCCCACTGGGATTCTTAAGTGATCTGAGGACTCTGCCTTCTTGCCCTTGTCTGGCCTCGTGCCCTCTCCTGTCCCCAGTGCCACGTCCAAGAGTAGAATGGGAGAATGAGGCCATTTCCTGCGGCCAAGCCTCCCTAAGCCATCGACACTGGGGTGACTCTCGCCTGCAACACCCAATTTTTCCCCACTCTGCTGTGATGTGGGGGGGGTGGCACGCTTGGAAATGTGATCTTGGGAAGCCGTGCGGTCCTCAGGACAGTGGGGAAAACGGCCCATTCTATTTACAAACCTGAGAGCCACAGTGACCCTGTGCAGCTGAGACAAGTATCTGATAACCTGGGGCTGGGAGAAATTCCCCTCCCCAGCCTCTGGGCTCTGCACTGGGAGGCCTGACACCTGGCCCTGGCCCTGCCCTGCCACCATCCAGCTGTTCTTTGACCAAGGCCAGCTCCTTTTCTGAGCCTCTGTTTCTCCACTGTAAAGAGGCCCTCGCCTTCAGGATTGCAAATAGCATGATGCTGGAGTTGGAGATCCATAGTTCTCTAGAAGCTATGTGAGGTCTGAGCCTTTGCCAGATTTTGAGGCTCCCAGTATATGCAGTACATGTAGAAGGGGCAAAATAGAGCCTCAAAAATGATGGCAACCGTTAATGTTTACAGTTCATGGAACAAATTAACCGTCTAAACCCTCACCCCTGCTCAACACACTGTATTCTGCTGGTCACTAGAGATGGCAGCAACGTCTACGGTGGAGGTCGTTTGCCAGCGGATCCTGTGCTGGAGCGGGGGTAGGCACCCTTCTGTGGGTGGCCCCATGATGAACAGGAGCAGAAAGAGGGAGGCTTGATGCTCACACTGCAGTGGTGTGAACCCCTGTTTGGCCACCTCTAGGGATGGAGGCCAGCCGGGCCCAAGGCCAGTGCTGTCACGGTCTTGGGTCCCGAGGGAGGCAGGAGCCAGCTCCTGTGGCTGGCGTGAACCGCCTGGTCTGCATCTGAGCTGCAGTGACTGACGCTCCATAGCAGATACAATAAAACAGATCATGGAAAATGTAATGGCCCGTGGTCAGCAATCACTGAATTATTTATGCCATCGTTGCCTCTTCTGAATTCTCAATTGCTCGGCCCCCAGCACTGCAGGCTGAGCAGTAACGGGGCCTGGAAAGACATTGGGACTCAGGAGCCGAGAAGCTGGAGGTTTGAGTAACCTTGGGCAAAAACTCTTCCAGGCTCTTGACTTCATTTTCTCCCCTGCCAAGCTAGGGGGTTCTCTCCCGTGAGCTGACAGCGACTTCCGCCTGTGCCGCTCTTTGCGTTCACAGGTGAATCCCACATCCTTCCATTCCTCCCCGGACATTGTGAGTAAGTAGGACTGATGTTACCATCATCCCATTTCTCAGGCTCAAAGTTGTGAAAAGATTCAGCCAAAGTTAAAAGGAAAAAAAACTGGTGGGGAGAATTTCTGGTTAGAGATGTAGACTGAGGACACAGAATTTAATTTCTCTCCATAACGAAATCCTATTAGAAAAAATGTCAGAAAAGACATAAGAGAATGAATAAATCTGTATTGAGAAATAGGAAAGGATGCTATCAGTGGACCAGAAATGCTGAGGAATTTCTCAAAGGTAGCAGGCAAGTGGGAGCCCCTTGACCGGGGAAGGCACGGTGAGGACACGGCAGGGCAGCACAGGCCTCCCGGAGGCTTGCCGCAGAAGCCGGAGCCCTTTATCTCAGCAGACTCAGAGAACTGCAAGGAAGGGAGGCCGTAGGGCAACGGAAACTGCCTGACGAATACCTGGGCTGGTCGTCCCAGACCCTTTTGAATGTACAGAACAGTGGGCCTCGGCATTCACCTTCAAGAAAAAGCCATGAGAACGACCTTCAGAATAAAATGCGAGTTCTGCAGGCACTTCTGTAGACGTGCCCTTCCTGACCTCCTTAACAGACTCAGAGGGGAAAAAAATGAAGGAAAGGGACTCCACAGAGGAGTAAAACATAGTCTACTCTAGCACCGTGCGCATTTCTATCATGTGCATCACTCACGTGACTGATGCATCGGAGTGATGTTAGTATCACTGTCAGTACCGACGTGCGGAAGACACGTTGGTTTATACATGATTTATCCCACACACTATCTCGCACCATCAAGTACCAGCAGCTGCATGCAAAGAAAGCTGAACCCAGAGACACACAGTGCTGGGAGCACCCCATGCGCCCCACCCCTCCTCGTGGCCACTGTGTCGTCTCGGAAGGCCTTGTTACGCGTTCTTCCCATTCTCCGTGCATTTTGTCTTCATTGTCATAACTCAGAAGCCTAAATCCCGCCTCATACCTCCTTTCATTAAGCTACTTTCGCTTCTATTTTTAAAAAAGTAAAGCCCTATGTTTACTGTAGCACTTTTTAATCTATTAGAAATTTAACATATACTCTTAAAACATTGGAATTTTTCACTGGAGTTGTTATTATTTTTGGTAATGGTCTGATTAGAATGTTGCATGAATTTTGAGTAGTTTATCCCTAACCCTATTTCCCCCATTAGTCCTGTTATTTTTAATGTGTGATTTTGAAGATTTTAAGGATTTAGGGGATCTGAGATATCAAAACTCGTGTACACTAAGGCTCTCCACACTTGGGAAAGCCTTCCTTGCTCCAGCAATGCTTGCAGGTCATGACCTTGCATTTCTGCTCCCTTCCAGCAAGCCTCACCCAGATCCCCCCAGGACTCCTGTCCCATTCAGGAGAGAGGCCTATTTTCCAATCAGACCTGAGCAACTGTCAGGGGAAACCATCCATCACAGCCAGGAGACTGGTCAGTCTCACTGTTTCTTCAAACATTCTAATGGCCACCTGAGGATTACCAGGCTTTTAGGAAACCAAACCACCTAAAGGAGAAGGATCACGGTGAGCAAAGCAACTTCAAAGAAAAACAGAGATGATACAGCAAACAGAAGAAAACTAGTGGGAAGACGTCACATCCATGAAACAAAGTAGCTTGCTGTGAAACAAAGGGAACAAGCAGAAAATAAAAAAGTTCTTAGAAATTAAAAATATGTTGGCTGAAATGAAGAGCTTAATAAAAAGGGCTGGAATGGAAGGGAAGAATGGAAGACCAAATTAGAGATCTAGACAATAAAGTCTAGGAAATGTCTCAATATAGATCAAAATGTCAAAGTGGCTTTTTAAAAGAAGAAAGATAAAAGGAGAGGGAGACTAGATCCCAGCAAGCCAATACCCAGCTCATAGGAATTTCAGAAGCAGAGAATTAAAGCCATGAAATGGAAGGAATAACCAAGTAACAGAAGAACATTTCCTTAAGCTGACGAAAGATATTAATTTGGGGGTTAAAACGGATCACTATATTGTCACAATTCTTGATGGAAAACCAACTTGAAGAGCTGAAAGAAAAAAATGAACATACTGGCTAATCGGGCTTCAATCTTGCCTGCACCCAGAGGTTCAAAAATTGAAAACCATTCATTCATCCTCTCTCTCCCTGTCTCACTCTCCACCCCTTGTCTCTGCTTTTCTCTGAGTTGAGTTCATTCCCAGGCAAACTTTTGATATGCAGTGACTAAGGCCTCTAGACCTTCCAGTCTTACTTCATCCTTATACCAAACTCAGAGAAAAGAGCATAGTCTTCTCTCTCCCGGACTCCAGATGAGTTTCTAAAAAGTACTCTGATTGGCCTGTCTTGGTTGCATGTGCATCCCTGAACCAGTCTCATGGCTGGAGAGATAGAATGTTCTAATGGCCATCCTGGGGCAGGGAAAGATGGGTCCCTTCATGAACGGCAACTCCACAATCACATGGAGTGGGCGAGTTAGTGGCAGTTTCCAAGGGGAAGGAAAGCAGGCTGAACAAAAACACAAAGCCACAGCCATCTGCTATTTTCACCAAGTACAGAGCAGGTGTAATGAAAAAAAGGCACATTCTTCTCAACAAATTGGGCAAGTTTCAGAACTCTAACAGCCAGGAGGAAGTCTTAAAACTTCTTAAGGAAAAAATTTAGGATACCTAAAAAGAAACAACAATCACGCTTGCATTTGATTTTCCATATGCAATGGAGATTGCTAGAAGGCAACAGAGCCTGTCTACAGCATTCTGAGGGGAAATCATCTGGAATCTCTTATTCACATGTAAAGCCATAGTAAAGACATTTTTAGATATTCAAGGATTCAGATTTACTTGCTCTACACCCTCACCTCTGTTATGCACATTTCCTGAAAAAATTCCTTGAGGATATACTCTGGCAAAACAAAAACTGAGTTCAAGAAAGATGAAGACAATAGAATGAAAAAAAATCATGAAATTAACCTAGAGAACAATTAAAAGAAATACGATACAGTTGTACAGCTGGCCTAATAAGCAATTAGCCCCAGTTAGAACAAGAAATCAGAGGACTCCATGAAGGATAACCTCAAGGAGAAAACAGAATTACCCAAATCCTTCGAGTAAGAAGCTGGAATGCTGAGAGCTACCATGAAATCAAGGCATGAGACACTTCTGAGCAACAACTACTAAAAAGAAAGGCAGTTACAAACTCTTAGAAAAACAAATGAACTGTACATGAAAAGTCATGGTCCAGATATTAAAGGGAGCTAAATTGTGGCATGTTTCTGAGCCACAGATGAAATGTAGGAATCTGTGCTTTCTGAACCCACAGAACCAACCTGCCATAGGTCAGGTGATGTGAGAAGCAGCAGATAATGAATGCTTTGAATTCATACATAGTCTATTTATGTTTGTATTGGGAACAAGTGATAACTCTTTCCCCACGATATGTTTGCTCTTTGTGAAAGTGATTAGATACTTCAGTCATTTCTCTTGACAAATTATCCTAACAGTAGGCTTACCTTTTTATATTATTCTTAATTAAAACATATACGAAGATAAATTAGCCTGTTTGGTGATAAGTTGTATCTTTTGATTTTTATAAGAGAAATGACTAAGTTCTACCTACACTAAAAACCACTACATGTGGTTAAAATAAAACATCACAACTTTAACCTCTCAATTTCTTTAAAGTTAAACAAAGAGAGAAATTATATAAAGACCAATATCTCTTATTTTGAAAAATAAATCTACTTGAAGTTCCCTAATTCTTTATTCCAGCTTCAGTTTCTTTTTCTTCTATTATTTCCCATTAAAGATAAATTTTACATGTTGTTTTCCTGAATGTTAATTATCATCTCTGGATAATAAAATTTTAGGACACTGGCAGATTTCAGTCTTCTTTTTTATATGTTTCTGAATGTCCACATTTTCTATCATAAATGTGTATGAGTCTTATAATAAAAAATGATAAAGAAAGAAAAATGGAAGTAGAGCTATATACATTTTGATGTAGAAATATGCCTAGTATATATTTATAAACAAAAACTGTCAATTGCTGAGCAGCGTGTGGGGGGTATGAGAGAGAGAGAAATATGGAAAGGCAGTGATTGATGTCACCAGGGAAGGGGTACAGGGCTAGTACTGGCAGGATGAGGGGTAGGGGTCTATCACAATTATTTTGTGTTTGTTCTAGGTCATTTTATATGTCTCTTTTACAATGCACACATAGTAACTTAATAATTAAAAACATTTCTGAAAGTGTTGGTGGATGGAGCCTCAACACCCGGGCTCCTGACTCCAGATGCATGCACATTCTCTTCTTCCTCTGGTGAGCAGACATGAGAAGGACAATCTCCTTCCTCCATGTGAAAGAACCCTCTAGAAGGAGAGGCTGTCCCAAAATAGTTGCTTAGACAAACATATTCAGGCTTGACCCTCTTCACTGAGGCCCAGGGGGCTCTGGAGGGAGGGAGGGGCCGTAGGATGCCTTCCCACCTGCTCCCAAAAGTGAGTGGCCATTCCTGGTCTGGTGAGTCCCATGTCTCTGTTCCCAGCCCTTATGTCTTTCTGGGGCTTCAGATCCAGAGATCCCATTATCTTCTGAACAACCCCCTTAGAAAGCCCCCCAGGCATCTCAACCTCAACCTACCCCAAGCTGAGCACACCGTCTGTGCCCGCTCCAGGCTGCATGCTGCATGCCCACCTGCGCTCCCTCTTTGTCCAGGTCTGCCCTGCCCCTGCACCGGCCAGAAACCCACAGTCATCCTGACCGCTTCCTCTCCCTGCCACCCACACACAATCCATTTCTAAACAGCTTCTTCTGCAGCACACGGGCTCACATCTCTCCTCGGCCCTGCCACCCCGGCAGCGCCTGTCTCCATCAGGCACATGGCAGCTGCCAGTCTCTCCAGCGGCCCCCCGCCTCCCCAACCCCAGTCCCACTGTTGGTCTCCTAGCCCCCGATCTCTCTTCCCAGAGGGACCTGCAAAAGACGTCAATCTGGTCATGACACTCTCCTCCCTACAGGCTCCCTGCTGCTCTCAGAGCCTGATCCTTCTCCTTAACCTCAGTCAAGGGACAAAGCCCTGTGTGACCTGGCCCCAGCTGGCCCCCCCAGCCTCATCTCTGTCCTCCCCCACAACATGCTATCCTGCCAAGTTGAATGTCCTTTATTTCTTGGAACCTTCTATGTACTCAGTCGCCTCTGGTATCGTACCTGCTGCTTTCTCTGCCAGACACAATCTTCCCCCTTTCTCTTTCCTCTTCCCCACTCAGCTGGCGAGGCCCAGTCCAGAGGCCTTGGGAAGCCTCCCTCAACCACTGAGGCTAGGTTGGAGTCTCTTCTATGCAGCCACAGCACGCTACACATTCCCCCTCGAGGCACAGATCACACTGTTCAATGACTGAGTTCTCGGTACCTTCATAGCCCCCACGAGACTGTCACTGAGGGCAGGGCAGCCAGCCTCGGGAGAGCTTGGATGGGTGGATGGATGGACGCATGGATGGACAGATGGACCGATGGACAGAGGATGGAGGGATGGGTGTGACCATCCCCATGGATGGCTGGGATTAGACGGATGGAGGACTGCAGCATGAATGAAGGACTCAGTGACTGAATGCATTCGTAGGACCTGGTCAGACTCCTGCAGAGATTGGTGAGCCTGAGTGAAAAGGCAGATAACTAGGGAGACCTGGAAAAAAAGGTGTGGATCTAGTTATTAAAATTGCCCAGACAGCACCAAGTTCTAGAACACAGGGTGGTGGCTGCTGAGCCTCCAACCTGCCCTGGCTTCGCACAGGTTGCAGGGACTAGGAAGGGTGTGGGGACCGTGCTGCATTCACAGGTGGAGGCCACACGGCCTCCATCAACTCCTTAAGTCACTTATTTCTTGTGTATTCCTGAGCGCCTGCTGGGCTTTGGTCCCTGCGAAGGGCGCTAAGAATTTACAGATGCGTAATTCAGAATCGCTGCCCTCTAAGAACTAGACACTATGGGAAACATGACAGACATCTGTGCGTCAACAACAGTGCCGGTGAAGGATGTGGGGGCTGGACAAATCCTCTGGGAGGCGGAGACCTGCACACGGTGGGAAGGAAGGAGTAGGCCAGGACTGTCTTGCTGATGCCGCTAATAAAACGTGTCCCGCCATAGGGATTAGTAGAAGGGGCCTTGGGATCAGATGACATGGGGTCTAATCCCAGTCTCCATTTCTTAGCTGAGTCCCCGAGTGAGTGACTATCCTCCGAACTTTCATTTCCTCTCAGGGAAAACGGCGGTGGTGATGAAGCCCCTGTGTGGGGCCAGGCGCCCCGGAAACAGCCTCTAGGAGGAGGATTCATGTGGGGTGAGGAGGAAGGAAGAACTCCTAGGGAAGGCCAGAGGAACAGGGCAGGGACACGGAGGAAGCCAGGCCAGTCCCACAGAGGGTGCCCTCAGCCTGATCCCCGGAACTCACCAGTGTGAGTCCTGACCCAAGGCTGGGGGTGGGGCAGGGGGAGGGGCAGCTTCCCACCCCCTCCACCGCTCACTGGCCCGGGCCCCTCCCTGGCACATGGACTCCCAGGGAGCCGGGTTCTCTGCTCCCGGGCAAAGTGACTCCGGTAGCCCCTGGGCAGTCCTCTGAAGGTCGTCACAGGTTCTGGGGCTCAAATATTAACAGCAAAAAAGTCAAAAGGGGCCAGAAGGGTGTCACCAACACCCATCACACTGCCAAACCTTGCTCCCAAGGGGAAACGAGGTCAACTTTGTGAAGGCTTTATCACTGTGCCTGGCACATAGCAAGCAACAAGGCAGCTCTGATTGTCCCCAAATACTGAAAGCACCAAGTGCTCAGGAAGCGGCAGGTTCATAACTAGGCTGGGCTGGTGAGCTGAGGAAGTGACCGGTGCCCACAGAGCCCCTCAGGACCTGGAGTCGTCAGAACCCACCGCCAGCCAAAAACTGCACAAGCAATTAACTAGGCCTCTGCTTCGGTGCTCTGCTCCCTCTGCCTTCCTGCCGTAGCACCCAGTTTTTCAGCTGAGAAGGCGGGGCAGCAGGTTTCAGAGATATTTTTTGCTAATGGGCTGAAATATTACACCCATAATTATAGCCTGGCTGCATATTTTTTTCTTTTGCTCATTTTGTTCAGCGTAGCAAACATTGTATCTGATTACAGCCATTCATGTCTTCTTTATGAAATAGGGTTTATCACACTTGGCAGAAGGGATCAGCGGCACTGGAGAAATTATCTAGGCTGCAAAACCCTCTCTGGGCCTCCGTGGGGGAAGGCGGGTGCTGCCAGATGCTGCATCCTTGGACGGGGCAAGGTGGGAACCGGGGAGACCGGGACAGGAAGGATGGAGAAAACCGGTCCCTGCCGCCCTCCACAGCCTGTTCCGTTTTCTCCACCTCCCAAGCTGCCCCCACCCCAATCGGGGAGCCCTGCTCCCGCTGCACTCCCCCGGGCCCACGCCGGCTTCTGCGGCTTTGCTCCTCCCGCCACCTCTCACCCCCTGCAAGGATGACCTCTTCCTTCTGTCTACCTAGCACAAGGCCACATGTGGTCCACAGACCAGCAGCATCTGCACTCCCTGGGAGCTGGTTTGAAATGGAAGTTCTTAAACCCTCCTCTCTTTGCCTGGCCAGCTACTGAACAAGACCTCTGTGAGATGGGGTGCAGCAATCTGGGTTTTAACCAGATTTTAATCCCCCTCCAGGGGATTCTGACACTCTCTCCAAAGCTTGAGACCCACTGAGCTGGACGAATCCTAGATGCAGGGCGTGGAGTCCAACAGGTCTGGGTTCCTGGTTCTGCCTCTTACTCTGTGCCCCTGGGCAAGTCGTCTAATCCCTCTGGGCTTCAGTTTCTCATCTACAGCATGAATTGTACCTGATGCATGGGAGACATTAACACAATACTTTCAGGTTGAGCCATACGAAATTTCAGGTTTCGTAGGCCAAGAATGTTTGAATAGCAGCAATTTCATATGGTTCAACCCAATAGTTCCTTCTATCCTGCAGATCTCAGCTCACACCACACCTCCTCCTGAACCGTCCACGATTCCCAGGACACAAAGTGCGTGCTTTCCCTGGAACAAGCCCAGCGCTTCCTTTCTGGGCATGTCAATTCCTTGTGGGTTATCTCTGATGCTTTTGCTGGGGTTCCGAGTTCATGTGCTGTTCTCCCCAGGCACCCTTCTTGGGAGTGAAAGTCTCCTGGCCCCGTATCCTTCACGGCAGAAGTTAGTATCTCCCTTTGGCTTTTTAAAGAATCATTTCCTGACTGAGGCAGGAGTTACTTTTTTTTTTAAAGTGGGGGTGAGGGAGGGGAGGTATCAGGGATAAAATGAGCTGTTTAAGACTGCAGGTAGGACCATAGAAGATGTCAGGGAAAGACAAGTTCAAAGTTGGGCAGGAGACAGGGATAGGCAGAAACCAGAGAGCTGCACTTTGTGCCTGAGAAGGAGGAGACGTCATATAATCGTAGAACCTCAGTCATGAGAGGAGCTTCAGGGAGAACGACTCAAACTGTGGTCCCTAGAACAGCAACACCGGCATCACCTGGGGCCTCCTTCGCGCTCCCCTGCCCCCCGCATGAACGGCAGGGATGGGGCTCAGCAGTCTGTTTAACGAGCCCTCTGGGTGACCCTCCTGCTCAAATCACTGACTGTGTTGCCACCATCAAGGGCTCCAGTCCTCTCAGCAGCACCCTGCAAAGTGGCCGTGGAATCTACCTTTGAACACCTCCAATGCTGGGGTACTCACTCCCTTCCCCTTCCAAAGCAACCTTTCCTCTGGCTGAGCCGTGGTCCCAGCAGAAAGACCTGGCTTTGGAGGGTGCACAGGAGCTGTCAGGGTGGGAAGCAATCTAGTAGGATGGAAAGAACTTTCCTTGACAAGACGCTTTGTGGTCAGGTTTGCCCTGATTGAAAGGAGACGAGTACTCCAGCAAGAGAGTTTGCTATGTGAAACTAACGCTGAGTATAAGCTAAATGCATTAAAGAACTTCTTAATTACCCATGAAACAAGTTAGTAATGGGGAGATCTCAGGACCGGGGGTGGGTAGAATGGGAAGTGAGGACAGCCCTGAACGCTGCTTGTTCAGGCTCCCATTCACGTCGATATCCCAGCTCCTGAGAGCGACCTGCACGTTTCCTGAGTGCCCGTGTGGGCCAGGCCCTGTGCTGGGTACTGGCTGTACCAGGTTTTGAACAGGATAGAAACATTTTTCTGCCCTCATAGCGCTTACTTTCTAGAGGAGAAGACAGACAATAAACAGGTAAATAACACCATGATATAATGCCACGTTGTGATACATGTGATGACTAAACAAAAAATAACAATAAATATTAAAGTACCTTTCCAACGAGGCCCACCCTGACCACTCTATTTAAAATCACAGCTCCTCTGGCACCCTTATCATTCCTAATCTACTGTATTTTTTTCCCATAGCACATGTTACTTTCTAGAATAGACATAATTTACTTATTTATTGTATTCATTGCCTGTTTCCTCTCTCTAGACTATACTCCAAGAAGGCCAGGGAAGGAGGGAGTGGGGTGCGATGGGGTGTCTGTGTCATCCACAGTCGGTACCAAGCTTTTAGAAGAGTGCTGAACACATAGCCCATCGGTGGTTAACAACCGAGGGCGATTTTGCCACCAGGGGACATTTGGCAATGTCTGGAGACATTTTTAATTATCACAGCCAGGGGCAGACGGTGGTACTGGCATCTAGTGGTTAGGGCCAGGGATGCTGCCGAACACCCTCCCGTGCACAGGACAGCCCCCCACCCCGACACAGAACGATCCACCCAAACGGCAAGTGTGCAGGTTGAGAAACCCTACACTAGGTGTCAATGAGGGTTCCTTGGGTGGTCAGGTTTAATGAGAAGAGAATGCCCATGGAAAGGCCCTGTTTCGCAGAGGGCAGTCAAGGAAAAGCTCTCTAAGGAAGGGCACGTGCTTGGAGAACTGAGTGATGCAATGCAGGGAGCCACATGGGGGTCCAGGGAAAGAACTTTCCAGGCAGACAGGAAACTTCCCAGCAAGTGTGAAAGGCTTCGCATCAGAAACCAGCTCAGGATTTTCAAGCTGCTGCAAGAAGGATGTGCAACTGGGGTGAGGGGAGAGTGATGAGGCCTGAGGTGGGGGGAGGGGGCGAGAGGGGCAGGGCAGAACCACAGGGAACAATCTGGGGTTATTTTAAGGGAGGTGCAAAGTCATGTGGTGAAATTTGAGTTGGGGACTCATGTGAACTGATTTATGTTTTTAAAGGAACACTCTGGTCTCCACTTGGGGTAGGGTCTCGGGAAGTGGAGGGGAAGCAGCAAAAGCAATTAAGAGACAACTGCAACGGTTCTAGCAGGAAACAAGAAGCCCGCGTGGGGGTAGGCATGGGAGAGGAAAGGTGAGAAGTAGGGTTAGGGGGTATATGTGGAAGGCAGAGCCACAGAACTCTGTGATGGGTTGAGTGTGGAAAAGGGATGACTTTTAGGTTTGGAGACGAAGGAAGGAGGGAGAGAAGGAAGGAGGGAAGAGAGGGAGGTGGGAGGGGAGGCGAGGGGAGATGAATGATGCAAGTTTTCCCAGTTAGGGACAATCCAGTCTAAAATCCAGATGTGCGGGGTCTCAGTCCGATGTCCTCCACGCTCCATCACATGACTGGACGGACCAGCTGGCCTTCCGTTTCCCTCCATCCCCCAAACACAAACACTGAGAACGTTCCGTGCAAAGTCTTTAAGGGGTACGGCAAAACCTCGCCCCATGTCCAGGAACTTAGGTCCTAGAGAAGGAGACAGACACATAAATGGCTTGGACAAAAGACAGACTGTCAATGATTTCACAGAGATTAAGACAACGTACGATAGGAGCACGAGGAAGCACGAGACAGAATCTCACCGGGAGACTATTAAGTCATTTGACTTTGAAGCATGGGTGGGATTTAACGATATTCAGTGGCCTAAAATTTCTGAAACAGGAATCACCGAACTCTGGAGATAGAAAAGTTTCAAATTCCTAATGACCCTGACAACATGTGCACAGGCTGTGTGGCAGTGAGTGAAATACTTACGCATCCCACACTCTCACAGGCTGTCGGAACAGCACCAGGGAGGAGAGACCTGGCACAGCGCAACTCCCAGCGTAGGAGCTCAGGGGTTACGCCTGTAACAATGGCAAATACATGGACGTTTGTGTCACCCATTTAATGGAAGGGGTATATTATTTATGTTGATCATATTGACAGAATATCAATAATGGTGAACTGAGGATGATGTTATTGGTGATGACGCGATTGAAGATGTTGATCATATTGTTGGCAATATCCCCTATGGGTGGTGGGTGAGATTAGTGACGGCCCCGCTGATCCTGCTTTTTATATTGATTATGATGTTGGTGTGGACAGGCACCAGCGACCATGATATTGCTAGTGACAATAGTGATGCTGATAGTGATGTCAGTACTAGCAATGACTCTAAGACAATGCTTTTGATGGTATTGATTATGACACTGGTATGGACTATATTGATGACAGTGACGATGGCAATATTGCTAATGATTAATCAGGGTACTTATATTGAAACAATATTGGTAATAATGATATTGGTGATATTGATTCTGACATTGGTGATGTCAACATTAGCAACAGTGTTGATTCTGGTTGTGATTTGGGGAGTGATTAAAAAGATGCTGCTTGGCTGGGCGTGGTGGCTCATGCCTGTAATCCTAACACTCTGGGAGGCCAAGGCGGGAGGATCACTCAAGGTCAGGAATTCAAGACCAGCCTGAGCAAGAGTGAGACCCCGTCTCTACTAAAAATAGAAAGAAAGAAATTGGCCAACTAAAAATATATAGAAAAACTTAGCCGGGCATGGTGGCGCATGCCTGTAGTCCCAGCTACTTGGGAGGCTGAGGCAGGAGGATTGCTTGAGCCCAGGAGTTGAGGTTGCTGTGAGCTAGGCTGAGGTCATGGCACTCTAGCCTGGGCAACAGAGTGAGACTCTGTCTCAAAAAATAGGAAAAAAGACGCTGCTGTGTGACTTGGCGATGCCGATGTAGATGATAACGGCTACGATGACGCTGACCGTTGTATTTGTGATAATAATGCTGATAACTCATGTCATATTGATAGGGAGATTGTTCTGGAGCCAAACAGACATGAGTTCAAATCCAAAATCTGGCATTTACTATTGTGTGACTTCAGAGAGATCAGTTAGCCACTTTGTGCCTCAGGTGTCGGTCTGTTAAATGAGGATAATTATAACGATGCATTTTCGAGGATTGATGTGGGGATTAAATAACACCCTGCATGAGAAAGCTCGAATGTATCAAATGTCCAGTGAAGCTAGCATCATGCTGATGATGCTGAGACGCTCTTGGGGATAACGGCGCTGACGATTCTCTTGGTGATACGACTAAAGACTATTTATTGGTGACATTATTTCAGTGATTGCGGCAAAGCTGTTGGCAGTAAGAGACTGATCATTTTGATTGCAGTGACCAGTGGAAAAGGCAGGGCGTAGCGTCAGAAGCACAGGTCTTGGCACCAGCCGGCGAGGGTTCTATTTCCAGCCACGCCTCTTGCCTCCTGTGTAACCTCGGCCACAGCCGGCATGTGAGGGCTGGAAGGCCACAGGGAGCGCATCCAGTCACCTCCTCGTTTGACAGTGAGGCAGTTCAGGCTCAGAGAGATAAGGGGACTTGCCCCAGTGTGGCTGAGCTGGGATGGGGTTCTGTCCCTTCCCCCCTCGGTATATTTAGTCCTTTAGGTTCCTTTGCTCTGCGTGTGTGCGTGCACGCGTGTCGTGTCTGCGTGCATGCGCATGTTTGTGTGCACGTGTGAGTTCTTCTGGGCATTTTCCCAGAAGCATCTATTGGCAGAACGATCCACCCAATTTGCAAAAAGCCATTTTGGAGGAGTCAGGCCCTGGGCGTCCTTGCTTTCCTCTCCCCAGACAAGCAGAGGCCGAGGATGGCTGCAGATTGGCTGTGGCTGATGAGAAGTTGAAATGGGTAATATTTGCCTAGTTTTTAATGTCTGGTGTCTATAGCTTGCACTTCCATCATTCTATTATACTGATGACAGCAGGCCCGAGCCACAGAGAAGAAACAAATTACCTAATAAATCAAGGCCTGGGGATCTAAAGTGGACAGTGTTATTAGACCAGGGGAGAGGGATGCTAAGTGATAGGTAGGGCTGCCTGTGAGAATGATCCAAGCAGGGACTCATCTGTCTATTTCTCCATAAATAATTACACACCACTGATATGCATCTGAGACAGAACATGATATGTTATTATTAACCAAACAGTCGGGGGGGACAATGTCAGGAGGGGGGAGGGAAAGAGTGCCCGGGAGATACACAGCAGCAAAAAGGCAGGAGGGGACACGATGACCTAAGAAACTTCCAATCAAAGGGCCGGGACCCTTACTCTGGCCAGATGTGGGCAGCAAAGCTACTTGGGGAGGAGGACGAGGGGAAGGATGAGCTAACATATACTGAGCTCCTGCCACATTTCAGCCCTGCGCTCGCTCCTGCTCACCCGTTATCCCTTAATCTTCACAAACAGTCTCGTGAGAGGGCCACATGCACAGTGGTTAGGAACAGACTCTAGGGCCACATCACCTGTGTTCAGATCCCTGCGCTGTGTCACCCTGGGCCCATCACTAAACCTCTCTGGTCTCCACTTTCCCATCTATAGAATACGCATGATCATAATGGCGCCTACCTCATCGAGGTGTTGTGAGGATTAAACAGGTCATTGGGTGCCAAGCACCTAGAAGAGTGTCTGATACAGAGCAAACGCTATGTGACGAGTATGTATTAAATAGGTTATCATCCTTATTTTACAAACGGAAAGACTGAGGCTCAGAGAGGAAGCAACATGGCCAAGGAATACAGAACAGAGGTAAAAGCCACGTTTGAATCCATTTCTGGTCAACTCTGAAATTCATACTCTTTCCCCTACCCAGAGGTGGGCAAATGTCATCTTTAAAGGGCCCAGTGGTAAATATTTTAGACTCTGGAGACCAGAATGTCTCTGTCGCAACTGCAGTAGGCCAGGGAACAACACAGGGTTGGACTGCGCAGGTCCACTGATAGGTGGATTTTGTTTCAACCAAATGCAGAGTGAAAGTAGTTTCTCGTCCTGTGTATACGGAGGGCCCAGTGTGGGACTTGAGTACGCAAGGATGTGAGTATATGCGGGGGTCCTGAAAACAGTCCCCCACAGATACCGAGGGGCGACTGTGCGTAACTCCGCGGGCGTAGCTTGAAAGCAGTATGGGCAATGTATACGGGAAAAGTGTGGCTGTGCCCAGTGACACTTTATAAAGACAGGCAGCAGACGGATTTGGCTCTAGTTTGCCGACTAACCTCTGCCCTTCATTGCTTGAACAGCTTACTGGGTGACCTCCCTCTCCAGCAAGACCTTTGTAAATATCTGGCATCTGTGCCACAGGTGGACCCCTCTAGACACAGAGACGCAATTCACAAAGGGCTCTGCCTGCACTGTTCCTGTGCCCGTCCTGCGGATTAGGAGGGCAGGGACACCCCTCCACGAGGCGGAGCCTGGAGGAGGTTGTGCTCTCAGAGAGCGGCGCTCAGTGCCAGGAAGCGGCCCGCGGCACTGCCAAACCTCTGCGGGCTTTGCCTAGAAGCCCCATGATAATCCTTTGTGGGCTGTTAATAAGCAAGTTGAACCCCGTAATCACCCACCGCTTAGCTTCCTGGCTTTAATTTCCATGGAGGCTGGAGAAAACAGTGGCTTAGGATTTTGCTTCCAGACAAAAGCAGCAAACATTTCCCCTGAAGACATCTCGAAGCGGAGCTGGCACTGCCCCATCTAGTTAAGCCTTTCAGTCCCTGCACGCACTGGCTGCGGGGGCCGGGCTGCGTGAGGGTTGCACACGCTGCCCCAGAAGCCCGCCTGCATGCTCCAAGACCCAGGAACAAAAGCAGCCCTGAGCCCGCTTCCAGAGCCTTCTCAGGAAGGCTTCCCAGTAAAAGCCTGAGGGTTCCCCCAGCTTCTCCCCTCCCCATAACCCACCCCTGACCTTTCCAATCCTCTGTTCAGGGACAACAGATAGGCCCCTGTGCCCTCTCCTTTCTCCTGCACTGTGGCCCTCCTCCAGGAAGATAATGAGGACGTATTAGGTTTCATTATTTGAGCTGATATCTGCCAGGCAGATAATTTCGCATTTCAGCACAGCCAAATTGCCTCTGGTTCAGCCTGGGCGGCACAGCGGGCCATGCTCTATGAGGAAATCCCACTCTGGTGAGCTCTTTGCAGTGGGAACTCCATCTGGGGGGGACTGACACATTCTTTTCAGCCCTTTAATAAAACAAAAACAAATAAGCAAACAAACAGCAGCCGTCAGCTGGGTATTGAACAACTGGTTGGAATCAGAAGGCACAGGTCTGAGCTTGCTAGCTGCGAATCCTGGGCAAACAACTGGTCCTGTCTGCATCTTTGTCCCTCCGCTGTAGTGTGGTTGAGGTCCCAGCTCTGTCACAAGCTGTGTGGCCTTCAAGGGTCACTCCACTTTTCTGAGCATACGCTTCTTATCCTTGAAGTGGGCTGGCAATCCCGCCCCGCCTACCTGCATACCGAGACCGGGACTGAGACGGCACCTTGAAAATTACAGGACAACGTGGCAGAATCGTGGCTTGATTTGAGATCAGATTTAGGGTCAGTCGAGTAGATTCAAGTCCTGGCTCTCCCACAAGCCCTATTGCTGTGGACATCGTGGCCAAGCGAGGGCCTTCCAGACGGTGGGCTGAAGCCGGAGAAAGAGGTCCTGTTCCTTCCGTGCTGGCTCGGAACCGGGTCCAGCTGAGTCTGCCGAAGGGCCTTGAATTATGGCATAGAAGTCAGGGGCGAGTAAACAGTCTGCCAGATCTCAGAGCCAGGAGCACGGGACAGAGATTCAGGAAACGGGGGTTACCAAGCCATCTCTTTCATGTCTTCAATATTCATTTATTTCTTCATCTCCCAGCACTTCCCGAGCATCCACGATGGTGGCAGGTCCTTGACGTGGGGCTTGGGAAACAGGAACAGCCCCGCTCTAAGCCCTCAGGCAGGTAAGCAGGACAGTGCAGCAAGTGAGGCTTGCACGATGACTAAGTGTGCTCCAAGGACGGGGCCCAGGACAGGGAGGGATTGGGTGGTGGGAGTAGAGAGAGGCCACAGGATCAATGACACCTAATCGCGGTGGCCTTGGACACATCACTCCTGCCATCTAGGCATCTGCCTCTGCATCCATCAGAAAAGCAGGATGGCTCGTGGCAGCCCAGCCTGCTTCCCCAAGGGGTCATGAGCAGCAACTGAGACAAAGCAAAGGTGGCCCAAGAAGTTAACATGATAGACAGATGTAAGGGGTGACATTTATAAGCATGGCAGCCACCAGGCAGATCTCTGAGAAGACCTCTGAGTGGCCTCCGGGTCACTCACCACCTGGGCACCCACTCCCTCGTGCCAGCCTTGGCCACTCAATGCTCCGACACTCACCAGGCAGGACCCACACTCTCCCACCACTGTGTTCTGATTCCACAAGGCTGGAATTTCAGCATTCAAACGAGTCCTAAAACTGGATAAAGGACATTGAGGTCCCCTAGCCCAAACGCCTGGTTCTGTGGCTGGGGAAAGTTGAGTCCCAGGAGGATGAAGGGCTTGTGTAAGCTCATTCATGCAGACAGTGCTGGGGAAGAGATTAAAATCTAGACTCCTTTCTCCTACATTCCTGCTCCAGGGTCCCCTTCGCCCTAAGCCCTGCCTCTTGCCTCCTGCCTGCCATGAATTGAATTGTGTGTAATTGATAAATTATGCAAAAGGGCGCCTGGCAGTTTTCTGAAATGTTGGGTAGCTTCAAGGCAGCCCCTGGGGACACAGCCTAATTTTATGGAAACCTCACACTCTGTCTGGCCTGTTTTGTGTAAGTCAGATTGATATAACAAGACTCTGGGGAGTCGACTTGATTTCTAATTTTATTCTCTAGGTGAGCTGAATGAGATATAACCGTAATGAGTGTGTTGTCTGGGGCGGACAGTATAACAGCAGTGGAGAAAAATGTCTTTTCATCTGCCTAATGGATCCTTTCCCCAGCTGGACTTCCCCACCTCAGAAGCCAACCTTCTTGCCTTTTGGAGGAGGGGCCGCATGTCACCTGGGAGAAGAAGCCACGCCTTACGGGAAGGAAGGGCAGCCGCACCAAGGGGCTCTCTGTCTTTTCTGCGAGGCCCTGCCCAGCCCGGCCCCAGGGATAGGCCATGGCGACTAATTTTTCAGGTTCAAACTCAAAGAGTACCCAGCCCCTCTCTCATAATAGACCAGAACATTCACGAGTGTTAGTATTAATATTCCACACTTGACTGAGTACCAAGGCCCAGCCGGAGAGTGTGCCCGTGTGGCTATCAGCCTGTATTCCATGGTGTGCGGGACAGGTCCCATTATCTTCCCAGAGCCAGCAGGGTCTGTTCCGGCCCATGAGGGGACACCGGGGCATATGCCAGAGGGAACCGTTCCGCTGAGCCCGACTGCCTGCCAGATGTTGCAATGCTCACAACGCCCCCAGGCGGTGGCTATGACTATCCCTACTTTACAGGTGAGGAAACTGAGGCCCAGAGGGGTGAAGTGATACATGGTCACCTGCCCAAGGTGACAGAGACACTCGGTGATAGAGGCCACTCAGGGCTCTCTGAGCTCAGAGCCACACTCTGTCTTCTGTTGAGCTGTTCCCTGCAGCAGTCTGTACTCAGCCTCTTCCCAGTCACCCGCCCCCCTCCCCCGCTCAGCATAGCCACTGCTCACATGCGCAGGTGTACGGCTTTATTCCCCAGGATTTACCAACACATCTTAATTCCATGTGATAACCCTGGATTCCTAAAACAGCACCCCATCCCTCT
>VBSM01002959.1:11557017-11573922 GCA_008086735.1 Cheirogaleus medius | reverse complement strand
CCGTCCAGACCCCAGACGAGGCCGTCCAGACCCCAGATGAGGCCGTCCACACCCAAGATGAGGCCGTCCACACCCCAAATGAGGCCATCCAGACCCAAGATGAGGCCATCCACACCCCCAATGAGGCCATCCAGACCCCAGATGAGGCTGTCCACACCCCAGATGAGGCCGTCCAGACCCCAAATGAGGCCGTCCACACCCCAGATGAAACAGTCCAGATCCCCGATGAGGCCGTCCATACACCAGATGAGGCCATCCAGACCCCAAATGAGAACATCCACATCCCAGATGAGGCCGTCCACACCCCAGACGAGGCCTCAGGAACAGCATCGATGGTGGGAGAGCAAAGAGCCTGCCGGAGAAGTTCCAGAATGCCTTTCACAGGAGGATTCATGGAAGGGATCCAGGAAATTTTCCCAGGAAAAGAGAAGTCTGGTGGTCTTTGGTGAGGGATGAAGTTGTAGTGGGGAGGATGGAGAGTTCTGTTAACCACTTCGGTACAGCGCTCACCGGCCGCGAAGCCTCGCCCACAGCCAGCACTCACAGTCCGCAGGATAGTTTGTGCTGTGCATTGACCACGCATCCGTTTTGCTCTTGTGTGATGAGGAAAGCGTTAAAGCACTGAAAGCTTGTTTTACTTTACAGGCAGCTTTAGGAAAATAACTGTAATAACTCCTACTAAGGACTTGTTAGTAGGTCACAGATTCGTAGTAACTTATTAGCTGAACGGACACACTGCAACTGCAGAGATAAAAGCTGTAAAAGTAAAAGCTTTTGGCTGTCGGCTAAAGTCGACGCTCGGACCGAAGTGGTTAAGAAGTTGACGGAGGGGTGGGCCGGGCGCGGTGGCTCACGCCTGTAATCCTAGCACTCTGGGAGGCCGAGGCGGGTGGATAGCTCAAGGTCAGGAGTTCGAAACCAGCCTGACCAAGAGCGAGACCCCATCTCTAAAAAAAAAAAAAAAAAAAAAAGAAGTTGACGGAGGGGTGAGGTTCCAATATCCGCAAAGCCCTCATGTAGGCTGCTGGGTGGAAGTCACAGGCGTGTGAGTCTTTGTAAGGACGTGAGTTTTACAGGAAGAACTTTCTGTCGCCAGACCTGACCAGAGAACAGGAGGAATGTCTGCACATCCAACTGGAGCTGGCAGACTAGCAGAAAGGGGAGGTCTGTGGATGGGACAGTTGGTTGAATGGATAAATGGGTAGATGGATGGATGGACAGCCAATGTATATATGTACACATTGGACAGTGGAACAAATGTGTGCACAGATGGACAAACATGTATGCATGGACGGAGGGGGGGAGGGGTACACAGACAGATGTGTGCAAGGATGCATGGGTGATGGGTGGATGCCCTCAGACCTGCCCTCCCATTCTGGGACTCTACAATCACACGGCAGTTTAAGCAAGGAATGCCTAGTCTTTGGGATTTCACAGACCAGTAAAATACAGACAACTGACATTTACCAGCTTTTAATTTTTTCAAGTTAATAACATCAGCGTAACAACTGTCATCTGTTGAAAAAGATGAAACAAACTAGAATGAAATAAAGAACAATCCTTCCAAAGTAAGAATCTTTGATAACTTTTTCTTTCTCTCTCCCTCTCTCCACACACACACACACACACACACACACACACACACGAAGTTAACTGTAAATTAATATTATTATATATTACATTGTCCTCATTTTTCTTATTTAATAAACCCAGATTGGAGTGCATAACGACATAAGCAGTGGTGACTTACGCATAGATTATTTGTGATTTTTCAACTACATATCCTAAGCCACAAACTATAATGACCCTAAAAAGGGATAAATTTATACAAGGGGTCAAAAATTTCCACTGCCTTGGAAACCAGACAGACAACATCCGTGAAGCGGGTGGAGCGTGGAGATTGTGGGATGAAGACCTGCAGAAGCCATGCTGACCCTATGTCCTCTGTCCCAGCTGACTGTCACCACAAGGCAGACCCAGTGCTGCTCGCTAGAGTTTCTGATCTACCGAGAGAAGCTGGAAATATAAACTTTAGGAGGAATCTCTTGATTTTAAAATAACTGCAACTGTTTTTTTTCTAAATTGACCTGTGTTCTGGGCAATAAAAACACACACACCTGTGGATCGGATTTGGCACGTGTGCCATGGGCTTGCAGCCTCCGGCTCAGATGCTGGAGTTGGGATGGGAAGTGATGGGAAAAGGTACCAAAAAGAACAACTGAAGAGCTTCTCTGATTAATACTGGGGTGATGGGGCCACCAAAAAGGCCACCAGATTCCTCCCGCTGGTGAGTAATTTCCCTGCAGTCTATTTCCGGAAGAGCTGTAATTCGGTCTCTGAACAACCTATGATTTACATCCCGGCCGGTGTAAAAGATATTGTGCGGAGTCTTCCGAGTGTGCTCTGTGTGTTTGTATAAATCTCCCTACTCAAAATATCTCCCACAGTTGACTGACAGCCCATGTAATTTAGCAGAAGGCTAAAAATTAAAATCTTCGAGCCTGCTGAGGGAGCGAAAGAATACAGTAACACTACGGTGCCGCCCCCTCGCCCGGGCCCGGGCTCAGCAGATGCCAGGGCTGTTCATTTTGGAGACGGAACAAAATATTTGTATTTAGATTTATTAAGTCATTATTCCACCATTTGTTCCAATGCGCTTTATTAAAACCAGATCTCATCTCTGTTTTGAAAGTATTACCTGATTTACATAAGCTGGTCCCAGCCCTAATTATGGCTTCCTTTGGTGTCTTTTCATTCCGAGGGAGGTTTGCGCTCCCCCTCCTGTTTTTTGTCGCCTGCCTTTATGGCCCATATGTCTGCCTTGAGATAGCAAGAATCTTCAGCCTATAAATAGACGGTTCAGAACAGCCCTGCTGCCAGTTATCTGTCCACACATCAACATTACCATAATTGCAACAGTGAATGTGTAATCTCTCTAATCACACGTTCCAGTAGGAAAACTGGATTGAGTTTCATAAATTGTATAATTTGAGGCTTTCCTGAGCTAACCACTGGGCAGGAAGGCTGTGTGGGTCTCCAGGGCTCGTCTGTGCCCCTCGGCCCAGCTGGGCCTGCCCAGGGCTGCAGAGTGACTCACACCTGAAGCGGTGCCACCCTCCCTCCAAGGCGGGGCCTCCTGGGGAGTATGAGAAGAACAACTTTTTGGGAACTTTTATGAGCCAGGCAATTAGCACTCACTCTCTTCTAATTGTCGTTCTATTAGCCTTTTGGGAGAAAATACCAAAAATATTCCCATTATACAGATGAAGACATGAAGGCTCAGAAAGGTTAAGTGAGTTTCCAAAGGTCACACAGCAAGAAGCTGGGACTCAGAAGCAGGTCTGAGATGTCACGTGTCACACTGTTAAATAGCTGTCATCTACAACATGGCACCATTGAAGGCTTCAGTTTTTGTTTCTCCAAAATGCTTTCATTTCTGTCATTTTAGCTAATTCCCAACACCAACCAGGAAGATGTCTTTACAGATAACAAAAGTGAGACTCAGAGAGGTCAACGACACTGTCCAGGGTCACAGAGATTGTGAAAGTGGAACTTGGGTTCAATTCCAGGCTGACTCCCACACCTGCGTGCACCCTTCCAGAAGCCTCCACAGCCCAGGTGCTCTCTGGGGGTCCTTCTCTCCTGTTTCAGAGCCTTTGTTTTCTTTGCCAGCCTCAGAAGGATGCTGCGATCGGGCTGGTGCCAGCGGGCAGGGCCCTGGGGGGAGTGGGGGAGGGGGGCTGGCCTTCTGCCAGCCTCCCCAGCCCCCCAGGACAGCTCGCCCAGGCCTGGTGGGGACTCAGGGACATTGCCTGGGAAGCCCCTCCAGAGCTGCTGGAGAAAGGGCTTCGTGTGTTTTGCATGACAAACTTCCTCCGGGCAATGTTGTTCACACTCTGGGTCCCTGAGCGGCTAATGACACCCTGACAGATGCTCTGGTCCCCACAGACCAAGCCTCTGCTCCTGCCGTGCCCGGGAATTGCCCAGCCTTGCGAAGCTTAGGTGTCCGTTAGTTGCCATGAACCAAGTGCTAATCCGAGGACGGCACTGTTGCCAGGGGGTCCCCCACTCTCCTGCTCCTGCTCTCGCTCTGCCTTTCTCTCCCGCCCCCCGAAGCTGCCATCTAATCCAACTCCCTTAATTTTTCCAGGTGAGGAAACTGACACTCAGAAAGGGGAAGAGAGCTGCCCCAGGTCATAACCAACCCCAAGTTCTTCTCTGTGATGGTGTTGAGCTGCCCGTGTGCACACAAGCACCCAAAGGCACACGCGAAAATACACGCATCCTTCCACCCTCTCTTCTCTGCATTTATTGACTGGGCCTCCAGGCTCCTTCCTCCCAGTCCTGAAGCGCTCCCTGCCAGTGTTCTAGATGGGAGACTGGAGAAAGTAGAACCCAAGTTCCACTTTCACAATCTCTGTGACCCTGGACAGTGTCGTTGACCTCTCTGAGTCTCACTTTTGTTATCTGTAAAGACATCTTCCTGGTTGGTGTTGGGAATTAGCTAAAATGACAGAAATGAAAGCATTTTGGAGAAACAAAAACTGAAGCCTTCAATGGTGCCATGTTGTAGATGACAGCTATTTAACAGTGTGACATGTGACACCTCAGACCTGCTTCTGAGTCCCAGCTTCTTGCTGTGTGACCCTTGGAAACTCACTTAACCTCTCTGAGCCTTCATGTCTTCATCTGTATAATGGGAATATTTTTGGTATTTTCCCCCAAAAGGCTAACAGACCCCTCTCCCCTGCCCTGTCCCCAGAGTGTCCCTATGCCTCAGAAGAAAACTCCATTCTCACATGGTTGTCACTGCCCCTGAACCACAAAGTGACCTTGGATATTACTGAGTGGCAGAGCTTGGCCTAGGCCACGGAGATGGAGACAATGTACACTTGCACTTCCCCATGTAAGGGCTGTCAGCACCAAACAGTCCCAGAAACAGCCAGGCTACGTGGGATGAGACCTCCCAGCAGGCCACTGCACAGGGCATCTCATGAGAGCAAACTGGACCGATGCTACCCAAGGTGTGCTCCACAGAGCAACTGGCTGTGTCAGCATCACCTGGGAACGAGTTTGAAATGCAAACCCATGGGCCGACCCCAGACCTACTGAATCATGATCTCCAGGGGGATGGGGACTCGTGTTTCAACAGGCTCTTTGGGAGCATCAGATGCACACCCAGGTTTCAGAATGACAGTCTGGATCCAGCCCATCCCTGGAGATCTTTCCCAGGTGGAGAACACTTGAGGCTATGGGTCCCAAAGGTGCAAGGACTTAGCCCAGAATGGAGCATGCAGGGAAAACCACAGATCTAGTGCCCCCCTCGCAGCGGCACACCTCGCCTCCGATACTCCTCACTGCAGGCCAGCTCCATCCTCCCAGGACCCTCCCTTTGCCCTGAACCTCGGAGCTCCAAGCCAAACCCATTCCTGCTGCCAGGAATGCCTGCCCCCTTCCCTCTCCGTGCTCCATGGCTCTAACCAGAGCTTCTCCTGAGCTTTCTTAAGCAGAGTTCCTTTCCCCCTCTGGGCTTCTGTAGCACTTCAAAAATAATGGTCTTAGAGTGAAAGCCTACTGCCTTATATTCTATTGGCAGGGCATGGGTCTCCTCTGCTGGACCAAGCCCTACAGGATCCACAGCTCCTGGCAACACCTGGCACATAGTAGGTCCACAATGTGTGTGTGTTAAACTGCCATCACACTGACCACTGGGTCCCCGAGGACCAAGGTCTGTGGCAAACTATTCGATTGTTCCAGACCCACAGTGAGATGATGTCATTTTCCAGCCAGCAAGGGCTCCAGGTTCCCTTCACGCTTTTGCCCTGGGGCCCCGAGGGCTGACCTCAAGGTCATCTCTCAGGCCACATCAGGGAGCCCTGGCTCACTCTCTTCCCCAGATTTCCCCCAACACCCACCCATGCCAGCTTCTGGCCAAGGCCACCCTGCTGAGACACATCAGGCCTGAGCCCAACGCCTTGGTCACACCTGTGGTTGCGACCTCCTGTGTCACCCTGACTCAGAGCCGCAGAGAGCTTGTCCAGGGCTCGCAGGCAGCTCTCCTCCCTCTGTGGAAACAGCCAAGCAGCGTGGGAAAGCTGGGCTCGTGGCGTCCTGGGGAGCCTCCCAGAATGGCTGGTCTCCTGCAGGCCCCCACGAGGGGCCTTCCTTGGTGGGAGGTGGTCAGAGCACCCACCCCACGGTCCAGCAAGCTCATGGCCACATTCTCAGTGCCTCGGGATGCAGATGCAGAGGTGTCCTCGGCTGTGAGGGCCTGGGGACTCACCTGCCTGAAGACAGCAAGTTGCCCCAGATGGCCGCTGGTTCCACATCCGCCCCACCCACCTCCACTTCCCCAGGCTCCGAATGCTGCTTGCCCAAGTGGTGTTCCTTTGCTCTCCGCTGCCTCACGACCTTGCACATGCTCTTCCCTCTGCCGGCCACACCCCTCCCCCTTCAATATCTCAAACGCAACCCCAGGAACTGGTGGCTGGGCCGGCAGGTACAGGGGCTTGGCTGGGAGTGGGATGAGGAAGAGGACGATTGTGCAGTGAGACGGTGTGGGAAAATAAAAAGACAATAAAAATCAACAGTCCTGCCATACACCTGCTGCGTGACTTTGAGCGAGTCCCTTTCCCAGTCTGGGCCTGTCAAATAAAGCTTCGGGTTCTAGACTGCAGCACTCTGCCCCAATCATGAGAAATGAATTAGCGGTATGTTTGAGATGTGGGAGAGAGTGAGAGAGATTCCTCCAAACACAAACGGGCCGTTCACCCACATTCCGCTTCACATCCTTTTCTTTAGTCCCCAGAGGTGCACCTGCTGGGTGAGCTCCACTCCCCAGCACCCAAGGGGTGTGGGGTCCTCTGCTGAGGTCCTGCCGCTAGGCCCCTCCCTTGCCTGGCCAGTGCCTGCCCGGGACTAGCAAAGCGTTCCTGGCTCTGCTCTGCCCAGGGCTTGGAGGAATGTGTTCCCTGGAAGGTTTGGAAGGCACCCTGCGGTGGAAGGTGCGGCACTGGGGCACATATCAGAGGCTTGGATGGCAGGTAAAAGATTGGCTTGTGTCTCTGGCAACCCCAGCCAGAGCAGTGTCCTGTTACCAGTCTCCCTCGGGCTGGACCTGGCGCCCTGGAATGTGACCCAAATGAGTGGTGAGGCTTCCCGTTGACACTCGTCCCAGCAGGGGTCCCGGGGCTTAGCTGCTTCTCAAGTTTCACAACACCTGGGGCAGGTCGAGCTCAGCAGGAGCTCCTGGCCCTGCAGGGGAGGGGAGGCCTCCCGCCTGCAGGGCCAGCCCCTCCTCTGCCCACTGCCAGGGGCAGAAGGTGGATTCCCGCCAGGCCCAGGTCAGGAGGTGTCCCCAGGCACTCCTTGGCCCTCCTCCTGGCCCTCTGGGGAGGGGCCCACAGCCCGGGGGACACTGGTGGGGGAGGAAATGGTGGTGGGCTGGGGGTGGTGGGGGCCAGATGGCTGTCCCTTCCCCAGGTGAAAGCATGGAGCAGAGGCACTAGCCTGCCTGAAGCCCCACTATGTGCCAGGCCACATGTTAAGACCTTCCCCATATTGCTGTCAGCTTCACCACGCACCCAAGAGAGAAGGTGAGGCCCGGGAGATGAACGACTTGCCCTAGGAAAAGAGCCATGCTGTTTTTCCCCAAAGTTCAGGATTCTGACCTCTAGTCTGATGTCCTGTCTGCGGGCCTTGTGCCCGGCCTGAGCTCCCCGAACACGACTGCAAGCAAATGCCTCAGCTCAGTGGCTCGGGCAGCCAAGTCTACAGCTGCCCATTTAAAGGGCTCAGCTAACTCCAGGGTGTCCTGAGGCCACTGGCCTGGCAGGGAATACACTCCCGCCTTCCAGCCTCCGTGGGAGCCGTGTCCAGCCGGGCGGTGACTCAGCAGCCCTGTTCCCACTTGTCTGAGAGGCCGGGCCTCTCCCCGGCTGTCACTGGGCTCCGTTGGCAGTCTGGGGGTGCCCGGCAGCCCGCCGCCCGTCAGCGAGGCCCTGGGGCCTGGCCAGCCTCCCCATGCACAGTCACAGGATGTGCCCTCCTTGTCAGCCCACCAGCCTCTCCCCGGAGACTTGAGGGCCACTTCTAAGTTCCTCTGGCCAGTCCCAGAAGCCCTGTCCTGTCCCCAGAAGAAGCCCACCTCCCAGAACAAAGAGCTTGCTTGCCAGGTGCGAGGGCCGCCCGCCCACTCAGCACGAGTCCTGTGGTGTGTGAAGAGGGTTTGGGCCCAAGCAGGGCAGCAAAGCCGGGGAGGGGAGTGGGTCTTGCCTGGACTTCCGAGGGGCCGTGTGCGCAGACAAGCGACAGTGAGACTGTGCAGGTAGGTATAGGGCACATGCCCATCTGCTCGCGACCAAGAAAAACATCACGCCACATGCCTGGTTCCTAACCCAGGGCGGCATGTGACGTTGGCGTGGCGGCGTGAGCTGGAGCAAGGCCTGCAAACTCTCGGGTCCCATTTCCACATCTGTGGATCGGGCGGGCTAACACCTGCTGGCCGGGCTTGTCCTACACAATGACGTACAGCCCTTCACAAGGGGCCTGGCGGAAGGCCTGCTCTGGGGTGCTCTACGTGTAGGTATTTCTCCCCCTCCCATGTGTGAGTCCCACACGGTTTGTGCAATCTTTTATTGGTCTCATTTCACGCTTGTCACCCTGGGATCCTGTGGGAAAAGACCCATGAAGTCCGGTGCAAATGGTGCCGTGCGCGAGGCGGTTGCCTCCCGCCTTCCTGGCAGTGCCCAGGGAGCAGAGCGCACATCACCACCCTCCACGAGCGCTGGACCCAGTGAGGAACCTGGGACTGAAAACAGGGAATGTCTTGCTGACAGTCATTGTGTAAGTTAGGACGACTAAAGAAACTAACTTTCATTGAGCACCAAGTATGTGCCAGCCACTGGCGGTGGCACTTGGGGACACTGAGGTGCTAAGACACAGTCCCTGCCAAAAAGGCTCAGGCGGCAGAGGCAGGGAAGGAGAGAGAAAGGGCGTGCAAAAGACCTCCATCCCAGACCCCTGACCTGTGAGATCCCGATTCTTTGAGAAACAGGGCTGCTCGTGGGGAAGGACAGCGCTTTGTGGAGGTGGATTCAGTGCTGAAGGGTGAGCAGAGAAAGAGAGAAAGAAGCAGGTGCCAGCGCTGACCAGGCGGGGAGGCTCTTGTAGAGGACCCGAGTGCCGAGGGGCCTCCGTGGCACCGCGTGTGTGGCTCCACAGGTGCTGTGAGGCCCTGCGGGGCATCAGGACACGCCCACTGAGGGACAGATGGGCGACCTGTGACCCAGATCTCTGCCTTCCAGGAACTGGTCGGGTGAGGCGAGACTCAGCCCAGGCATGTGTAGAGAGCAACTCCTCACCTCCAGCTGCAGGTGTGGCCTGTGAGATCTGATGTCACTTCACTCCTCAGCAAAAGGGGACATATGCACACAATTTTGAAGGACGTTTCCAGGGGTGCAAGGACATCCCCTCCCCAGCCCATCTCCATTAAGGAGCCCCTGCTGTGTTCAATCTTGCATTCTGCAGGTGAGGAAACCCAAGCAGTAACGGATGTGCCGGGACGAAGGTCGCAGAGAGCCAGGGCGGAACAGGCCTGGACTCTAGGCTTCTGCTCCAGGGCTGTCACAGGCATGCCTGCTGCTGCCCCCTCCTAAATCTGTGCTCCTGCCCAGCTGCAGCTCCCAGTGCACGGCCTCATGACGGAGGGGACTGGCATGTACTTTCTGTCCCTCTCAGCCACCATCAGCTCTGGATGTGGGACCCCCTCTTGGTAGGGCCCTGCCTTCTCACCCTCTTCCCGCACAGCGTTCTTGCTGGTGTTCTGTGTGCTGCCCCGTTCTGTGAGAGACCCCTCCTTACCCCACTCACCCAAGCTGCACCTGGGCATCTCCCTCCCCTTCTCCCCCTGCTCCCCCTCCAGGGCCACCCCTAGCTGCACCTCGAGTTGCAAAGCCCCCCTCGGCCGGTGCCATCTGCCTGGCAGCGTCCCCTCCCCTTCTGGGCACCAGCGTGGCAAAGGCTCGTGTGCTGAACTTTCTCAGGACTGTTGGCTCACGTTGGTCTTCCCATCTGGAGGAGTAAGATGTGCTCAGACCAGCTTCCTACCCTTGAACCCTGAGGTTTGCTTGTATGCTTGTTTTTAAAATTTAGTTCCCTCTTGACAGAAATGTTCTCAAAGGAACCAATCCACTTTCCCACTTACGGGCTTTTAGAAGCCCTTACACACAAGAGAACCATTTGTAAACACTCTTCCACAGTGGTTTCCTTACGGAGGCTAACACGATTTTCTCTGCATGGGCACTTCTAGGGTCTGAAGTTAAAGTCAGGACAAAGGGTAAGTGTGAGTGTCTCTGACCAGCAATGTGCGCCGGCCCATTTGCTCATGCATCAATAGCTTAACTGAGTTCAACCCGTAAGTTCAACAGGAACAACGGCTGATATTCAGAGTCCCAAATAGTTCAGCGTTGGCAGAATAATTAAGGGCAGCCGAGATGTTCTGTCAAACAGTCAGAGGAGAGCCTGGGATGTTCCCGCCTCCCTTGCCCAGGCTGTGTTTGATGGCAGAGGTCACAACTGCAGCCCAAAACGAACTGCATTCCCCAGCTCTTATAATTGGATTTTCAGCTTTCTGGAACAGCTCTTCCTGTGTTATGTCTGCAATTTGTAGGATCTGATAAGAGACTTGTTTCAAAGTTCAAAAAGGACCAAATGCTGTAAATAGTTTCAGAGACAAGCTCTATTCACGCTGGGGAGGCAATAATTTCCAGTAGATGATGAGAGAGCCTTTTAGTCCCACAGCGGGAGTGGGGACCCCGGCACATCTGTGGGTCTTGGGCAAATCACTCAGCTTCTCAGTCTCATCTCCTTAACTGCACAGTGGGGGTCATAAGAGCACTCACCTCCCTGGGCAGTAAAATGATATAACTCAAGTAAAACATGGAGCATGCAGTATGTGCTCAGTAAACACTAGTTGTGGTGGTTGCCAATACAACAAACAGTGTGAGCAGAGCAGCTATATATTTAATCAATATACATTGAAAATAACTTTCGGCAGAATGAGACATCTGAATGTGCAAGCAGCTGGGCTGGGCCAGCACCTAGAACTGCAGCGCAGGAGGGGAGAGCTCGGGCAGAGCTAAAGCCCTGGAGGGAGACAGACAGACAGCAAAGGGAGTGGATGGAATAATGGCCCCAAAGACATCAGGTGCTAACCCTGGCACCTGTAAATGTGACCCTATTTGGAAAAAGGGTCTTTGCAAATGTGATTAAGTTAAGGGCCTTGAGATGGGGAGATTTACCCTGAATTACAAGGGTGGATCCCAAATGCAATGGCAAGTGTCCTTCTAAGAGACAGCAGGGGGAGACCTGGTGCCCAGACACGCAGAGGAGCTGATGTGAAGAGAGAACAGAGAGAGACCCGAAGATGCCGGGGCTGAGGACCGGAGGGATGTGGCCACAAACCAAGGAGTGCTGGAGGTTACCAGAATCTGGAAGAAGCGAGGAACGGACCCCCCACCACCACCACCCAGTGTGTCCAGAGGAAGCAGGCTCTGCCGACTCCTGGATTTCAGGCCAGCGGTACTGATTTTAGACTTCTGGCCTCCAGAACTGGGAAAGAATAAATTTCTGTTGTTTGAAGCCAACAAGTCTGAGGCAATCTGTTTCAGCAGTCGCAGGAAATACAGCCAGGGTAACGGCTCATGAGGCCCATTTTACTCGTGAAGAAATAGACTCAGAGAGCAACAGTGATTTACCCAAAGCCACACAGCATGTTAGCACCTTGGCCAAGGCCAGACCGGGCTCAACAGATGCCTGCACCCCTGTGCTTCCCTTCTATCTGCTCTGTTTCCATGCTGGGACCCCTGGTTGCCAGGGCAACGTGCAGCTGCCCTAGGCCAGTCTTGCTGGTGCCAAGCCCCGTCCTGTGGTCACCACTGCCCCCAGCCGGGATGTCCTCCCGTTGCCTGCGTCACAGGCTGGATCTGTGGGAACAGACTCCGATAAGGGGTTTGGGGTGCCCGAGGTTTATTAAGGATCCACAGCAGGGAAAGGGCGGGGGACGCTGGAGCGGACAGAGGGAGGTTGAGGGTGAACTGCAACGCAGGCCGGACAATGCCCCGGCCGCCCTGCAGGAGGTGGCCCTGCGTCCAGCCACGCAGCTAGGACTCTCCACCCCCATCTTGCTCAGGCACCAGACGCAGGCTGTCCCTGGGCAGGGCATGACCTCGGGCGTGGCAGGTCTCTGCATCTGAGGCAGACCTTGAAGGAGCGACAGCGGGGGCCGCCTGCCTGCCATGCTCCCTGCACAGGGCAGTGAGGCCTTCCTTGGAGAGGGTCTGGGCAGCGCGAGGACCCAGCACTAACACTGCGTTCTGCAAACAAGGGGAGCAGCTTCCACCGAGACCCTGGCGGTTCCTAGACAGCTCGCCTCCCAGCACAAACCCCACCCTGTGGAGTGGCCTCAGACCCTCGCTGCTCAAAGTGGGTTCTGTGCTCACCTGGGAACTCACCAGAAATGCGGAGTCCACCTCGGCCTCACATTCCATTCTGAGAAGTGATAGACCAGGGCCCAGGCCAGCAGTGATCCGTTATGTTTTGGTTTGTCCCTAGAGCTAAGAATGATTTTTGTATCTTTTTCCAAGAAGAATATGCAACCGAAACTATATGGCCAGCAAAGCCCAAAATATTTGTGATGTGGCCCTTTACAGAGAAAGCTCGTTAGCCCCTGCTCCAGAGAGTGCGATGTGTCTACTGTCTCCGTCTCAGTCTCTTCCTGTCTCCCTCCTGGAGTTCCACATACAAGCCAACCTTTGGGGCCGGGCCCTTGGGCACTGCAGGGCCCCCAGACCACCTGCCCCTGGCCTGCCACCTCCATACCCTGCAAACCCATGCCACTGAGTGCAGTGCCCGCTGCTCTGTCCCCCGACCCCGCTCCAGCTGTCTGCACTTCTTGCCCCCAGCGCTCCCTTCTCCATGAGGCCTTTCATCTTGCAGCCTTTTTCTCCTAACATCCCTGACTCTCTTGTGAAATGCAAATTAATTAGCGTCTAATTACTCACTCAGTGCCATCTATAGCCTTCTCTTGTTAAGTTCCTGTCCAATATCTCTCTCATCAGCTGAGAACTCAGCCCATTAGGAACAATGGCAGTGCAAGGGAGGCAGGTATCCCTCACCCCCAACCCCCCTCCCCCGCCCACCACCCTCCCGCTGCCAGCAGCACCCCCATCCCCAGATTCCAGAAACAACTGCCTGGGTGGAGCAGCTCCTCCCACCACTCACTCTCACCACCAGCACCATTTCTGGGAAGCAGCTGTGCTGAGGCTGCCCAGGCAGAGGAGTGAGACCCTGCCTCTGGCCTCCAGGACGCTGCATTTGGGCCGAGCCAAGCCCTGTGTGTGTCACAGTGCATGCCCCGGCAGGGCTGTGCGTGACGAAATGACGGGCATGCCCAAGGACGTGGTGCAGGCTTTAAACGCTGATGGGCTGAGTCTAAAACCAAGAGGAAGATGCAGGGAGCTTGGGCCCATTCCGAGCCCTGGCACACAGTCTTCCCACCGTGCAGAAGCAGTCGGTGCGGGAGGAAGGGTGCAGCGCTCCCGTCTACCAACCGTCTAGAAGACTTTGGGCGGTGATCCCTCTGAGCCTATTCCTTATCCGGACCTGAAGACGAGGGCGCCGGTGTGGGGAGAGGCGGTGCTGCACCTGGCCTGGGCACACCGTGTGCAGGTGCCTGGTGAATGTGAACCTCGTTCATCTGCCTGCGGATTGCCTCGGGGTGGGCCCTGATGTGGGGGTGTCAGATCCCTGTCCAGTGAGTAGTCCCCGCCTTGGGTACCCGCCAGCAGGTGCTCTCAGCACCTCCCTCCTATTCCGGCCAACACTGACAGAAGCTGAAAGGCCATTCCTCCACCTGCCAACTGGAAGATCACCCTCCACGGCCGGAGTCTGGGAGGCTCAGCCGTGAAAACCAGACTCCATCACACCAGGCTCCCACACGGCTACCTCACCGTGTCCTGCAGACCCTCCGGCCTCAGCGGTCAGCCCGTGTCTGACCCATCCCAGTCCTGCTCCCACCCTGCCACCCTCGACTCCAGCCCCCAGCTTGGGTGCTCCTGTCCGGACTGAGCCCTGTTCCCGGAAACCCCCACCTTTCTGATGCTTGTGGTTCACAGGAGACCACCAAGCTCTGGCCACCCTCTGTATTTCTTAATGGTCTGCATGGGTGTGAGAGTGGTCTTGTTTCTCCCGCAAGCTGTAAGCTTCTTGAAGGTAAGGAACATGCCGGATACCCCAAGATTACCACGCACAGCGCAGTACTGTGGCCATGGCTTGTCCAGCACACACCTGCGGAGAGTGAGTGGATGACCTGGCATTCAGCCTTGTCTGGCTCGCTGGTGCCAGATCAGCAAATGTGTTTGGTAGGAGGAAAAGAGGAATGAGAGTTTATTGAGCACCTACTATGAGCCAGACATAGGTGCTACTAAAAAACCATTTCAAGTATGTATTAACATTTAATGCCCACAACAGCCTTGTGAGGCAGATATCATTCTCCCCGATTTTATGGGGGGAATCTGGACCAAGGGGAGTTTAAATGATCAACCCAAGGTCTCACAACCACAGAGTGGGGGAGCCCGGCCTGCACCCAGACCTGTCTGCCTCCAGAGCCATGCACGCTCAGGTTGGCCGGGTGGCCCAGAGCACTCTGCCCTCTCACTCCAGCCCAGGTCGACAAGTACAGGCCAGTTGGCTCCATCCATTGCTCTGCCATTGACCTCTGGTAATTCTTGCTCCCTCTTTCCTGGCCAGCACCCTGGGCCTGGCACTGAAAATCTGCACCCTTGGAAAGGCCCAGGCCATCTTGCATGTGGAACACTGGTTGGGTGACCCTGGGGTAACCAGTGACCATCCCATGGGCTCTCATCAACCAGCTGCTGCCATGGTAGGCTCCTCTGTTCAGTGGTATCAGGGCTGGAAGGCCCTTCCAGACCCCCTGGCCAACCCCTCCACTCTACTGATGGGGAAACAGAACCAGGGGAGAGAGTGGCTTTCCCGGGCTTCGACAAGGCCAAGTCCAGGAACCAGGTGTGCTGACTCCCAGTTCGGCCCTCTTCCTCCCAGCCAGCTCGGTTTCACAGGTGTGCAGAGAAGGCAGCAGAGCTGGGTGCTTGTGGTGCCACATGGAGAAAGCCCTGCCCCCTGCTTCCTTCTGCTCGGTCTCTCGGGGAGAGCCATGCAGGGCAGCCGGCCAGGGGCCCAGCACTGAGGGCGAGGGCGTGCTGCAGTGGGCAGGGGCGGCAAGTTCCATGAATCCCCAGAAGAATGGCCTGGAAAGTGGGGAAGGCCTGGCTGGACACTGGGCCTCCAGATCTCCTGGCTGAATGCATGAAGGAAGAGGTTTCTCCAGGCTGAGACACGAGACAGGCCGGGTGGACAGCGAAGGCCCTGCTGGACAGAGGGAGGGCCCCACGGATGGTATGAACATTCTGACACAGAGTGTGGCCTACGGCCCCGCTGCCCCTTGTCCCTGTGCTCCAGGGAATGCCTGGTCCTCTCGGGCTGTGACGAACCAAGCCAGCGTTTCCCAAGAGAGCTGTTGAGACACAGCCCTGCACTGCCTGGACGGCCTGGGACAGAGCGGCATTCCCACACCCTCGCCCCCCACGTGAGTGGGGCCCTGCCAGGAAGCGGTGTGGCTGTCCTGCTTGCTTGCGGCTCCCTGGCTCCCCCCTCCGCCCTCTGATGGAAAGGGCCCCGCCCTGCAGAGCACTCTGCAGGCGTCAGTTCTGTTGCCCAGGCTCGCCCCATCGGCTCCCAGTGTTTGAGCCCCGGTCACTCCTGCAGAAGACCCAGCCCAGCCCAGCCCCAGCTTTCATTCCCTCGCTTGCTCTGATAAGATGGGGGCCCCCCGCACCCCATCCCTGTGCCGGCTGTGGAGCATGGGCGGGCACTGGTGAGGAGCTTGCTGGTGATGGAGCGGAGGAAACTTGGATGTAACTTGCTGCAACGTAGGCCAGAGAGAGGGGTTCCTGCACAGTGCGGAGGGGGTGGGGGAGATTGTTTTTAGCTGTGAGGCCCAGAGGGGCTTCCTAAAAGAGCGGTATCCGAGGAGTAGACAAGACAGGTGCACGTTGCTGCTCAGAGCCATGTAAGGAATGCTGCAGGCAGAGACCCAGCCTGCTGGACCTCCAAGGGCACTGAGGCGGCTGGAGGCGAGATGAACAGGGACCTGAAGGTGAAGGACCTTGGTGGCAGGGTGGAAAGCAGGGAGTCCTACGACTAGATTTTGGGAAATAATCCTCGATGGCTACAGTATCTCAATATGGGGGGAGACCAGTGAGAAAGTGGCCACGTGGCCCAGCAGACAACACAGGGCCCAGGGCAGCAGTAGGGTGGATGCAGCTGAGGAAGAAGATTCCAGGGCTGTTTGGAAGGTGGAATCCACTGGCTCAACATTTGAATGGTGGGCTTGGGGCAGGAGGGGTACTGAGACGTAAGGTCTAGGTCAGGGCCTGTTTGAGCGTGTGGAAGGCTAAAAGTGCCATGACCCTGGATAGGGGGAGTCTGGGAGGCTCGGAAAGAGTAGGGGCTGAAGATGGGCGAGTGAGTGCCATGAAGCGGGAGGGGAGGCGGAGGGTGAAGAGGACAGGCCAGAGAGCTGCTGGGAGGTGGGACCCTGGGTAGAGGAGCCCCCTTCCCCTCCTGCCTGGAGCCCAGGCCGCTGCCTCGAGACACCACCTGCTTCTTTATGAACACACAGCCCGGGTTCCTGGGGCAACACCCTCTCCCCTCAGCCCCGCAGGGAGCTCACAGCCCCGTACCTAGACACACCAGTGCAGCCATGGAAGGCCGAGGCCAGGAGACCCTGACCACTGCCCACCTCACTGTGCTGGCCTCATCTGCCAA
>VBSM01002959.1:11525701-11556917 GCA_008086735.1 Cheirogaleus medius | reverse complement strand
CCCTCCCCCCCTTCTCATTTCTGCAGCCTCTCCCCTGCATCCTGCCCTGCTCCGCTGCCACCTCCCCAGCCCAGACTCTCCACAGCACTGCCAGAGTGAGTGGCCCTGGGACTGCGCCCTTTACTAGTCACACCCCATAAGCATACCCGGCCCCACCACGAGATCTGGCCTGGCACAAATGCAAGGACCTTCTTGAGAGCAGAGGAGGTTTCTCCGCTCGTTTCTGGTCTCCCCTGGCACATGGCAGGTCATTAGCTGTAGCAGAGACAGTTAGTGCTCACTGAATATCTGGGTGGCCCCTACCTTCCCCAGCCTCCCTTGGAAAAGGGCTGGGGTCACGTGACTAGTTCAGGCCAATGGACTGTTGTATCCAGATTAAAGTTAAGAGCCAGAGTTCCTCTCCCTCTCTTTTGTCCCTTGTCCTGGTGTTCTTGGAGTACATGTATTTCTTTTCTTTTCCTTCATTTTTATTTTTCTTTTTTTGCTACAAGTTCTCACTCTATTGCCCAGGCTAGAGTGCAGTGGCGTCATCATAGCTCACTGCAACCTCCAACTCCTGGGCTCCAGTGATCCTCCTGCCTCAGGCTCCTGAGTAGCTGGGACTACAGGCATGTGCCACCATGCCCAGTTCATTTTTCTTTTTTTTTGTAGAGACAGGGTCTCGACATGTTGCCCAGGCTGGTCTCGAACTCCTGGCCTCAAGCGATCCTCCAGCCTTGGCCTCCCAAAGTGCTGGGATCACAGGTGTGAGCCACTGTGCCTAGCCCATGTACTTCGATTGGTATACCAACAAGAGGAAGAAGGCTACCGTGGTAGTTAATTTTACATATGAACTCGACTGGATCACAGAATGCCCAGATATCTGGTGAAACATTATTTCTATGTGTGCCTAGGAGGGGGGTTCTGGGAGAGATTAGTATATAAATTGGTAGACTGAGTCAAGCGCCTTCCCTCCCTGATGTGGGCAGGCCTCATCCAACCCACCGAGGGCTTGAATAGGAAAAAGGTTCAAGGAAGGGAGGATTGGCCCCACCCTGCCTGACAGCTGGGCAGGGCCACTGATCTCCTGCCCCTGACACTCCTGTTCCCAGGCCTGCAACCTAGACTGAGTCCACACCACCAGCTCCCTATCTCTCAGGCCTTTAAGCAACACCACAGCCTTCCTTGGCCGCCAGCTTGCAGACAGCAGCTCATGGGACTTCCCAGCCTCCATGATCATGCGATCCAAAACATGAAAATGTGTCTCTTTATCTCTCTTATTCATATGCTTGTGTGTGTATGCATATTTCATATATGATAGATAGATAGAGCCTATTCATTCTTTTTCTCTGGAGAACCCTAACTGATAACAGCTACCCAACCCGTGTTGGACCTCCCATGAGCGACAAATCATCATTATAGTGTTAAGCCACTGAGATGCCAGGGATTACTTGTTACTGCATCATAGCCCAACCTATCCTGACTGACACGGACCTGTCATTTAGAGACTAAAGGAAATATTTTCAGTCACTTCGCAATCAAATGGAAGAAGGTGACATGGCACATCTGGTCCCAAGTCAGGAAACTTGAGCTCTAGTTCTACCTCTGTCAACTCATCACCGTGTAAATTGGGCAAGTCTCTTAACTTCTCTGGGCCTCGGTTTCCTCATCATTCATCATACGGCAGGGCCAGATGGGATGGTGTTATTCATCAAGAAAAGAAATACAGGAGGAGGATCAGGCTTGTGGGGAAAGCCCTGAGTTCCCTCTGGGACCTGCTGGGCATGAGACGGATGTTTTGTAGACATGCAGAAGGCCCTGGGGCCAGGGCAAAGGGCGGGGCTGGAGACGTGAACTGGAGGCCAGAGGTAAAGATGGTGGCCAAAGTCCTGCTTCTGGGTGAGGTTGCTGGGGGGTGGGGAGAGGGCAATCAGAAAAATAAGGTAAGAATGTTCTTTGTAAAGTAAAAATGAAGACACTGAAGGCCAGAGAGATGGAGTAACTTGCCTAACGTTGCACAGTGGGCTAGTGCCAGAAGTGGAGCTGGAAGCCAGAACTCTTGCCCCTGATCCTGGGGCTCCATCCCTCTCAGCACAGAGAAGCTGGGGGCCTGGGGGAGGCAGAGTGGCCTGAAGATCAGAGACGGGAGGAAGGAGCACTGGTGAGATGCTGCCATGGTCAAGGCAGGTGGCTGAGGACTTGGAGAGGCAGGAGGTGGGGAAGAGGATCTCCTCCTACAGCAAAACTGCCAAGCTGGGCTGCCACTGGCCGTAGGGCATGGAAAAGCAAGGGAAGCCAAACCTGACTCCAGCACCTTATGACTGTCCCCATTTCATGGGCAAAGAAACTGAGGCTTGAGGATTAAGTGACTTGCCCTAGGCCAGGCTTCAGAGTTAGTCCAAGATCCAGGATCAAAATCCAGGCCTGCCAGGCCAGAGCTTGGTGTTTTCTTGTCACCATTGGTGATATAACCTCCAGCTAGTCAGTTACCTGGCCACAACTGCCACTAATTGCTGCTCTGATTTTTGCATCTCTGAAGAATCTGGTGTCAACTCTGGATGGGGGGAGGGCACTGGTGGTCCAGCAAGGGTTTCCCATATACCACCCTCAGAACTCCAGCCCATGCCCCCCAAAAAATCAAGCTAACTTCTGCAACCAGGTGGCCCAGGTTTGCAACCTAGCTCTTCCCCACCACAGCTATAAATCTGAGCCATTTACTTATCATCTTTGTGCCTCAGTTTCCTCGTCTATAAAGCAGGAATAAAAATCCTTCATATTGGGATTTTAGACCAGTATTATTGTCAGTGTTGCAGTTGCTGTTCTTGTTGGGGTTGTTGATTATGTTGCTAAGTTTGAAAAACAAAGGATCAAACAAAACTCCTGCCTTGGTCACTTATTTTTTATCACCCAGCTAATAAGTGGCTGAGCTGGGATTCAACACCAGGACTGGCTGACAGCAGAGCCCAAGTGCTGAACCCCACCCTCCATCCCCATGCTATAATAGGTAACATAATTAAACATCAAAAAAATGGGAGAGTTTTGTCTGGCCCATTGTTTTTCAACTTCTACCTATCAGCATGGTCCCAAAGAGTGCAGCTGGAGAAATGCTGTTCTCTCAGTGCATCTGTTTTGGGGCCAGAAAAACAATGTCATTGAGTAGCAATCAAGTCAAGGAGTTTGGGATTTGGTATTGCCTCTGTTGCTTACTCACCTCTGTGACCTTAGGCAGGTCATTTTCTCCTTAGACCTTCAGTTTCTTCATCTGTGAAATCCCTACCTCTCTCACAAAGTTGTGGGGAGACTTGATCACAAAGCATTTCTTATTTGGCTTGTGCTAGATACTAGTGGGGAGACAGACATGTGTGAAAATGTCCCTTGCCCTGGAAGCTGGTATTATAGTCCTCCACAGGGACAGAGGTGTCAGAGGAAAGGAGGGAGCAATGTTTATTGAGCACTTACTATAATACATGTTGGGCCCTGAGCTAAGGGCTGAGCGCACATGTGATTTTCACAACTGCCTTTTAATGTGGGGGATATTATTCCCATTTTACAGAAAAGGGAATTGAGGCTAGGGAGGAGAAGACAAGTTCCAGGAATGGTAGAGCTAAGAGTTGGATTCCAGTGAGTCTCCAAAGCATGGGCCCTTTCTTCCATGACCTAGTGCTTCTCACATGGGGCCCACCATGCTACCGAACAGATGAGGGTGAGCGCTCCTCGGGGGGCAAGCATGTGCTGGGCACTGGGACCCTAGGAGACGATGGAACCACCGCAAAACGGAGGGACAAATATAATGATGTAAGCATTAGATGCCGCAGTAACTTAAATCTTTTGGATGGGGCACAAAGGCGTCACGGAGGAAGAAATATGTGGCCTGTGTTTTGAAGGGTAAATAGAAGGTTTCCAGATAAAGAAAATAAGATCTTTCGGAACAAAAGAAGTTGCATGCACAAAGCAAGCAGATGTCGAACAGCTGGCTCTTGAGGAATTGCGAATTACCGAGAGAGTAAGGAGAAGCAGATAGGGCACATTGCATCAGCAGTTGACCAGCTGTGTGACTTTCTGCAAGTAGCTTAACCTTTCTGAGCCTCAGTTTCCTATTTTGTTAAATAAACCTGGTAATGCCTAATTCATAAATTATTAGGTCCAGATGGGATAAATGTGGAAGAACTTTACACATGCTATTTTCATTTAATTCTTACTACCCTGTGAGCTGAGCTGGATGCCAGTGCTATCCCATTTTTGGATCAGAGAGGGAAGGAGCTTGCTCAAGGGCACAGAGCCAGAAGTAGCTTCAGGATTCAAACCCAGGCATCATCATTCCAGATCCTGCCTTCTTAACAACCTGTTATATTGACACAAAAATCCTAAATAAAATACTAGCAAAGTGAAACCTGCTTTAGCTGAAAACATTAATGAACCATGACCAAGTCATTTTTATTCCTGGAATGTGAACATAACTCAGTATTAGGAAACTTGTTAATGTAAGACACCATACTGATAAACAAAAAACATCATAGGATTATTTTTAAAAGAAATAGAAAAGAAGATTTAATAAAATGCTACATAAAGAGCTCATTTAAAAAATCTAAGTAAAGTAGAAATAAGATACTTTCCTACTTTGATTTAAAAAAAAAACCCGAAAGCATTCTCAAAACAGCCAACATGATACTTACTGGTGAAAGCGAATTATTCCATCAAAATCAGGAAAATGGCAATGGTCCTATAATACTCCCATTATTTAACACTATTCTGTGAGCCCCAGCAATGCAACAAGACATGTGAAGCTGTGAGATACAGATACTGGAAGGGAGAAGATACGATTATCAGATGGTGTAATTTTGTCTACCTAAAAAAATCCGCCCCCCCAAAATCCCCCAAACACAGAAAATCTACTAGAACTAATAATACTGAAATGGTTAAATGCAAAATAAATACATATATACATAGTATACTTTCTAAAATTACTTTCTCCATGTACCAACAAGAACAGTAAGAATATAATATCTGAAAAAGAAGATCCTGTTGACGACAGCCACAAACACTGTAAATGTGAGTTACCTTAACAATACATGTGTAGGGCAACATGAAGAAATGAATGAGAAAACGATTCAGAGATGTAAAAACTGGAGTGAATGAGTGATGTAGCATATTCCAGAGGAGAAGACTCAAATATCATAATGATGTTCATTTTTCCCCAAATGAATGTATAAATTTAATACAATTTAAAAAACCAACCATGGAATCTAGGCCTTGATCAAGTTATTCCAAGTTTCTAAATCATCTTAAGTTTCATCTGAAAAAATAAAGAGGCAAGACTAGCCACAAAGACTTGGGGAATTTAGTGAAACGAGAGGAGACTTTCCCTACAAGAAAATACAGTGTAATACAGAGTTATAGTCATCACAAAGCAGTATGTCCAAGCACAAGAATTATCAGATAGGCCAATGGAAGAGAGGAAAACAATAGCCTGAAAGCAGAGCTCGGGCTGTAGATGTGCCAAGCACCCTCGTACAGTCAGCAGACGACAAGGTGGCAGTTCGCAGCAGCAAGGAAGGAAAAAATTACTGATTAACTGGTGTGGGGCAATTGGTTAACTATTTAGAAAATTAAATAAACTCAGATCTTCATATCACACTTGATGCCAGAATAAATTACGGAGGATTAAAGAGCTAAACATAAAAAGCAAGGCCATAAAAATATAGAAGAAAGCAAAGATAAATCTTTACCAGCTCTCATAATGGGGGAAAACAAGCTCTAGAGGGATAAAAGGCATGAAAGTAAAAAAGATAAAGAAAATTGAAAAAAGAAAAATAAATAAATAAATAAAAATAAAAAAATAAGAAAAATGAATACATTTGGCTAAAGAAAATTTGAAATCTTCCAAACTCTCAGAAACATTATAAAGAAAACTAAAAAGGCTCATCACGAACTTGAAAACATTTGTAATAAATAAGACAGAAGGATTTATCTTAATAAACAGATTCAATCAAACTGATAAGAAAATAAAATACTGCTGGAAAAATAAAAAATATACATGGAAAACTCACAGGATAAATGCAAATTAATGACCACAAAAATACAATTTAAAAATATGCCATAAATCATTTTTAAATCATGCTTAAACTTTTAAGTTAGCAAAAACTTTTTTAAATGATATTACCCTATGTGGGCATGGATATAGATCAACAGCACCTTCATACATTAGAAAGCAATTTGATGCTATATATTTTAAGAACCCTAAAAAAGGGTCCTTTGAGACAGCAAATCCCTTTCCAGGAATTTAATCCAAGGAAATTGTCAGAATTTGTGGCAAAGATTTATGTATGTGAAGCAATGCTTGTCATAGATTTATGATAGCAAAATTTTGAAAACCACATAAATGTACAACGCAGCATTGCGGGAGAATGGATTAATGAATTATAGTCTAGTCACACGATGGGATATTATATAGTCTTTTAAAATAATGCTTAGGTAGAATATTTAAAGACATGTAAAGAAGAAATGCAACAGTAAAGTATTTGGTGAAAAAATGCATGTTATATACAACAGGATTCAAATTTTCTAATATTCAGACAAAAATATTCAAAGGATTATGAACTGTTTTTTATTATTGTTGTACTTGTCTGTATTTTCAAGGTTTTAACAATAAACATATTGTTATTTTTATGGGGTTTTTTTTAAGCATGTGAGACCGTAACCTGGCCTGAAACGGAATCATGTGAAAAGAGATAAGAAGGCACTTTGACAAGTCCAGTGACCTCGGTGGTTTGTGTTATTTTTACTAGAAACCTACTGGTGACTTGACAAATGTCTTGGAGAGACCTTTCCGAGTTGTCACTCACATGCAGTTCTGGCTTCGGGATCACACTGCGGCGTGTGGCTCAGGGACCACCTTCGCAGCGGGGAGGACAGCTGGCTCTGCTCCGCTGTCCTCAGTGTCTCACCCGAGCTGCTGCTCCAGGCTTTGCTCTTCCCTGGAGAGGCAACGTCAGTGCTGGCATCATTATCTTTTCAGGACGAAACACAGAGATCCTTCTCTCTTTCTCTCTCATACACAGATACATACACACACACACACACACACACACATGGCTTCCCTGTCCTCAGTGAGCAGGCAGCCAGACTCTCATGTCCTTAATAAGACAGATGAACCCTCGATGTTAAATGGCCTCCAACCATCCCCTCCGCAGCCCATCCAGCCAAACTCCTGTCCTGTTCTGAATCTGTGCGTCCCTCCCTGGCTTCACCCCCCTTTCACCTGGCTGCTGCCCCTGTAATTTTCCAAGCTTAGGGATGGGGGCAGCCGGCAGACCCAGACTGTGGTGTGGTTTCGCTGCCATTTAGTGGAGGACTGGGGGGCAGGTCGCTTCCCCTCTTGATCCTCAGAATCCTCATCTAGAAAATCAACCAGTCCAACAAAACCACCTCTGAGGCCCCCTGCAACATTCACGAGTTGATGGTACATTTCTCAGGGGAGGGCGGAGATGTGGCTCACCTTACAGCTGAGCAAGGAATCCGCAAAGGTCCACGTCCAAGAATGTTCGTCTCGGTGATGTCTGTGGTATGGGACTGTGTAGGTCACCCGGATGTCCCTCACTCAGGAAAGACACGGAGAACGTGGTGGATGCCTGTTTCAGAAGACTCTGTAGCCACTGGAAGCGAACACTAGATGCACATAGAAAAGAATAGCTCTCAAGAACATCACATTTTATGAGAAAGTAAGACAATGACATCAACAGCCCCGTATGTAAATGCATCCGACCAGCGCGAGTGTGGACCCAGAGGGCAGAGCTTTCCCGATGCATCGTCAGGGCGATGGCCAGCCCCTAGCCCTCCTCGCTGTGAACTCCTGCCTTACGAAACCACTCCTTGGGGTCTGAGAAGCATGTCTGTTTGTTTATTTGCAAGCTATTTTCCCAAAGACACAAATCCAATCCGAAGCTGTCCTCGGCTCAGTAAGAGAATCTGGGAGACAGCACGATACTGCACCGAAATCTTCTGAGCTGTTCTGTGAGTCTCATATCAGGTAGTGTTTGACTCCTCTGTTTCAAACTGTACTTTCTTAATCCTTGCTCCTTTTGGAACTACTTGGAAGTGAACTTCTTGTCCTTCCAGCTACGCCTGCCTCCTATACTCAGCCCTGAACTTACCCAGCAGGCCTTCCCCGGGGAGTCATCCCATGAGACCGATTCCCTAAGGAAGGAAGGTTTCTGGGCCCTCCTGAGCAGAGGCCTTCCAGGTTGGGATAGAGACAACCTGGGATGTTGTCCCAGGTTGGGATACAGACAAGATTCCAGAAGGAGGAAGGCAGAGAGGACGTAGAAGGCGGTGGCAGAGGGCCCCAAAGGGAAACGTGGCTGGCTCCCCCGTAAGCACAAGGGCAGCCCCAGGAATGGAAGGAGAAGCCAGCCCTGCTGGCAGTTGGCTTCCAGGCCTGGCAGGGCTGCCGTCTCTTGGGCGTCTAATGAGCATGAGCTCAAAAGTGCCAGCCTTGCTCATGAGTTAATGCTCCTTTAAAAGCAGCTTGGACCAGGACAGCAAGAGTGCTTCAAGAAGTCTCTGGGCCGTAGGAGGAGGGAGAAAAGAGGACAAGGTTATTCAAATAATGGGTGGAGCTGTGGGGAGAAAGACGGTGATTAGAGAAAGCAGAAACCATTTGCAAATTCCCAGAAGTAGCATTACTAGGTCAAAAGGGATGAACATCTGTGGAGTGCATCATATATATTGTACAACTCCTTTCTGTAAGCATGTAAGAACTCAAAACGCCGCCAGCAGCGGTGGAGCAGACCAGCTTCACCATTACCTGTGAGCATTTGGCACTAGTGTTTGCAAATCGTTTCTGCTGGTTTGACAGACAAGAAGCCAGTCATTCTTCCTCCCGTTTCATCCCGTCCACAAGCATTCACTGAGCACCCACTGGGTCTGGATTTGTCATGGGGAGCACTGACATGATTGAGACGGGGTCCTCACCCTGAACTAGTGCACGTTCCTGCCGAGGAGCCAGAAGGGGAACAAAGCAAAGTGTCCAAGTCGGAGCGGGCAGGGCGGGAGCCAGGGCCGCAGGTGGTGCAGGCCTGGCCCTCCCGACGCCGGCAAGGCTGAGAGGGCTTGCACACGGGTCTGCAAGATGCACAGGCTTGAACGTCTCCAGGCTCCAGCTCACCCAGATGTGGCCTGAAAGTACCCTCTGGGAGAGGAACCAGGCCCTCCCTGCAGCCCCTCCCCAGTTCTGTGGAACCATCCACAGCTGAGACGGGGGCTGCAGAGAACTGGGCTGAGAGCCACAAAACTGCAATTCTCCTAGCTCTGCCACTGGCAGTTGCTAGGTGGCCCTGGGCAAGCCTTCCCTTCCTCTGAGCTTCGGTTTCTTACAGAGGGGGAGGAGGGTGTGGACCTGCCTGCGCAGGTCTCCCCTTTGGGGAAGAAAGCCTTTTCCTCAAACACATCGGGCCAGTAAACTGCAATCCAGCCAGACCCAGATTTAAACTAATAACCTGTCCATGTCTTCATCCTAAACCAAGAGAGAGGGTTTCTAAGAGGAAAGACATCCAGAAGAGTGTTTCTAAGAAGCATTGCCCGAAAAGAGCAAGCTGAAGATAAAACCACCCGATATTTGTTGATCACTGACTATGTGCTAGTTACTACCAAATAGCTCCCTGCAGGAGAATTCTTGCAAGGGTTATCTTTAATCCCACCACACTCCTTTGAGATAGTCATTCTTATCCACATTTTGCAGATAAGAAAACAGAGGCTCAGAGATTAAATAACTTGTCCAGGCCCCCACAGGCAGAAAGTGGCCGAAGATATGCAAACAAGGTTCATCTGCCCCCAAAGGCTGTGCTCTCTTCTGAGCACAGAGACCAGGTCTGGCGCTGAGCGGGCAGAATCCAGCCCACAAATGTGTGTTGTTTGGCCTGAGTGAGGCTTCAAAAAATGGAAATTTTTACAGAAATTCAGCTTCTGGATTAGAAAATTGGAAAATCTGGCAACAGGGAGCTCTTGCTCCACATGGCAATGATGAACTGGGGCTTCCGGCGGCCAAGACCTTTGGATGAGACTCTGTTCAGCCACATCCTCTCCGACTTTGCAACTGGCCCTCCTCGCTCTGGCATATTACTACCTGCTGACCTGACCCCTCCAGGTGCTGCGCCTGGGACCCCAGCCTGAGGGGTATTCCTGACTCTGCACCCGATCACCGTGGGGGTGGCGGATAGCTAGAGAAGGAAGACCCCTAGGCCTCTGGCTCCCACTCCTTGAACCCTCTACCCCTCCTCCTCCCCTCTCTTGGCCCCCTACTCTTCCTTCTCCTGCCCCTCTTCTCCCACTCCTCCTCTCTTCTCTGCTTTCCTCTCCTCCCTCTCCCTCCTTCTCCTCCCTAGTCTTCCCCTCCTAGCTCATAGCTCACACTCTCAGCGCACACACACACACACACACACGCAGCTGCACAAACGCATCCTTTGCTCACTTTTGCAGTGCATGTCTGGTCTCCCCAGGGAGACTGCAGACCCTCTGGGGACAGGGGTGTCTCTCATCTCTTTGCACACACAAGACCTGGCACAGCCCCACCGGAGGGGGAGCACGCTGTCCCCCAGGCCGTGTTGTAAGTGTTCATTGCCTGTGATCTCCAGGCAGAAGCCTGGCTGGCTGGGGAGGGGCACGGGTAGTGGACCCTGCTCCTACCGGACTGTCCTGAACCAACTTCCTCCCCAGGCCAGTGCTCCTGGGGCGCCCGCTTTGATGTACGAGGTGTGCGGAGGCTCCGGCAGCGCCAGCCAAATACCCTGACTCATAATCTCTTTCCGTTTACAAGAGGGCCTGGGATTTGTTAACTGGGAAATCTCTGGGGAAACCACGAATGGCCCCAGGTAAATGTGCTGGGGCCCCTCCGCCATGTGCAGGAGAGCCACAGCAGAGACCAGGCGGCCCCCGGCCAGGAGCCTGCGATCCTTGATGGATGATGACATGAGACCCTAAGGTCCGATTTCCAGGAAGCCAGGATTAGCAAAGCCACCCTCCTCGCAGGCAGGTCCGAGAGTGCGGAACCTCAGAATGGACCTGCCTGCGATTTGACCCAGAGCACTGCTGTTTTGTCTCGGTGGCCTTGAGCCAGTCTATAGCTCAGTTTTTCCATCTGTAAAATGGGGATCAGGAAGCTAATGTGTGTGACTGTAAAACAGTGACTCAGTGTAAAACCCTCAGCACATTTTCGGATATGAGGAGGTAGGGCGAGGGGGTCTCAGGCTCTTCAAAGGAAAAGGGTCAGTGCAGTTCTCAGGGCGTGGGCGTGTGTTAGAATCACCTGTGGAGCTTTGTAGACACATAAATTCCCAGACTGTATCCTTGGAGAGTCTGCCCCAGGGGCAGCGTTAAAACAGTACATGGGTGTGCAAGGGATCATAATTTTTCCATTAAAATGTGTGAAATGAGCTTCTCATTGAATGGCTTTTCACGTAGCAACAGAGCTTTCAGGAACGAAGTCCAGTCATTAAGCGAAGCACTGGCTGGGTGTAGACTTGGCGTGTGACTCCGAGGGTGCAGCAGGACAGCAGGTGAGCTGGCCCAGGTAGTGGTGCTCGCCATCCCCAGTGGCTGCCCAGGAGCCTCGTGCATATTTTGTCATGTCAGTCTCCAAGGCACAAAGGAATCTGACACCTCCCCGACGATCGCCCACAGGCTGGTGGCAGAGCTGGCACTGCAAAGAGGCCTCAGCCTGGCCCCCAGACCAAGCATCCGTCCTCCTCAGAGCGTGACATCTGTCCCCCAGGGCCTGAGCCCCAAAAAGGTCGGCCCTGCGCTGTGCTTTCAGGACCCATTCCTTTGGATTTATTGGAAGAAGCCCTCGGAATTAACAACAACTGGAGACAAGGTGAAAATAAGTATAGTTGTGTTACTTTCAACCAAAGATTTGCACGTTCAAAGAGCACAGGGCCGGGGCGTAGCGAGCTGGTGAAGACAGCCGGGCCGTGTGACATCATCCGCCCCCCTGGGCCGCAGAAAGGGGGACGGGATCCACCACACTCAGTCGGCGCATGATCACGAGATAACACATGAGTCGGTTCCGTGTATACTGCAATACAAACAATCATGCCGAGAGTCGTGTCTTTCCAGAAGATGTCAGAATGCCCAAACACGATTGATCAGGTTACAAGTTCGCTTTTGTATTTCAAATCTATGCCTTGACTGGCATTCGACTTGCCGCGTGATCACAATGAAGAGCATTTGCAATAACGTAAACGTATTTGGCCCAGCACGTAAGCTAGCACGATCGTTCTGGACGGTGCTGCTGATTTATGGGCCTGCCGCTAGCCATCAGATCACACGGAGCAGCGCCCAGGAAGGGGGCAGCATTTATTTAGGTGTTCCGTTCCAATCGTAAAGCTGAACTTGGTGTAGTTAGATTAACATTGCATGTGCGGTCTTTCCTCAGACATGTTTCCCTATCTTTCAAGGCAAAGAAGCGTTTGCAGTCATGACGAGTAATAAAATATATTGTGTATAAAACATCCTTATAACAATCCATTACATCAACCTACTTCATGTAAACAATTAAAGTATTCTGGAAAAAAATTTGATTAATGGGATAAAATGGTTACATGGTATTATGTAAAAAGTTTATTTTACATAAAACTTTAAAAATCATTAGGCATATGAAAATTTTAAGCGAGTTGCCTAAGTGATATTCCTTAAGGACTATTTTCAAGGAATGATTTTCTTTTTAAAGGAAGCAAAATCAGTTTATCAATCAACATGAAACAAACAATATTTTATAAGGCCTTATACTGTGGAACAATTGTACAACTATAGGTTTCAGAAGTGCTTTTATCCATTCATCCTCCTAAATTGTATTTTATTTTATTTTATTTTGAGACAGACTCTCACCATGTTGCCTGGGTTACAGTACTGTGGTATCAGCCTAGCTCACAGCAACCTCAAACTCCTGGGCTCAAGCGATCCTCCTGCCTCAGCCTCCCGAGTAGCTACAGGCATGAACCACCATGCCTGGCTAATTTTTCTATTTTTAGTAGAGACCAGACGGGTCTCTCTGTTGATCAGGGTGGTCTTGAACTCCTGACCTCAAGTGATCCTCCCATCTCAGCCTCCCAGAGTGCTAGGATTACAGGCGTGAGCCACCGCGCTGGTCCTAAATTGGTTAAATATTCCTCCAGCTCTGAGCAGCCACTTAGTTTACCCTTTTCTCCTGTGGCTGCTGTGTGCAAATGGCCACATTCCAAACGAACTAAATAGACAAGTACTATTTCATGATCACACTTTAAAGGTTTAAAAAAAGAAGAAGATTAATTTATACATAGCTACATGGTATAAGTCCTCTTCTAATGATCATCCAAAAATATGTATTCCAGGGAGGAAAGTGGCTTTGCAAGAAAATGGCCAATACGAAGGCCATAAGTCACCTATTTCCTACGCTGTGCTCTGGGCATTGGTTTGTGTTTTGCAATCCCACTACCTTAGGAAAGTGCCCTTCCTCAGGAAGGGAGCACTGAATCCAGTGTCAGGCTCTCAGGATTCAGATGCTGTCCTGTCTTTCATTAGCTGTGTGATCTTGGGCAAATTGCTTAACTTCTCTGTGCCCATCTCTCTCATTTGTAAAATAAGGAAAATGGGCTGATAATTTTTATCAGGACTCCAATTTCATGGGCACTGGTGGGTCTAGGGCAGCGACAGCAAACTTTTTCTGGAAATGGCTAGATTATAAAATTTTTCAGCATTGAAGGCCATAGATAGAGTCTCTGTCATGACTATTCAACTCCGCTGTTAAAGCACAAAAGCAGCCATAGATACACAAATGCGTGTGACTGTGTTCCTATAAAACTTGCAAAAACAGGCAGTGAGTTGGATTTCACCTACCGGGTACACTGCCCACCCTGGTCTAAGGAATGCCAAAGCCAGAGTGAGAAAGTATCAATAACAGTGAGGCACAGCACCCACCAATGGAGGGGTGGTCAGAAGAGTTCTGAGCACAAGGAAAGAAGATTAAGGGGGTGAAAAGGACCCATGGGCTCCCTCTACCCCACGCCGGTTGCCCGAGCTCTCCTGTCCTCTGGCCTGGAATACTGCCCCCCACACCGAGCCCATTTTCCAGGTTCACCCGCACTCTGGATGAGGGAAGGGACCTGTCTGCTCCCCCTCTGTGTTCCAGACCAGGCTGTGTTCAGTGGCCCCGGGTGGGCTGGCTGGATGTGAAGTGTCGGTAGAAGGAACCCCGGCCAAGAGCCTAGAGAGGGGCTGGGGTCTCGGGCGCCTCCTCTGTGAACTTGCTGTTCGACCTCGTGTGTCTGGGGCAGCGAGGCAGCTGTAGCCCCAGGGCCTACCCTACAGGCCAGAGTTTGCCTCGAGCGGCACCACAGGATGAGTCTGGGGAGAGGGAGCTGTGTCCAACCTGTGCTGTGCCCGTCCCTAGCTCCTGCTGGGCGTTCCTGCCACCTGTCCCCAGAGCTGAGGCCCACACCCCAGTTCACCCCTCAGGTGCCCCTGGTGACAGCCACAGTTTCTTTCCCACCACAAATGACATTCTCCTGGAGCCAGAAGGGCCTTTGAGATCAGCTAGTTCATGCCTTTGTTTCTTAAATGAGAAAGTGTGGACCAGAAAGGAGAAGAGACTCCCCCAGGGTCTCACAGGTAACTGTGCCCTGCCTGTGTCCCTGCCTCTGGCTCTGAGGAAGCCCCACCCTCAGTCTCTGTGGAGCGACACTGCAGAACCTCTGTGGGCCCAGGCACAAATGATGCCTTTGTGAGCATTGTTTTTAAAAAGCACCCCTTTCTCCAGTGCCCCCCACCAGCACCCACAGCATGCCAGGCAGATTATAGGAGTTCAGTCCCCATTTGGCCCCATGGTTAGATGCCTTGCACAGTGAACAACCTGTACGGCCTTACAGGGAGGCCCTGGGCCCGTGCCTAGTAGCAGGGACGGTGCTCGCTTTGGCAAACCTGAGATCACAGCCCCATCTGATGACGTCAGGGAATACTCAGTTTCAGGACATCACTGCAGTATAGGAGTGCATTCTCAGTGTTACCGGAAATCTGGATTTTCATGTGAAATCTGCAGTTTGTAAATGTTGGCAATGGATTCCAATTTTTTTTTTTTAAACACCATGCTGGCCAATCCTGTGCAGACCACACGGGACAAATCCGTAGGCTGACAGGTTTTGCCATCTGACTTACTCACATACAGATGTGAGATGACAGGGAGTGACTTGTCCAAGGTGACACCTGGAGCCAGTGACAGCCCATCCCCCACCCTCCTCAGTGCCTGTGACCCACACTGTGCTTCCATTTCACAAGTCAGCATGAACTGCACACACACCTCCCGGCCTGGCCTGGTCCCCAGCTGATATTTTTACCAAATGTCACAGCAGTTTGCAGGAAGGCCCAGGGCCTGGCCGGAGCCAGTAAATTGCGACGACTTGCCAGAGAGCTGTACACAGGGCTCTGATTAATGAATTCCTTAATGGCCGGGCCCTGTGCACAGACCTTGTCTGAGTGTCACCCCCGGCAGACACACGAGGAGGAGTTGGCTGGGCAGTGGGAAGATTTGTGTCATGTCTTTGCCTCAGAAAGGGAGCTCCAAACCTGCCGGCCCCGAGCGCTGAATCGCCATCCCGCCTTCACTGCTGACCGTGCGCCTGCCCCGTCCGCGTCCACACCAGCCCGTGCCCGCATAAGGCCAGGGAGAGACGATCGAGCCTTGGGTGGAAACAGAATAGGCTGGCCTCCACCGTGATGTCAAGAAACTGGGAAATGCCCTGTCTGAATCCAAGCAAAGAGCTGGTGCCTGGGGCTTGAGCCAGGGCAAAAAGCCCTGAGACCTCTTCCTCTCCTAGCTGGAAACTGGAAACTCAGGTAGCAAGAGCCAGACACAAACCTGCCCAGAATCCCCAAGGATTTTGGAAGAATGGAAGCACGGGAAGGTCATTGACCAGGGAATGGTCCTGTTGGGTGACCTTGGCTGGTCTCCTGACCACTCCCGACCTCGTGTCCTCTTCTGTGAGATGAAGGGCCTGGAGCACACTGTTCACTCAGCACTCCGTGCACAGGCGGGTGAGGTCGGAGCTAAGGCCAGAGCAGGGGTGACAAACATGCCACATGTGGCACCGCTCCCCCACACCCGGGGCAAATCCCGCTAATGGATGCTGGCCTCCCTCGCCGCTGAGCCGGGACGGACCTCACAGCCTTCCTCAGTGCGGGACTCGGGCAGCGCCACCAATCAATCACAGCTGGCAAGTGCGAGAAAATCGATTTGCCATCCCCAGACCAGGATATTTATCTTCTCTGCTTAGTCTGAGAGTGGCAGCTCGTGTGGTGGAGAGCACTGGACCAGGAGTCAGAAGATGGTCGGGCCCCAGGCCTCTCTGAGTTTCCTCGCAGTCCTTTCCTGCTCTGAGGTCGTGGAGTAGAGTCTATTCATGACAACACCAACAGGCATTTATGTGTCGGGTACTGTGCATTTCTCATTTAGTCATCATAAAACCTGACAAGGGGGAGTTAGTATTGTCCCCATTTTACAAAGAAGGAAATTGAGTTCAGACAGGTTGAGTAAAAAAGCCCAGGTTCACAACAAGTAAGCGTCCAAAGTAAGAGTCAAACCCACGCGTCCTGTAGCAGGTTAAATATGTCCCCAAAGTCTTCAAGGCCCCTCCCATGAAGAGGTGGACTCTGTTGCCCCCATCCCTCAAATCTGGACTCACTATGCTGATAGAATGCGGCAGAAAGGGCACCGGGAAAGTTCCGCAGCCCGGGCCTCGGGCTTTATGGTTCTGCTCTCGCCCTTGGAATGCTGCCCCAGGGCTGCCTGTCTGTCCCACTGGACAATGAGAGGGCTTGGAGGAGCACTGAGGCACGCCAGCCCACAGCAGCCGCAGCCGAGTCAGGAAGGCCGGGGTGGGCTTTGCAGTCTAGCAAACTCTTCCCCGGGATGCAGCCGGGTGAGAGAGCCCAGTGGAAACCCACAGAGGCGCTGCCCGGGCAACTTACAGAACTGTGAAAAGCAAACCACTTTGTTTTTAGAGTTCCTCATTATGCAGCGATAGCTAACTGATACACAATCTTCCGCCAAAGCCACGTTCTGCATCCTCTGTGTGTACTTGACAAGAGGCATACGGAGTAGTGGGTAAGAATGTGGTCTTTGGAGCCAGGCAGCCGGAATTCAAATTGCTTAGAATATTCTCCCTGAAGAAAGGAAATTTCCAGGCTCCCCAGGAGTCAATGTCATTTACCCAGCGAGGGCTCCTGAGTTCAGCAGCAAGGGTCCTGACCACCTGCTGCCTCTTACATCCTCAGAGCGAGAGAGGGAGAGAGAGAGAGAAAGAGAGAGAGAGAGAGAGAGAAAGAGAGAGAGAGAGAGAGAACGTGCATGCACACACCAGAAGCCCCCGGAAGCCCCAGGAGGAACAGCTGGATGACCCCTCCTCAGGAGTTACAGGATGTGCAGACTTCCATGGTAGTCCCTGCAGGTAGATGCTATTGGTCCCATTCTTCCCACATGAGGAATCCAAGACCCAGGAAAAGAACTGGCCCTGGGCCAGCCTCCTAATTCCTGGTCCCTTCCTCCTGGGGCTGACACAGTGACGAGGCTCCCACCTGGGCGCCCCTTCCCCAGCCTCAAGAGTGCGGCAGAGGCGGACTCTGGGGTTTCAGTTATCCGCAGCCAGCCTTCCTTGCGCTGGGGGGTGACTAGGCCAGGCCCAGCCCTCGCTGTAACCAGAAACCTGCAGGAAGGAGGGCCAGACTCCAGCCGGAACGCAAAGCCCGAGGCTGATCTGCAAAAGGGAGCTGAGGCCGTCTCTTAGGTGTGCTCGCCCTCCATCTTTCTCTCTCCTCGGTCCTGTGCTCCTGGTCACCTGGCACTCCTCTCCGACATCTCCACGAGGACACCCTCCTCTTCCTTTCTCAGTGGGGTGAGCACCAGGCAGGGAAACAAAAGCTAAGATTTGCTGAACACTCAACGTGTGCCTGGTACAGTAGAAACATTCTCCGCTTTAATCGACATAACAACCTCGCAAGGGATGCCTTGTTACCTGGCCGTCGCAAATGAGGAAAGCAGGGCCCCCAGAGGCTAAGTTACCGGCCCAAGAAGACACATTTAGTAGGTGTCAGAGCTGGAATGTGAATCCAGATCCTCCGAGTTCAGAGCCACGGCCATTTCCACCGCTCCACCTGGCCTCCCCCAGGGAACCCAGCATGGAAACCCCGGTGTGGAAACCGCGCGTGGAAACCGCATTAATGAAACGAGAGATGGAGCCAGGCGCGGCCCCCAGGGCTGGTTCCTCAGCAGCCCGAGCCCCGGGAGGAGCTGGGGAGAGATTTTCCCAGCATCCTCAGCAGCTAATTACCAGCTTCACTTTTTCCTTTCCCTCCTTAGATGTTTCCGATGCTCTCATCAAGTGCTGCGAACCCAGCCCGCAGAGCAGGGCTGTGCCTCGGTGCCGGCAGCGCTGGGCTGGCGCAGGGGTGCAGAGAGTGAGTCTGCAAGGCTCACTCACATCCGCCTGTCGCCCGGCCAGCTGCCTGGGAGGCCACTCCAGGAGGACAAGGGCCCTGTTGGTCCCACGTGTGGCTGACTCTGTGGCCCTCAATAAAAATCTGTAGGATTAATAAGCTGAGCACGAGCAGGTGCCAGGCACTGTGCCCTGATGTTCACACCCGTCCTGCACATCACCCTCACAACAATCACGTAATGCTCGTCATCCCTAGTCCTCTCTGCGTGCCACCTCACTAGGTGCCTGCCAGGGGTGGCCTCACTTCCCGCTGTTCACCTAGATCCCCTGAGAGAGCCCTCGGGAGTTCCCACCCCAGAGGGGGCAACTGATGCCCCAAGGGGTGGAGTGATTTTACCCCAATTAGGAGGGGCTGTGCCAGTTTTAAACCCAGGGACGTTTGACCCCTGAGCCAGTGCCCGTCGGTACCAGGCTCTGCGTGGTGTAGACGACACCAAGGCTGGGAGAGCGAGGGTGAGAGCCCCTCTCCAGAGAGAGGAGCTGACCCCTCGGGTGGTTCCTCTCTAGCCCTGCCCAGCGTCCTAGCTGCTCCTTCCCACCTCCCGAGCCACCTGCCCAGGGGACCCTGCTTCCAGCCCACTTGCTCTCCCTCACACCCCCCATTCCATGCCTCCACCTTCCTTTCCCTTTCTCTTTCTCAGCTCTCCTCTTCTTCACCCAGAAATGGAATGATCATAGCACTCAGGGCCAGGAGACTTGGGGCTCAATATCAGCTCCCCACTCCGGCTGTGTGACTTTGAACAAGTCACTTGGTGCCCAAAGCTTTGGTTCTTAATCCTAAAATGAAGCTAATAAACCCCGCAGCCAAGTGAGGCCTTGGCACGGTGGGGAGGGGCAAGCCCACCCTGAGCCTAGCGCTCCCTAGGGGTCGCTCTGCCCATCTTTCCACCTTGCAGCCTCCCAAATGGGCCCTGGGGAGACAGGGGTGGAAAGGGATTCACCCAGAAGTAGGGACCTGTACTATGTCCATTTTTTGAATGAGGAAAATGAGGTTCAGAGAGGTAAAGTCACTTGCCTAAAAGCCCAAACACTAGTAAGAATTTGGGCTCAAATTGGAACCAGTTCTGTGCAAGTGCAAAGCAGGTGTTCATCCTTTCTTTCTGTGTATGTATTCCCTGAGCACCTACTGTGTGCCAGGCACCTTGCCCAGCAGAGGATTAGCAAGGCACAGCCCTCCCCTGCCGGGCGACTGGGCAGGTGTCAAGGCCAGATGAGATCATAAGTAGGAAAGCACTTGCCAAAGGGCAGTGCGTGACCACCTCATCCCCCACAGCTCTGAGGACACAGGGGAGGCTGAGCGTTGAGTTGCAAAGCTGCGGGAGGCCTTTCCTCCTCTGCACAGCTATGGAGGAAGGAGGAACCCGGGTGGACAGAGAGGCTGGAGATTGCTGGCGGGCCCCTCTGGGACCACCAAACCCTGGAGCCTCGTCCTTTAATCCTCCTTGACACTAGCTGTAAATTCAGATTAAATAGCAGAGGACCCTTGGGCTTGGTCCAGGCCCACCTCAGCCTGTACCCTGGGGACCCAGGGGCCCATCGCTCTGAGAAGCCTCCCCCGCCCCCAGGTCTCCGGTCCTGCCGGTGCTGCTCCGCAGAAGCCCCACGCAGAGCCACGAGCAGAACCGGGCCAGGCCAGGGGCAGCGCCAAGAGGAAGCCCTGAGCGTGTGCCAATGCTGAGAGCAAGATGGGAGGTTATTTTTAGAGACAGCCTGATGGGGTAGCCGTCTGTCCCACTGCACAGTGACTCGGAGATGCCCTCGTGAGCAGGAGCTTTGCTATCCAACGCTCAGCCTCTCCTGGCCTCCTCAGAGCCTGGGCAGAGCCTTCTCCTCCAGGGAGTCTCCTTGTTCCTGCAATGTGTCAGTGGCCCCTTATCCTCAGTGTCATGGGCAGGGCGGCCAGGAGAGCAAGGAGTTACTAATGTGTGTTGAACGGCTTCTCTACACCGGGTGCCTCACACACATCCTCTCCTGTAACCCGCCCAGGTGTCCTGAGAGGTGGGCATTACCCGTTCTCATTTTATAGGGAGAAAACTGACATTCAGAGAGGTTAAGTAACTTGCCCAGGGTCACACAGCTTGTGATGGCAAAGCTAGGACTTGAATCAAGATCTGCCTGATGCCAAAACTTGCCCTCTTTCTACTCCACGGTGGGTCTCAGGAGTGCCTCCAAGCCTGGATGAGCCCCGTGAGGCCTCTGGTTCGGCTGTGTCCCCTACTTCACTCCCCCTGTGACCTTCAGGTCTGACCTTCCACCGAGCCTTGCAGACTTCTGGGCGAGTCAGCCCGCACACATGGCTCTCACTGTGGGTAATGAGAATTTATTAAGTGTCTACTATATACCAGGTACTGGGCTCTATTAACCTCCCACAGTAGACCCATGGAAGTGGTGGAAAGGAACCCCCTTAGCCTGGGGGCACTTACAGCCCACCTCTGTGCTCTGAGCTCTACCTCTAGTCTTCTATGAATCCTCAAGATGCCCCTAGGCAGCAAGTTTATTATCTCCATTTTGCAGATAAGGAAAATAAAGGCTGGGGAGATTAACTCTCATTTGCCCAGCCCTTTGAGATCTCTTGGTTTAGGGCCCTTATTACATTTGCATGAGCTAGTTAAACTTTCCTTAATTCATTCACTGCCTTGTTCTTATCAAATGCCTCCTAGTTGCAGGAATGCTGAGGCCCCCAGGGGATCTCAGAGACCGTCTCTGGTTTAATACCCTTAGCCCTTATCTTACAGATTAGGGTACTGGTAGCAGTCATTTAACTCTGCCCATTTTGCAGATAAGAAAGGCCAAGTCCATAAAAGGCACAGGACTTTCTGCATGTTGCACAGTGAGGAACACAGGACAGAAAGACTGCCTCCTCCCTGCACTCCCTCTGCCCCAGCTTTACACAGAGGCTCTAGGACACAGTCACAGGGTGGCGGTGTCCCCTTAGCACCTGTGCACTTGATCTCACAGGAAGCCAGAGACCCTGGGGCAGGGAAGGTTAAGACACTCGACCATCGGGAAGGGACATGCATTTTGGAATGCACAGAAGCCAAGCATTTCATCAGGAGCCATGGTCGGTGGAAGGCCTCGCGGGGGCAGGGGGCAGGGAGCATGGTGTAACAAGAGAAACTGGGCCTGGGTGCCAGAAGCCCAAGGGTGTGTCCTTCAGACTCTCTGTGGGGCCTTGACCAGGGGACTGGGGTCCTTGACCTCTCTGGGCCTCGTTCCCATCTGTAGAATGGGGGAAGCGTGGCCAGGTGGTCCCTCAAGTTTCCAGTTAGCTCTGTAAGGTGGTAGATAAGGGCCTGCCATCTCATTGGAGTGACGAAGGGGCACCAATGACAAGGCAGCCCATGCTGGAACCCACAAGGAAAATGGTCAGAGGTCTGCAGCATTTGGAGATGGCAGGAAGCAGGGGTGAGCATGAGCATCCGCTTAGGTGGGCAAGGCTGCCTAGAGGGGAGCGTCCTTCCCAGGCCCCGCCAGAGGCCGCTGGTGGGGAAGCAGGTGCAGCCCTGACAGCCGCGGGGCCAGCAGCCCCCCGCGCCCGCGAAGCCAGCTGCCGGGGAGGTGCGGAGGGAAGCAGGTGCAGGAGGCAGATGTGCTAGCTTCCTGCTGTTGCTTTCACAGAGTCCACAAACTGGGTGGCTTAAAACAACAGACTTTCATTCTCTCATAGTGCTGAAGACTAGAAGTCCCAGATCAAGGTGTTGACAGGACCACACTCCCTCCAGGGACTCCAGGGGAGAATCCATTCCCGTGACTCTCCCAGCTTCCGGTGGCTCTAGGCATCCCGAGTGGCCCGGACTTGTGGACACGTCTCTCCAAGCTCTCCCTCCAGTTACGTTGCCTCCTCCTCTTCCCCAGGCCTCAGACATCCTCTGCCTTTCCTTCATAAGGACACTCACTGGTGACTGGACTTGGGGCCCACCTGGATAGCCCAGGATGATCTCTTCAAGATCCTTAACTTAGTGACATCTGCAAACACCTTTTTTTCCAAATAAGATAACATTCACAGGTTCTGAGAATTAGGACCTGGACATATATTTTTGGGGCCATCATTCAACCCCCAAGGGCAGGATCTCGGAGATCCCAGGGCCAAGGCTTCACGCTCACTGGCTCTTGGAGTCTGGGAGGCTCCTGGCAGCTCAGCTCAGCTGGGTGGGGAGTCCCAGTGAGGGGCAGCCTGCGACCCACCCTCGTGCTCGGCCCCTGAGGCAGAAGGCTGGGAGCAGAGCTCGCTGGGAGGGAGGGAGGGAGCTAGTCCTTTCTGCAGAAGGCCATCCAGCTCTGGGGAGACAGCAGCCTGTCTGAAACAAATTAGGCAGCTAATTCAACTCCATTGACTGCAATGACCAAGCCTGAAGGGAACTTAGGGCAATCAAACCACTTTCTTTTCCACCCAAGGACAGGGAGGGCCCAGCACAGTGAACAGGGTGGAGGCCTAAGAGTGGGATTTCAGCTACAGTAGAAGGACATATGGCAGAACTTCCCAGTGCAGCCCAAACACATGCCCGCGGGCACCAACTTTTCTTTCTAGCCCCTAGAGCCCAGATTTAGCAAGTCTATCCCAGCTTGGGGCATGTTATATCATCATCAGAGCCATTGCCAAGCACGCCTTCAGATCCGGGGTCTTGAAAATATGTCAGTGAACGTATCGGCCCTTCCTGCTCCAGGTCATTGGAGGGGAGCTGTGGGCTGAGCAACAGCTAGTTTACCGGTCTCTGTGGCCTGGCTCTGAAAAGGGCAGCGTGGAGAGAAGAAAGGCCAGGGCCCCAGCCCAGGGGTTGGGGAGCTGCAGACTGGGCAGAAATTGTGCGCACAAAGAGAAGTGACAGAGTGTGGCCTGGAGGGCAGAGGACAATGGTGTGGGCGAGAAAGCATTCTGGGTGTTCGAGAAGGAGGTTTGTGTAGAGCAAGTAGCTTCAGGACTGAGGCTGGAAGCAGGCATCCCAGGGGCCCAGGCACCATGCCTTGTAGCTCGCAAGCAGCAATACTGGGCGGGAGCCAGAGAGATGAATTCAAGGGCCGAGTGTCAGACAGAACGAGGGGCATGAGAGAACAGGGCAGAGACAGTAGCTGGGAGACTGTTGTCCAGATCCCAAGAAAGGGAATGAAGGCTTAAACAGGGGTGGTGGCTAGAGAGGACAGGATGTAAGAGGGAGGAAGGGAAGAAAAAGGGAAGATAAAGGACCCACTGAACACCCACTCTGTGCCAGACGCCATGTGTGGTACCTCTCATCCACCATCCCATCCAGTCTCCTCAACAACTACCATCCCAATGGGACAACTGGCTTCCTAGAAACATCATATTGTCAAAAAAAAAAAAAAAATCACAGAACTTTTGCAATAGGAAAGGGAGACATTATAAAATGAAGAAAATGGTCTCCCAATAAAGTTGTTTATTTTCTCTGTAGTAATTCCAATAATTAAAATATCTTACAGCCAAACTTGCATTTTGTGATTGCAGGCTAAAAATAATGCGACAGCATGCTCCCCACACGTAGGGGGCATGTGTCATCACCCCCTGTGCTTGTGTCACCCCCCGTAGCAGCGGTCCAGTCACATGGCTCATGTTCCCTAATTAATCAGCCCTACCACTTCCAGCTCCCGTTATGGAAATGCAGCGTGGAGAGACGCTGTGTTTATTATCTCCACTCTACAGTTGGGGAAACGGCTCATGGTCACAAAGCTTGGGAGGGGCTGAGCAGAGATTTGAAAGCAGCCTGTCCCATGGGGCGTCTTTCTACTCTGCTCCCCAGGAAGAGGCACGGCAGGGACGGGTGACTTTGTGACTGATGTCCACAGACAGCCCAGGAGGAAGGGCCGGCACAGGCAGGGCCCGGGGCCAGGGATGGAGGCCAGCCGGAGCCTCCCGAGCAGCAGCCAGGGGAAGGCAGTCCCTCCCCTGCGTGGCCCGGCTGTCCCTCTGGCCACCAGGAGCCCTGATTGAGTGCAGTACTTTCAGAGCAGTGAAGGATGAAAATGGGAAAGGAGGAGAAGGAGCAGCCAGGGCGGGAGGAAGCGTCGCACCCAGAGGGAAGACAGCACCCTACTTAGGGCAGACAGAGGGCAGCTCTGCCCAGCTATCTCTGCACTACCTTTTAGCACTTTAATCAAATGCCTTACGGATGGGTTTGCCCGGATGTCAAAAATCCAATCGGATACATTTATTGGCCTGACAACCAATTTTCTGCTATGTATCATCAGGGACTGATGGTCCATTCTCAGCAGCAGGGGAGTTGGCTGTAATACAGCCGGGAGAGTCATTATGTGCCCTCAATATTGTTTCGGGCTGTCATGGGGGGAGGAAAGGAGCCTGAGCTCACAGGGGCAGGCAGACAGAAGGACAGAGGGTGCCTTGAGCCCTGGACCTGGCCACAGTTGGGCAAGTGCTGAATGGAGGGGAGAGGTCAGGGAAGCTTGCAGGCCATCCACAGCCTTGTGGGCGGGGGCACTGCCCCTTCCTTCCTGGGCCTCCTCGGGGTCCTCACCAGCCAGGTCGGGAGAATGGGGCAGCAGGCAGCTGGCAGGGCCGATGTGAGGACCACAGGGACTCGGACAGCATCCACTCAGCGTCCTTTGTGTGCAGGGCAAGCGTTAGACAGCACATTAGTACGTCACTCCAGTCCTCGGGGAGCTTCCAGGAGCGTGGGGCGCACCAGATTAAAGGGCTGGAGGAAATCAAAGCCCCATCCCCTCTCCTGCCTTTCCAGCTGCTCCTCAGGGCCCTAGGAGTCTCCGGGAGATCCCGCCACCTGCCAGAGTTGCCAAAAAGCCGGGACCAAGCCCCCAGCCCCCCTTCAACCTCAGGGGCTCCACTTACATCTTTCATGCCTTTTGCTGGTCGGGCTTTGGTGCAAGATCACCTCTGAACAAAGAGGTATATTCCTTTAAAGAGAAAATTTTGAAAAGCACTGATGTAGTCTGATCCTCTCATTTTACTAATAGGGAAACTTGAGGCCCAGAGTGGTAAAGGGATGTCAAGGCAGCCTGGGAGGACTGCTCAGAGGAGGTGACATGTGCAGTGAGCCTTGAAAGATAAGTGGAAATCCCCCCACTTTGAGAGGCAATGAGAGGAGGAAGGAAACACCACATTGTCCTGTGCCTCTTCCCACCTCCGGCCTCTGCTCAAGGTCCTGCCCCCTCGAGGGTGCCGTCCTCCTTCTTCCCGTGCCTCGCACGCTCAGTCCTCTCCTCCTTTGACAACCAGCTCATGCCACCTCCTCCATAAAGGCTTCCCGTCTAGAATGAGTGGTTCTGGCCCCCTTTCTCTTGTAACAGACTCTTCGTGGGGCAAATTAGCTCTTCCCTCATTCTTTCCTGGCTCTGAGGCCAAAACTGGTGATGCCAGCGCCATCCAACCCACACTGACCAGGAACACGCCTGTATTTGGACAAAGGTGTGCGTTACCCACTGCGACAGGGAACGTGCACACCTCAGGGGAGGGGACGCCTCAGCGAGAGGGGGTCAGATGTGAGTTACAGGATTTGGGCTGCGTTAGGGGAGGATTCACGGAAGCAGAGCTTTGTTCTGGAGGGAATGCTGTCAGGAAACAAGGCAGGGAATAATTCTACGACTGGGTATCTTAACGAATCTTGTCTAGAAGGAGAGAGAACAGAGCAAAGCCGGGGCTGTAACTGGTCAAGAAGCAGTAGTCCCTGATGTTCGTCAGGACAGGGGGTGTTTGGTGATCTTCGCGGTTTGGACAATGTCCTTGTTTTTGTCTGTGCTCAGACACAATTACGGACTGGTCTTGTTTTTGTCATGCGTGTGGCCTTGTCTGATGTTTGTGTGCTGGGAAACTGTTTGTGTTCAATGGGGGATCGCCGCAGCCGGGCTAGCAGTGCCAGACCAGCTCGGGGCTGTCAGGGACCGTCTGCGTCCTCGGGGCGGCGGCTGAGCCCAGCGCCTGGCACGGAGTGAGCACTTAGCCATCATGTCCTTCATTGTCCAAGAGGTTGGGGCAGGCAGGGCGGGCTTGAGGCGCCGCATGGGGTGCAGCCGGAGGTCAGGAGCAGGCCTCAAATGCCAGCTAATCACAGGAGATAGCCGGGGTGACCGCACTCTGGAAGGTATAAAGTACGGCGGATGGTGAAGGATTAGTCTTATCTCCTGCGCCTTCCTCCCTGGACATTGGCCTGGAGGCTCGCAAGCTGTTCAGCAATCTCGCCAGCCTCAAGAGACAGGAAGAGAGAGAAAACACAGCTCAGCAGAAGCCGGAGAAAGCCATCCCGCGCGGGCAGGCCGGTGAGGAATGCTATTTATCCCGCGGATGCCCCTGACCTTTCCCCGCACTACAGGGACAGATGCACGGAGCCTGGCTGCATCCTTCTCCTTTAAAACAAGAAATGGAAGCATTACTCACCAAGCCTGGCCATTTATCATGGTCTGGGGACATTAATTTGACAGTGTGTCATTTTCCATTTGGTTTGGGCCCGGTGGAGGCTGCCCTCGAAACACCTTCAATTAAATGCAGCTAATAACACGAGCTATTTTGAGCAAGGAGGGCCTCTGCCTCCCCCAGAGCTCTGGTGTGCGTGTGTTTGGGTGGGTGTGGGGCGCTGCTTTGGGGAGGCTGCAGTTCACAGTGATCCCAGTGATCAGATTGTGTCCCGAAAATCTAGGCCTTGCCCCAGGTGCAGGCAAGTGCAGTGCATACAGGACAGAGAGAATGACCACTTCATCCCCTGGGACAAGAAGATTCCAGTAGCCGGCTGGGGTGCATTGCAGCCCTTTCCATAGGATGATGGAAGATACGGCTCTCGCCTACCATTGGGAGAGCACAGGTTTTGGAGTCCAGCAGACTTGGAGGTGGATCTTACGCATTCTACTTCCTGCCTTTCTTAGCCTCATTTCCTCATCTGTAAAATGGAGACCAGAGTTCCTCTTTCATGGAGGGGGGGATATAATGATTCACAATATTTTATGAGCTCAAACTAACAATATATCTGCTACTGAAGGGAGAGAGATGAAAGCTTTTAATGCTGAGGAATAAAAAAAAAACTAACAATATATGCATGAAGCCTGTTAATTCATGGGGGGATAAGTTATAGTAACCTTTTATATTTTTCAAATTTAAGATTTAGAGAAAGACCATGAAGTGCCCAACGCCCAAGACTCCTTCTTCAGTGAGACCCAGAAAGTAGCAGAGTGCTTCAAGGAAAGCACGTGGTCCCCAGAGTTAGAAACATCTGCCTTCTAATCTCAGCCCTGCTACCAACTAGCCATGAGATTTGGAGCAATTTAACAGCCTGTGCCTCAGTTTCCTCATCTGTAAGATGGAGATGCTCATGCCAACCCTCCCTGGGATTGTGGAGAAGATGAGATGATATGACACATAAAGTACCTAGCAAATAGGAGATGCCCATTCATGTTGGCTTACTCATCCTTCTTTGCCTAAGCCCTGAGTCTAGAAAATAAGCATTCATTGGTGATTACTATATTTTAGGTATGTATTAAGCATGGGGCATAAATGTTCTCATTTTAATCTTCAAAATGCTATAAGGTAGGTACTATTAGTAGATTGAGCCATATGAAATTTGTTGTTTCTGTAGGTCAAAATGGTTGAATATCAGCAATTTCATGCATATAAGCTAACATCTTCCTGGGCGTGGGTCCCCACCTCCATCTTCCTGATCAGGCCCCTGGGGCTTGGGGGTGTTGATGTGCTCAGATCAGGCACTTGGACCAGTGATGGAGCTGAGATGGGCTCCTGGCAGTCGACACTGGAGCCTGTCAGCTTCAGGCTTAATGTGGAGGGACAGAGGGTTTTCTACGAGAAGCCCCCAGGACAAGCACTTTGAGTCCTGCTTTCACAGGCCAATCACCAATTCAAACCTTTTGGCACCAGAAACACCTGGTCAGACCCAGGTAGAAATCTGGAAAGACCCAGTGTAAGGATCAAAGTGAGGTTAGGTTTCTTACATGGGGAGGGCCTAGTGGGGCACTTAGGGCTCTGTGCAGCAACCCCTGAGGATCACCAGGCTCTTCGGGGACCCTGGGACCCACCCTTCAAGCTCCACTGCCTAGCCAGCCTCGCAAGCAGCTGCCCTGTCCACAGGAAGACTTCTGACAGCCATGAATGCCAAGAGCCACAATTCACCACATGTCCAGCTGCCAACAGGCCCTCTGCAAAGTGTGATATTGATTCAGCTGCCACTGCTGTGGTTTCTTCAGAGCTTTTTGCTGGGGCAAAGCCCATGGCCCACCTTGTGCTACCACTGAGATCCTATTTGTCACGATCAAGATGCTGACAAATGCCAGCCATAATTCAGGCATGCCTCATTCAGAGGGAAGCTTTTACTCTGGGTAGCACCAAGAGCCCTGGGCTCTCTTTAGGACCTTGCCACTGGCTTGCTCTATGGCCATGGACCCACCCCTTTCCCTCTGTCTCCTCATCTGTAAAATGGGGTTCTGATTGAATGACCTCACCAGTCTCTCCAGCACTGAAGGAATACAAGTCCACATAAGCAGAGTTCAGAAGGTGGCTGTCTTAGTCCATTTTGTGCTGCTACAACAGAATATCTGAGACTAGGTAACTTACAATCAGCGAAAGTGTATCGGGCTCATGGTTCTGGAAGCTTGGAAGTCCAAGATTAAGGGGCCACATCTGATGAAGGCTTTCTTGCTGCATCATAACATGGTGGAAGGCATCACATGGCAAGAGAGCACATGAGAGAAAGACAAACTCGCTTCTAAAAAACACCCACTCTCATGATAATGACATTATCCATTTATGAGGGCAGAGACCTCAAGACCTAATCACCTCTTAAAGGTCTCACCTCTCAACACTGTTGCATTGGAGATTAGGTTTCCAATGCATGAACTTTGGGAGACACATTCAAACCATGCAGTGACCTTGCTGGTATATTTAGACACCTTTGTTCCTGGAGCAATGAGGTAATTTAGTAAGTTCTCCTGTTTATAGTTATTAACTATACAGGCTAGTTTCATCTCATGCTATTTTCTTCAAATAACTTTTGAAAAACTATTTTTCTTTTCCCTGCACTTCCTCCTACCACAGAAGTAAGACTAAGAAAGAAAATGAAGGAATCCACATTCCTTTCTTCCCTCATCAGTATTGTTTTTTATTAACTGGTTGAGACAAGCATGTGGACATTTCTCAACAAGAATGGATGACTTTGTGAGCTTCCACAGATTCACTGGAACTTACTGCTAGGGTGAACTGCAACAGACCTGAAGTTTAAACAGGATATGCACAGCCATGGAGGACCGGGCCAGGTAGTTATGACAGTCTACTCCTTCCTCTTGCCCACAAGTAAAATGGGTAAAAACATTCTGGAAAGCAGTTTGGCAAAATTTATTAGGATTTTTTTTTAAGTTCATATTCTTTGGAATATACTAAGAAACCAATCCAAAGTACTAAAAGAGTCATATACATAAAGGTGTTCATTATGTGAAAAATTAAGGCAAATTAAACACCCAGCCATAGCTCATTGGTGAAATAAACCATACTACATCTTCTTGATGGAATATAAAATATCATACACCAATGTTTTTTAAAACTTCATAAAACTTACAGTACCATGGAAAAATATATATATACATATACACACACATATATACAATTGGGAAAAAAGATCAGGATTCCAATCCAGATAAACATGATGGATTAAATACACCTTGACCTTTTCTCACTAGCATTTCATTAAATTGACAGTAAAGGAGAGAGATGTGTAAAATCCCAAGTCCAGAGTGGCTTGTGACATCAGGAGATAAGAGAATTCAACAAATACCCAGGCTCTGGAAAGCAGAGGGATGAGTGGCAATGACTCAGCAAAGTGCAGAAAGCTACAAACTATAGTACTTACCAAGGGGAGACCAATGAGAAGCAAATTGATTTATCTTAAAGAATTCCTGAGAGACTCAGCGCTCGAATGCTCCAAGTCTGCGAAAATCCATGGTGATGTTCAGAACTGAAGGCAGTGCAGTTACTTAAAAGTCTACATCTTGGGCAGTTGCCCTCCCAGGGCCCTACCTCTCCACCTCTACTGCATGCATCCACCTGGTATCAGACTTCAACTGGAACTTGAGAAATAGAAGCCAATGGAAACATGTCTGCAAAATGCAGAAGGAACATTATTTCCAACACGGCCTGATCATAAATCAAGTGTGATGGTGGAAAAAGTACATTTCAAACATGCAAAAAACTGACCTTCCTCGCACCTATTCTTATGAAGTTACTGTAGGACGTGCTTCAGTCAAACAAGAGGATAAACCAAGAAGTAGAAACACATGGGATATGGGAAACTGGGGATCTTATCCAAGAAACTGGTATGATTTCAGATGGCTAATATGCAGTGGGTCCAGAGCACCCAGAGAGACCCAGAGGGCAGCCAGTCCAAATGAGGCGTGAGGCAGGAGGGGCATGGCAGTGAAATTTGTGTATTATTCAGTATGTTGTTTTAAAATCCTAGAAAACAATATTGATAGGCATTTGATAGATCTCTTGGAATATGGAGACCTGAGAAAATAAAAAGAGCAAAGAGATATTAATACCAAAAGAACATAAAACAATGTACAAAAAGGGGAATGTAACCATAGTACCTGAGTCAGGTCCTGAGGAAACAGTATTTCTAATAGCCATAATCACTAAATGTAGACTAAAACTGTGATCTAAAGTGAGGAGAAATGGAGGAGGGAGCTTGTAAAGTAGCTAAATCCTCGGCCGGGCGTGGTGGCTCACGCCTGTAATCCTAGCACTCTGGGAGGCC
>VBSM01002959.1:11500527-11525601 GCA_008086735.1 Cheirogaleus medius | reverse complement strand
AAAAAAAAAAACAAAACAAAACAAAAAAAAAGTAGCTAAATCCTCAATTACCAGAACAAGAAGTCAATAGATAATTGGGGGGAAAAAGCAGCATAGCAAATTATTCAGAAGTATATGAAGATAAATAATAGAAGCAATGCCTAAGGGAGTTGAAATTGTTTCCTCTCAGGAGTGGTGGAAATGATGAGAAGCCACGGGATAGGAGACAGCTGCTTTGCACAAGAAGCCTTTACGTGTTATTTGATTTCCTAAAACTATGTGCATATATCACTTTGGAAAAAGTAAAAATTAATTTTCAAAACTGTTTCCCCAATTTGGTCATAACTGTCGGTTGCATGCCGGTTCCTGAAGCCAGGCTGACCCAGTCGCATATCATGCCCCAAGGCAGCTGCTAAAAGCAAGCAGCAAAGACTTGATGCATTGAGAATTTCAGGCAGTTTCCCAGACTATGGCTCCCTGTTTGCTCCCAACCTGATCGTCTCACTTTTCTGTCCCTTGCCCTGACCCCTAGCTCCATATAGGACGACTGTGGTTTTCTCTGACTTTCTGTGGCTTCAGACATGCTCTTGGTTTGCTAGCCTCAACACTTCAATTAAGGTTTTCCCTCCATTTCCCCTTCAGTTGCCGTTGCCCTGGGTGAGGGTTCCCGCCCAGCCCCAGGCTCCCGGCCGCCATATTTACTCCACGTGACCCTGCCCACTGGCCACAGCTAATTGGAGCAAGGATAAACACCTGACCCAGGCGGAGCCAATCCAGCTCTCACTTGGGAGATTGGTAATTGAGACTGAGAGATCGCCAGACAGCTGGACTGCTCTGTTGAATAGCGAAAAATGTAAATGCAGGAGCTGTGGGCTGGAAGATTTCCAACTTTATGGGCATGAAGGGCAGACAGTCAGTCTGGAGAGAGAGAGAAAGGCTCAGACAAGCGCGGGGGAGGGGGAAGCAGACTTAGACCACGTAGTCTCAAGTAGAAAGGCAGGCGGGGAGGGAAGCTTGATCCTCAAATGGCCCTGCCCAAGGCCTTGAACTCCTCAAGCTCCTCTGCTCCGTATAAGAAAGCCCCCTTTTCTGATTAAGCTAGCTTGAGTTGGTTTCTGTCACTTACAACCAAAAGAATCTTAAGTAAAAACCAACCCTGCCCATCTCCCCTAGACTCTGAATGGGGAGGCGTGGTGAGAAGCAGACGTTTCACTTTTTTGAGACCCCAGTATCCATTCCTCATCCCCAACAGCCCCCCATTTCCTTTGTGGGGTGTACTCCCCTTACAGTATGCATTCTCAGTTCCTGCTCTTGTTCAGCCAGAGAATAAACGTGCATGACCAATGAGAGACTCTATGGGACTCTGAATCTCGAGCAGGTGGGGTTGGAGTTCATTCAGTCCCCCAGGAGTGACCAGCCGAGGAGGTGGACAGTTTCTGTTCCGGAGATGCTCGGGAGCCACGTCAGTTCACAGCTCAGTTTTTATACTTCTTTCCATCTATGGCCTCCCTCAAATGTTTCCACTAGGCTCCTTTTCTGTTGGTGTTTGAATTAGGCCAATTTGCTTTCTGTTGCATGCAGCCCAAGGACCCTGACCAAGCTTGGGAGGAGGGACCAAGAGGAGACTGGGCAGCTGTGTGTGGGGCGCTGAAGGCCTCAGAGGCCGCACCTCATTTCTGGAATGACTGGAGGTGGTGCTCCTGTCTGCCACAGTGTCGTGTCAGGGAGCCAGGACCGGTGTGGCAGACAGTGGGGGCTTTGGAAACAGAGGAACCGAATCCCTGGCAGTACCTGGCCGCTGGTTGGGCAGACTCCCAGAATGTTGGGCAGGATTTTATAAACAGGACTGGAGATCTGGTGGGGCCTGGCATTTGAGGTTTCCTGCATACTGGGTGATCGTGACCCTGTTTTTACTACCAGGCTGTTGTGCCTGCGAAGTGCAACGATTACGTAGCTAGGGAATTGGCTGGAGGAAAATTATATAGTGAAAAAAAAGACTGATGGGAAAGAAGTCATCTTTGTTTTTCTCCTTTTTCTTCTAAGAATTCTCTCTCCCCCTTTCCTATCCCATACTGGCATCTCCATGACCACCGCCCCATACCCTCCTCCCCTTGTCAGGTAACCCATGTTAACAACTTAGTTATGTGTCCTTCATGCTTATACACAGACTTGTATAACCCTATACAGACTTGCATCTACATACATGTATATACATACAAATGCAAAGGCAGGTCATTTTGGTTGTTGTTTTACAAAAGATGAATCATGTTACACACACTTTTCTGTATCTAGCTTTTCCTTTTCAACATAGTTCCCCACCCCCAGTCAACGGTACAGTGCTAATTCATTCTTTTTAACAGCTGTATAATAGTCCATGGTTTAAGTATCATCATTTATTCAGCCTTTCTCTGTGATGGGCGTTCGCTGTGTCCCCTTGTGTGCGTGCACACACACGAGTGCCACTCAAAGAATGCTGCAATAAACATCTTTGTACTTACATTTTTACCTAATGGAGCTTTTATTTCCATGGGCTGGATACCCAGGAGTGAGATTGCTGGGTTGAAGGGTGTGTGCAATTTTTTTTTATTTTAATAGATGTTGTCAAATTGCTTCCCACAAAGGTTATACCATTTTTCATTTCCCCCAAAACATAAGAGGGCACGCTTTTCCCACATCCCCAAGGCTAGCAGGGAATCTTTCAAAATATTAACAGTGGTAGTATTTGGATATTGGGACTGTGAATGCTTTTCTCCCTTTTATATTCTTCTAATTTTATCTTCTAATGTTTTCCCCTTTAAAATGAATAAAGGTGCAATACGTTCATTTCATCCAGCCCCACCCCACCCTACCCCATGCTGATCCTCAGGCAAAGGCTTCTCCAAAGCTTGCAGGCTCTGGGCTCACGGTGCAGCCTCTCCGTGGGCACCAGCTGCCCCGGCCCCTCATGGACCTGTCATCTCATCCCAGGAAGTAGTGGACCCAAGAGGCCTTGGCACAGTGTCAGCACATCGTAGGTCTTCTAAAGCTGATATGCCAAGGTTATTTGCCTGGAAGGTACATGGTACTCTGGTAGAAGAACTTACTGATCTGAGGTTGAAGCTTCAGCTTTACCAAATCACTTAACATCTCTGAACCTCAACTTCCCTGTCTGTAAAATGGGAATAACAAAGTGACTACATCACAAGATTGTTAAGAGCAGAGTGCTTAATATTTATAAATGCTTAGAAAAATGTCTGACGCACAGTACAAGCTGTAACAATTTGTTAAATAAATAATGTCTGCTTCACCCTGTCACTGTGAGGTCATGTGCACCAAGGTGCTCTTCTTGGCACAGGCTAGGTAAGAACCTACAAACGCATAGTACAGGCTGCTGAGTCAAGTGCTTATTGGGCTTGGTGCCCTCCTCTGCCCTCCCTCAGCTGTGTGCCAGCGGCTGTCCCGGTTCTCAGAGGACACAGCAGTCGTGTCTGGCTTGTTGTTTTCCTCTGTGTTCTTCTAGTGCCTGGACCACCTTTACGGGCTGCTCTCAGAGGGCCTGCCCCTGGCCTGCTGCTCTGTGCCGCCATCTCGGAATTCCTGGGCACGGGCCCCAGATAGTATGTGGCCTGTCCTGCCTCATACAGTGCTCGATATGAAGTGAGCCCTCCATAAATGTGCATTAAAATGAAGATATCCAAATAAATAATACATTGCTTCTGCCTTCTAAGTGCTCACCGTCTCATTGGGAAGACGGCTGCGGAAAGTCTGCGGAGTGCCAAACCTGCGCACAGTACGTGCTGTGGCCATCAGAGGCCCGGCTTGGAGTCAGACCTGGACTCAGAGCCCAGTGTGTGATGCTGGACAAATTCCCTGACCTCTAGGTGCCTCGGTTTCCTCGGCTATAAACAAGAGCTAAGACTACCAACTCAGCCAGTCTGAAAGGTCGGTTCTGAGGTTTCCGCTGCAGGCTTTGGGTAGGGGAAGGGAGACAGAGTGTGGAGAGGTGTCATTCTGTTGAGCTGTGCTTTGGAGCTGGGTGTGGGCAAGGGCAGTCCCTGAGTCTGGGTTGGTGAAAAGCCCCATTTTCCAGGATCTCTTGGATCCTCCAGTCTGGTCCTGGTGCCTCCGATGAGCTCTGTTGGGGGTTCATATGTGGGGACTCTGATGTGGGTCTCTGCCCACCAACAAGGGGTTTTCCTTGTCTGCAAAAATGCATCCTTTTCTGCACACAAGAGTCTGACTAATACAGGGAGGTCACTTGACATCACAGACATGGCCTTAGAGTGATGACAGGACAGCATTAGCAAATCCACAGCTCCAGGAAGTCCCCTGATGTGACATCCAGCCCACTCTTCCCACCCTTGTGTCCTGGGGCCATGCCTCCCCCTCCCCCAGCTTCTGAACCAGCCCTTTCTCATCTTCTTCATTCTCCTTCCTCCATCCTGGAGCCGACCTCTCTCCAACATGGCTCCCAAGGCATGTGGCACTTGGCAGTAGGGTGGAGACGATGACATGGGATCAGCAGTTGCCAACCTGAGTTGAGTCCTGCAGGAAGCAGTGGGGTCCCTGGGTGATTTCCAATATTTCAAATGCCCTACTGAGAATTGCACCTGGGCCTAGATTTAGATCTCACAGCAGGCACATGGAACTCCAAGGTCTGAGGTTTGGGCAAAACCCAATTCGTTTGGCAGACTCAATCTTTCACACGAGGGGGGGTTATGATGGTTAAAGATAATACTTAATAAAGGGGCTCCAGGCAATGGGTAGCTTGGAGTAGGTTGCCTGAGCAACATCACTGAGAAATTAGGATTCTACTGTGACTCCTGTCTTGGGTGCCTCCAACCTCTGTCCCCACTGCCACCATTATCACCTCCCTGCATCCCCCTAGGGTGCCCTGTCCGCCTGATCGGCAGGCACTCATCCACTCATCTTTTCTCAGAGTAATCTTCACAGGATCTTCCCTGTAGGAGAGGAAGGATTTTATGCACAATCTGCCTAAAAGTTATTCCAGTGCCTGCTCCTCCCACCTCCTCCCCCACACATGAATCTTCCTGCAGGGTCGCCCTGAGGACAAGCAGTTTACCAACTCAAGGGAGAGCAGGGAACGCAAATCCCCGGTATCAATGAAATTTATGAGTCATGGATATCATAGGACCCTGTTTTCATTCGACTTCATTCACCACTGAAGTCACCACTTCCTTTCTTCGTATTAATTTCTCCCAGCAGCCCACTTATCTTCCCTCCTGGAGCCCTGCCCACCGTTACTCTCCCTGCCACAGTGCTATCTCTAACAGGCCGAAGCACTCAACGCCATGAGTGCTTAGGAGTTGGCTGGCTCAAGCACTCACAACTTGCTCTCTGTGGCTAATCAAATGTCAAAACAACCTCCCCCCACGATTTGGAGGAGCTTGGTGACAGTAAGACATTGGCCACCGAGCCATCAGAACAAGCCAGGTTTGTTTGGTGGCAGGCGGTGAGAGTGGTTTCTGACGTGTTACATTCCTGGTGGCAGCGAGCAGTGAGCTTTTCTTGAGTAGCAACCGCTCTATGGTTGGTGGGGTTTGGGATTTTTTTTTCTTCTTCTTTTCTTTTGAAGGCAAAGAGATAGTCCATGCCAAGGGTCAGCCAGGGGGTGGCTAAATTTTTTTCTGTGACAAAATGTTGTAAGGCCTCTGAGTCACAGCAGCAACAACAGTGGTTGAAGGGAAGAGACTGTATCTAGGAGCCCGTCTCAGTTCTGTCACAAAAAGCACTAGCAGGTCACAGCCACTCTGAACTTCTGTTTTCTCTTCTGGAATGTGAGGGAATTGGGTTAAATGGTCCCTATGGTCCTTGACCCAGAAGGTGACTCAACTTTACACTGTACCATACAATTCAAACACTTCTGTGCCTGTTACTTCATTTGATGTTCACAATAACCCCATAAGTGAGCCAGAAGAGGGATGATTATCTCCATTTTCTAGCAGCGAAATGACTTGCCGGTGGTCACACAGCCAGCGTGTGATGGAGCTGCGCTTCCATCATGGGCTCCCCTTCCTGGCCCGGGCTCGTCCCACCTCCTCACGCTGACAGGGCAGACTCTAGGAGCCAAACCACTGCCACCTGCCTCTCCACGCAGAAGCTTTTGTTAAAGCCAAGGTATAGGGAGCATCCTGTCCGCCTCGTTTTTCTGCTGAATAAGTTGAGACCCCCGAAGGGCGTGAAAAGGCCTCCCCAAGCTCACACGGCAAAGCGCCCCATTCTCCTGGGCATGACAAAGAGCTGCCCCACTCCACTCTTCCGAAAGCTGCCCCCAGGGCGGGAACACTTGCATCTTGGGCCTGGGCTAAGGATGGGTCTGTCAAAAAGGTGACACTGGCAAGTTCTGGGTGCATTTGAGACAGAAACCATGACCATGACCCACACTGCTGCCATGGGGCCTTGAGAAATTGTCACTGGGGTCATTTTGAGGGTTGACATGCCAAATGAGGTCATGACAGGGTAATCCACGTCCACTCCCTGCCCCCTCACCCCTCCACGTCTCCCCGACCCTCCATGAGCAGCCCGGCTCATCCTTTGGGGTCCTTGAAGTCCTACAAGTTCTACAGACGCCCAGCCCCACCCAGACCTCGGAAGGAGTGGTTCGCTCCACGGCACCCCATGCCTGCCCTGTGGTCACAGCAACGAAGCCTGCGGGGTGTGGCCGGCCGCAGGTCCTGTAACCTCCTGTGCTCCTGGCGAACGCCGGCTGTCTCCTCCAGACCCAGGCGGGTGGGCTCCTCTCCAGACACTGCCCTGCAGAGCCACGTGCTTCCTTCTCCCCCTCTGGTGACCCTTTGGAACACCTCCCTGAGAGCCCTGTGCTTTCACATGGCAGCCACCGGTCCACAAGGCTGTCCTCCTCTTCACTGGCAGCACGGGGAAGGCAGGGGCTGTTTCTCATTCCTCTTGGTATCTTCCGTGTCTAGACCCTGGTGGGGCTCAGCGACCTGTGGGGCGGGGCGAGCTTTACCTGCCGACCAGGAGCATAGGCCGTGGCACAGGCTGGCCGGCACTGAGGTCCAGCCCCACTACCTCCCAGCCTGCCATCCAAACCTCCCTGAGCCTCAGCTTTCTAATCCACAAAATGGGGACAGTGTACTACAGACTTCATCAGGATTCGTGGGAAAACCATGGAAAGAGCTTAACGCATCGCAGGCAAGAACCGGGAACTGTTGTTGTTATTATCGGGGACTTCCCCAAAGGTTCCTCTGTGAGCTCACGAGAAAGCCCCTGGGTCTCCACATGGCTGGCAGCGCAGGGTTGGCAGCCCTTCCCTGCCCGCCCTCCTCCAGCCTGGCCGGAAAACCCCTTGTCAGGCTGCCCCGACATTCGAGACATTCAACATTGGAGCTGCTTTCCTTTCCCTGTTGACACAGGGAAGACCTGGCTGCCTGGGCCCGGGCTGGGCCTCCCGCTCTTGGAAGTGCAAACACTAGGCTGTGTATTTTGGGCCCCTCTGAAGGGCTATTTCTGGTGAAAGACCAGGCTCTGAAATACTTCACTCCTTGTTTGTGTTCGGAAGCCCATACATGCTGGGGTCTCCCAAGGTGTTCAGAGAGGCTGGAGGTTCTGTCTGTGTGGTGACAGAATCAGGCCCTCCTGGGGGGACGCAAGCTGCCTCTGCTCCCTCCCTGGGCTGTGCCTGCAGGAGCCACCTGGGTGGGGAGAGGGACCTCGCACCAAGGAGTCCCCTGCTGGCGGGGAGAGCAGGCACAGGCACAGGAGGCCGCGGAGGGGAGCCAGGTGCACAGACAGCCCGGAGCAGGGTTGGCGTGGACACATGGGCTCCTGCAGCTCTGTCGGCTGCCTCTCCCCCGCTCTGGGAACCGCCCCACCTCTCCACCCACGGAGTATGTAAACTTCTCATTCTGCCAAGAGCCGGGAAGAAAGGAACGGACATTTATTTAAGCCGCATTGCTCTAAGAAGGAGCTGTCTTAGCCCAGCAGCCTGGAGCAGAGGCGGAGGGGGCCAGAGGGGGAGGCAGGGTTGACTTGATTCCTGTGGGTTTGAAGGAGGTTTGATCTTCTCCTCGAGGAGAAGGAGCCACCATGTCCTAGGTGATCATAGGACCCAGTGTTTTACACGGTCTGTTAACTTTGAGCTTTGTGAGTGCGTGGGACCATGCCCATTTCACAGATGAAGAAACTGATGCTCCTTGCCCAAGGACCAGGACCTTGGTGGCAGCTCCTTGAGGACAGGGCCCTAGTGGGGCTCAACTGTCTCTCTCTGGGCTTGGTCCAGTGACCTCCCTTGTGTGCAGAAGCTCTTAGGGAGTGTCCCTGAAAGGACGAAAGACACGGCTTACGGGGGAGGGAGCATGGAGGGAGGCAGCACAAAGCCTCAGGCAAGGATGTCCAGGACAACTTCAGAAGCTGGTGAGAAGCCAGTTTGGCCAGAGAGGAAAGAGATGGGAGACACCAGGACACCAGGCTGTAGAAGGGCCTGCATCTTCTGCATACATCATGGGGTGCCCGGCCGGGGGCCATCTGCAAACCAGGCAGCCAGCAAATAATGATGGGGCTCCCTGAGTGCGCCTGGTGCTCGGGATCCCCCAGGGAGCACACACAAGGCAGAGACGTGAACTGATTTATCTACATAGAGATGGTCCCACGCAATGAAAGCAAATTCCCAGACCAAGGCTCACAGGCATCTCCCACAGACACGGCCATCTTTCATCAGCCTCTGCGTGGAGCCTGTTTCCTCTCAGTTTGCAGCTAGTCCCAACAAGCTAAGGGACCTGGGTCCTCAGCCCCGGGCTGAGTAGGAGCTGTGGTCCAGGATGGCGGGACAGGTCGGAGGCAGGTCCCTGGGCAACAGGGAGAGGTTGATGAACAGCCCAGGCAGGTGGGGGAGGGCCGCAAACGCAGGGCTGGCCAGGACGGCCTCACGTAGGAGCGCTTTGGGATGAAGCAGCACTGGGTACCCTGACCCCGCTGCCGTCCAGCTAAGCGAGGGTGCACAAGGCCCTCCTGCTCTGAGGCTCACTTTTCCCATCTGAAAAGCAGGCCTCAAACCGCCAGATAGTGGCAGCAACTAGAAGAGATGATGCGTGTGGGCCGCCCAGCCCAGTATCGGACTCAGGAGTGGTAACTTGTGTCGTGCTTGCTGTGCTGACGTTACTTTCTATTATGCAGGAAACTCAACACACCCTAGGACAGTAGAACTCAAACCATCTACACAGCAGGATCATCTGAGAAGCTTTAATAAACACTCATACCTGTGTCTGCCTTCCAGAGATTCTAAACTAAATGACCTGAAGTTGGCATGGCATCAGGATGTCTTTTAAAGCTCTCAAATTGATTCTACCATGCAGCCAGGTGGGAACCAGCACCCTGGAATCAGTGGTGGTTCGTCCAACCCAGAAACAGATGTCGAGGGTCCTATCCAAGTTGCCGAGAAGGGGCTAAACCTCCACTGGGTACCCAGGGTCTGAAAGCGCAGGAGCAGACTTTAGAAGGCCTCTGTCAGAGTGGTTAATTTCTTCTAAGCTTTGGCTCTTAGGGGAGTAAAGTTCAATTATCTGGAAAACTCACTTATGTGGAACTCCTCACTCCCTAATGACACTGGCTAAATGAGGTGTTACGATTCTATAGATTCTCAAATTAGAGTCTTTGTGATTCTTCACCCAGAAAAAAAATTATCCAGAGGCTTGGATTTGAAGCACAGCCTCACTGCCCCGGCTCCGCAGGCAGCTGGGCCACGGTTAAAGCTTGTCTTGGGGAAGGGCAACCTGGCACCGTGGGAATATTTTGATCCGAGCACAGCCAGCCTGAGTGACATGCCCACTCCCAGCCTGTCTTGGATGCACGGGTCCATTCAGACCATTTGCACACGGAGCAGTAAGCCAGTAGCCACTTCCCAACACGCCAGGACAGCACCTGCATCGCCCATCCTGCAGGGCACCTGGCTCCACGTGGGCATTTTGAACTTTTTTAAAAAATAAAGGATTTACTTCATTTGTTTTGTTAGCCCATTTCTTACCTCAGGGGTGGGAAGAAGAAAACAAAAGTTACTTTGATTATTTAAAAAAATCTCATTTTTTAAATGAGGCACAGTGGCTCATGCCTGTAATCCTAGCACTCTGGGAGGCTGGGAGCTCAGGAGTTCGAGACCAGCCTGAGCAAGACCGAGATCCTGTCTCTACTAAAAATAGAAAGAAATTAGCTGGACAACTAAAAATATAGACATAGAAACAATTATGCGAGCATGGTGGTGCATGCCTGTAGTCCCAGCTACTCAGAAGGCTGAGGCAGGAGGATCACTTGAGCCCAGGAGTTGGAGGTTGCTGTGAGCTAGCCTGATGCCACGGCACTCTAGCCCAGGCAACAAAGTGAGACTTTGTCTCAAAAATAATAATAATAATAATAATAAAAATTTAAATCTCATTTTGTTCTTAAGGACCCCACACAAGCAAAACCCAGAGATGGAACATTTTATCGATGAGTTTTCCTGAAAGGGAAAGAGAGTGGAAAGAAGGGTCCGTGTCCCGGGAGCCTTTGCGACTGTCATCATTAGACTTCTACTTGTTTGTTTTTTCTTGCCTGTGTCCGCACTGGAAAAGAAGCTCTAGGAGAGAAGAGACTTTGTTTACTGTGGCATCTTCCTGGCCTGCCATAGTACCTTTCCAAGAGTAAGCATGCAGTAAACATTGGTGGGATAAAAAAGTGATCCTTGAACTTGGTTTTGAATCAAAGTTGTAGGATACGCCAGTTACCTGCTGTATTAGCATGCTGGGGTTGCCATAACAAAGTGCCACCAACCCGGTGGCTTAAGCAACAGAAATGTTTTCTCTCCTAGTTCTGGGGGCTGGAACTCTGAAATCAAGGTGTCAGCAGGGTTGGTTCCTTCTGAGGGCGCTGGGGGAGAACCTGTTCCATGCCTCTCCCCTACTTCTGGTGGTATGCTGGCAATCTTTGGCGCTTTCTTGGCTTGCAGAAGCACCACACTGATGTCTGCTATTATATCCACATGATGTTCTCCCTCTGTGAGTGTCTGTGTCCAAACTTCCTTTTTATATGAGGACACCAGTCATATAGGGTTACACAATGATGACCTCATTTTACCTTGATTACCTCTGAAATGGTCCTCTATCTGAATGAGGTCACACCCTAAAAGACTGAGTGTCGGGTTTCAACATATGGATTTTTGGAGGACACAATTCAACCCATCACACTTGCTAATTAATCATTAATTCATTCATTCATTATTTAAATCCATGACATGTAGTAGGCAGCCTATCTGCTCGATGCTTTGTTAAATACTGAGAGACAATAAAGATAATCAGAAAATGTCTCTATGGCCAGAGTATAGAGCACAGGGGCAGAAATAGAAATGGAGAACTGGCCGCAGTCACCCCAGGACAGCAACTGCACACAACATGGGGCGAGACTCCAAGATGGGGAGCGATGACCCCTGTGGAGGACATCGAGGGGTGTTCACGGAAGAGGCAGCATGTGAGCGTAGCCTCTGCAGAATAAAGAGGGCGTCTGTCCGCGGTGGAGGAGGCAGGGAGGTGAGTGGGCAGCAGACAAGGCTGGGAGGGTGCTGGGCTTTGGGAGGAGCAGGGAGCACTCAGGGAGTGAGGCTGGGATGAACCAGCAGGAAGCCATGAGGCAAGAGCCACAGCTGTGACAGGGACAGAGGTGGAAGCCTACGTGCATATTTGCCGGAGGCCAATTTGTTGCAGAGGGAAGGAGTGATTTGGGAACATCACTAGCAGTGCAGGTAGCCAGAGTCCAGAAGGAAACTTCCAGAAAGCCCAGGCTGGAGCTGCTGGGGTAGCTGGAGCAGGACCGAAAAGAGCCATGAACTCCAGACGTCCCCAGGCCGAGCCAGGACAAGCGATGAGCAAGCAAGAGGCCTGTGCTGGGGATGGGGGTGTCCCAAGTGGGCATGGCAGGGCAGGAGAAATTCAGGAGAGAGATCAGAGTGGAAACAGGGATTCAAAAAGAGGACATTATGGGAAATGAGGCCGCCGGGGAGAGTGGTGCTCGCTTGGAGGAAAAGGCTGAGGACCAGGCCTGGGGCCTCTGAGATGGGGAATCTCAGTGGTGGCTGCACACAGTTTCATCTGGAGAGCTTTGAAGTCATACAAATGAGCAAGGCCCAGTCCAGAGGAGCATGATTCAACTGGGTGGGAGGAGGAACCAGCATTAGTACTTTTTCAAACAGTGGTTCCCAAAGTTGGCTGCACATTGGAGTCACCTGGGGAGCCCCAGTCACTACTGATGCCCAGATGCCACACCCAGAGACCCTGATTTAATTGGTCTGGGGCAAGGCCAGGGCTGAGCATGCCACTCTGCGGGGCAGGGAGTGAAACAGACCACAGAGCAGTGAAGGGCAGGTGGCAGGAGGAGAACCAGGAGACACTTGCCGCCTCAGAAGCCCAGAGAAGGGGTCAAGTACGGCAGGGAGATCAGAGGGGTTGGCACGAAGAGGGCATTAGGCAGTGGTGTGCTGGAGCCAGGTCCCACCTGTCCGTGCACATCTCTTCGCAATGCTGTGTTCGGTGGCTTCACTTGGGTAGCTTGAAATCAGCCACAGTGAGAACATGGGTACCACGAAAATGGGCAAATTTTATACCAATCAGGACACAAATCAGTGTTTTTCTCCCAGAGAGTCGGTTGTTAAGCATGTAAGAGGACACCGCTGTCCTGAGGCTTGGATGCCATCAGGATGGGGTCTGCAGGGCGGGGCCAGGCTGTGAGGGAGCTGGGATGGAGAGGCTTCCTGCTGGCGACCAAAAGAAAGCCTGAGGCTGGGGACAAGACATGGCCATGTGAGGTCAGAGTTTTAATCCACGTATCTTCCATTCCGGGACAGGCTCCATCCTGAGGGGTCCCAATTTCCAGGCTAGAAATGTGTCCTCCAGGCCCCTCCATGTGGGCAGCTTTACTGCCTCCACCCCTGCTGCCCACAGCACACCAGAGCTAGGACACCGGCTGCCCCTCTGTGCGGGCCCTGGAGGGACCCCAGAGCCTGCAACCAGCATCTCGCTGGAGACACTGAGGGCAAAAAGGTAACGGACCGTGGAAGGGGTGGAAGACAGATGAAGTCAGATGCGAGAGAATGTGACAGCCCAGAATTGTCCAGTGGATGTGCCAACAGAACGCTGCACGTGCGGGAGCCTGAAGAAGGGGTGGTCTTTGCCGAGGGGCAGTTAGCGTTGGCAGGTGGGTAGGAAGAAAGTGTCAGCTGCTCAGTTGTCCGTGGCCGTCTCATAAGGGAGGACAGAGCTCAGCATTATTTTATTCCTCCAAAGACGTTCCCATATTGATTTGTACGTCTTACCATCGGGCCTTTCTGCATTTCCTGGGAGACCCTGCTAGAAGCTCCTGCTGGACCCTCTGGGACTTGGTCATAGCAGAGAACTGGCCTCCTTGGCAAGTTCCCGATGAACCCTGCCCGGTTCTACCCAAATCTCTCCTCTCTCCCTCCCACACATGTTCAGCATTGATCAGCAAACCTGTCTCCTTGCAAACCCGGTTGGGCGACGGTGAATGACTCATCCAGTCAGTTCCAGCTGGCTCCCCCGTCAGCCCATGTGAAGCAGGACCACAGGAGACATGAAGATTGGCACCATTTTTAGGGGTGGCATTAATAATCCAGAATGGGTCCAAGAGCCAATGATCAAACTATACCCCAAAAACAAAGGCACAGGAGGAGGCCCAGGGACCAGGCATCATTTAGTCTGGGGAGATTCTGACCCCAAGAACTTACCTGGGAAGCTGGCAGAGCCACGGAGTGCATGTAGAATTCACCTTCTGTGCGGCAGTGAAGGGCTGAACTTGGCCAAAGAGAGGAGCATCCGTGAAGCAGACACAGCCCAGTGCCAGACGATGCTCTGGTTTTTACAGCTGTCCAGCTGCTGCCTGCAGAGGCCTCTGAAGTTGGCAAAAGCAAGTGTCAGACCGATCCCCACGGGCTGTAAACTAGTCAAGAGGACCACCTCTTGACATCCCACTGCCGACACATGGGTGGTGTCCCCCATACCTCATGCCACTCCACTCCCAGCAACAGGGGCTGCAGGCCCTAGGAGGAGGTCAAAGGTAGCTCTTTGTTTACCTCCTCTGATGCTGGTACCAGATACACCTTTTCCTCTCTCCTGGCCCTGAGATGCAAGACATTTCTGAAGCGTGGTCTCAGAAAAGGCCACGCCAAGAGGTAAATGTCCAACAGCAGTGAGATCAGCATCTAGGCTGGGACGGAATATTGATCCAGACCAATGCCTTAAGCTAAAGAGACAAACTTCCTAGATGTAATATCAGGCCATGCGCAGCTAGGCATGGGAACTAGTCATCACAGTGCTGTGCTGGAGGCTGGGCCTTTTCTACCTCGTTTAATATTCCTTGTCAGGGGGCCACTGGATATGCACCTAGCTGGAGGCAGGGTCTGGCCTGGTGTGGAGCTGGGAAAATGAATTATTTCTGTACTCCTACATGGAATACCATTTTACATTATTTAACAGAATACCTCACCTGGGCAGATCTTGCAGACAGATAAAACAGAGAACAAACCCAGCCCATCACCAAAGGATCAAGGATTGCAGACAGATCGAGAGCCCCTGTAGGTTGCATCTTCTCCAGTGTTTGTTTTCAGATCATTAAATACTTAACAGAGGTAGAGACCAAAAGCTGAAATGTTCCAAGCCACTGCTGATTAAGTATCAATCAGAAATTAAGACTAAACAAGTCTGAAATTGTAATGATCCTTTTTAAGGACAGGTTCGTGTCCACTTGATTTTTTTTAATTTTCCTGGCAGGAAGCTAAGTGACTAAAGCACATGCTTAAATACAGGTCACCTAGAGACCTTGGCCCTCAGATGGGTATCGCTCTTCTCGTCTTACAGGTGAGAAAGCGGTGCTGTCAGAGAGCGTATGAGAGCCCCAGAGTCACACTGCTACTGAGTGTGTGCCTGTGCAGGATTCTAGAACGGACTCCAAGTGCCACCCCCATGCCCCACTATCATACCTGCCCACAGCAGGCAGAGGAACTGCATTCAAGTCCTTTCCCCTCATGTAGCTGGCAGAGACCTGGGTGTCCCCTGTTAGTGTGGTGGTAGGTTCTGGGGCAGACAATGCAACTCACACTTACTGAGCATTTCATTACTATGTTCTAAGTTCTACATTACATGTGTAATGCCATTTAATCATCACAGCCACCAGGTGAGTAGACATCATGATGAGCCCCACTTTATAGATGAGAACACTGAGACCTAGAGAAGTTGAGTAATCTGTCCAAGATACCTGGATGATAAGCTGGACCCAAACTATAAACCCAGCCAGTTTGATTCTAGAATCCCCACACTTGACCTCTGCCCCTGCTTCCCCAGCTGCCTCTTCTCCTTGCTGCAGACTGCACCCTGGCCTCTCTTTGGGTTCCCAGATCCTGCTCAGAGGATGACGAGATGACATTTGGCACCAGCCCTCTGTAATTGACCCCGAGAGGAATAGGCTTTCCCTTGGGTTCAGGATTCAAAGGGTTAACTGTAACTTTATTCCCCTTTCAAAGGAAATGAAGCAGAGGCCCTGTTTGGGGGTAAGCCCTATGCCTGAGTCACTTTGGCACTCAATTGCTTATTATTTAATTGCTGTATTGGGGAGCACAAAGTGATCTACTGCAAAGTTATTAGCAAATTCCAGTTTTAAGGAAATAATTACTGAATTCTCTCTCCCTGGGCTGAGTAATTCCTTCCAAGATGCTCAACGACATTAAGCATTTTCACTGAGGCCGCTAGCAGCTCTGTAATATGCAAATAAAGTAACTCTGTAATTACCAATAAAATGCTTACTGAAGTGACAAATTTTTACTCAGCAGCGAGTTGGGGAAAAAAATGGCATCATTTGTTTTTTAAGGATCCTTTAACCTTGTTAGTTGGCATTCATTTCAGTGCAGTTTTATGGTCATTTCAAAAGACAACGGAGCCAACAGGCCTCCCCGGATGGAGAGAAGAGCCTCCCAGGAGCCCCTCTTCCCCTGGCCATGCTCACTGTGTGAGGCCGGATGGGCCCCAGGGGCTGGGAATCACAGGCACATGGCAGACCTGCCCTGAAGGTCTCTGTGTGTACTGGGACTTTGGCTTTTAATTGGGTTCAGGGCTGATCATTCCAGCTGGGCAAACGGAAAGTGACCCCTTAGCCAGAAACAGCTGCCAGAATGATCCTTTTGAAAGCCCAAATACGACTGCGTTGCTCCCTGGTTTTAAACTCACTGGTGCTCTAATAGCTAACAGCGTAAAGCTCAGTTGTCTGCCAGGCTCACCAGGCCTTTCACAAACAGTAGTCGGTCGGGGTGTTGGGCACAATAAGGGTTCTAGCTACCTCTTTCTTCTACAGGCTCATCTACACCTCCCCATACAACTTTGATTCTTCATCTGTAAAGTGGTGTGTTGGTCAGCATAGACCAGGTTCTGCAGCAGTAATGAGCAAGTCCCAAAATCTTAGTGGCTTAAAACAATCAAAATGTATTTCGTGCTCATGCCACCTGTCTCTCATGGGTCAGTAGGAGTTTCTGCTCATTCTACTCACTCAGCAAAAAGCAAGCTGATATCGACGTCACTGCAGCCACGGCTGGCCTGTCACCATGCTGGAAGGAGCACGAAATGTTCTCCAACCTGGAATGACACATTACTTCCTCTTGTCCAGAACTGTTCACATGGAACCACCCAATCACATGGAGGTCAGGAACCAGAAGTATATGGTGACAGCCCTAATGACGCCCCAAGTGTAGATTTTAAAAATTGTATAAAAATGATGTCCTTCATAGGGCTGTCATGAGAGCTGAGTGTGATCACACTTGCAGAGAGCTTAGCACAGCGCCTGGCACCTGGTGAGCGCCGAGCCGATGTTAGCTGCTAATACACGCGTATTGGAGAACGTTCCAGTCCAACCCTCTGTAGTCACATAGAACCAGTCTCTCTCTCTCCTCCCCCCACCCCCATAAATTGTGATGTTCAGAGAAAGCCTTCAAAGAAAAGGTAACAGTTGAAACAAGTCTGTGCAGTGCTGCAACGTCAGGGGCCGACAGTCAGGAAGGAGGAAAGGCGTGAGCAAAGGCCGGGAGGTCGGGCCATAAGACGCACAGGAGCAGCGCTGGGGAGATGAACTTCGCTGGCGTAGAGTTCTTCAGGGATGGTCCTGCACCAGAGGACTCCCCTCAAAGAAGGAGAAAAAGGGGCTTGATTCTGAAGCCTGGGCCAACAGAAACAATTCACAGATCAGGAAAATCCCTTTGTTGTGTCCTGCGTTTAATTCTTGGGTCAGAAAATGTCTCTGGGAAGGTTGGGGCTAAATCATCAGAAATTTTGCCCTGAAACCCAGATCCCGTCCGAGAACCCAGGCGTCCTGACTCCAAGTCCAGAGGCTGCTCCACAGCCCTAGGAAAGTCTCCATGTGGTGGTGGACCCGGTTTTTTCCTCCTTGTTGCCAAAGAATCTATTTCTGGGTGACCGCATGGGCCCGGGACAGGTCTTTCTCTGCTATTTGCACTGGTAACTGCAAAGTCCCACGGAGGCCCTGGCAGCACCGCCCACATGCTCCACACTGGCCGGCTGTTTGCGGCAAATGCCTCCCTTTTGAACTCTGGGCCTTCTGGAGGAAGTGGCTTCAATAGGAGTGACTCCACACGCGCCCCAGCCTTGCCAGCCGGCGTCTGGAATGGAGCTTCCGGGATATATGGCTCTTTTGAAGGAAACAAATTCAACTGGTGATTGTATTCCCATTTGCTATGCTCTTGCCAGTGCATTTTTTTTTTTTCATTCAACAAACACTTATTGATTTCCTACTGTGAATTAGACACTGGGCCCGGGGTGGAGGTGGGAAGGTGGGGAGAGAGGATACTTTAAAAAAATGGCTTTGACCCAGTAGATTAAGAAGCACAACAAAAACAGGCACCAGGACTATGGGACCCCGCAGAAGGGAGGGGCAATTGCATCTGGCAAGTCAGAAAGGGGCTCTCAGTATCTCTGGGCAGGTTTAGGGCACACACAGTAACACATGGTTCCACTGAACACGCTGCCTGTCAGGCACAGAGCTGGGTGCCTGCGGGACTGAAAGGCATAATCCCTGTCCTCAGGTTGCTTACCGTCTGGTTGTGGATATGAAGGTTCGAGCACAGATTACTCTGCCACACGGCCCAACAGGAGGATTCACACTGCCTGAGAGACCCTACCAAAGTCCTCCCTCGTGGGAAGAGCAAGCCATCCCCAGGGACTGGAAGGTCCCAGGGCAGGCTCCCTAGAGGAGGTGGCAGAACTGGGTTTTTGAAGGATGAGTAGAATTTGCAGAGATGGAGTCGTGGGGCGCGGGGGTGGAGGTGACAGCACAAACAGGCAGGGTGACCACAGAGCTGAGTCACAGCCACAGCCACACACACATGTCCCAACTGGAGTGAAGGTCTGTCTAAAGCAATGGGGCAAAGCGGGGGCAGTGGGCTGAGGCAGTGGGGTGTGGACCTGAAGTCACCAAAGCCGTCACCACCAAAGGCCGTTTGTTTGGTTTTCTCTAAGGATGTCATTTCTTAGCAGGCTTTTCTACTGAAAATACCACATCTATTAAACAACACTCGGTGAGTTTTCCCACCGTACGACCAGCGGCGGCTCAGTTGAGATTATTCCAGCCAAAAGGAAAGAAAATGTTCTGAACACATAACTCTGGGCCTCCAGACCCATCGATGGCTCCCCATGACCCTCAGAATAAAGTCCAGCATGCAAGGCCCTTGGCCATCCAGCCCCTCACCTCCCTGCCAGGCCTCGAGTTTCTCCCCGGGACCTGAGCACGTGGCCCCTCCACAGGGGCTCTGCCCCGCCTCCTCGGCTCCTGGCCTCTCTGGGCTCAAACCTGAACGCTTCTTCCAGGCAGTGTTTCCTGACCCCCAGATCTAGGAGCTCTGCTCACACTACATGATCATGCTCTGTTTGCTTGTCTGTCTCCTTCAAGGGGCAGGGCCTCCGAATCCAGCCTCCAGCAGCCAGCACTGGAATACAGCAGTAGTCAATCAACTCTGCGTAGTGCGAGAGCCAGCGAGCGAGCATGATGTGTTATTTCAAGTTGACACATGGAGTCATATCACAGCAAAAGCTGTTGTTCACACCCACCAAGCTTTTGGAAGGCCTGGAAAGAACCGCCAGATAACCCACAGAACCATGCTCTCAGCTACCAGACCATGAACTTGTGGCACAGCACTGGGGAACCAGTGGGGATTTTGCCCCACGGAAGGGCGAGCCTTTTCCCGCCACCATCGTACCTGTTTAGCAGCCCTTCTGCACCCCCATGCCAGCCACGATGGGGGCTGGGCAGATGACGGACGCACCCGCCAGGTGATATCAACTTGCCCCATCGTGTCTCTCCCACCCTGTCCCTCTTTCAATACTTCCACCTTCTGGCCCCAAACAGGAGATAGGATCAGCGCTTCTGATTCCTCACACATTTCAAATCCCACCCCTTACACTGTCATTACCAAGAGCAAGTGTTAATTGTGTACCTGCTGTGTGCCAGCCACTGAGCTGCTTGGTACCCACATACAGCTCACAGAACCTCACTCAACCATCCTGAGATGGGGGGGCGGGCAATTTCCCTGCTTTAGCTCAAGTGTTTGTCCACGTGAGTGGAGCAGCAGAGACTGGTACCCGGGTCCGGGAGACCCTGAAGACAGGGCTGCGGCATCAGTTGTCTGGTTTGACCTTCACAGCGGCCCAGTCTGGGAGGCTGAGCAGATGGACGTGTCCCCACCCGGCAGCTCATAGCTGGAGCTCTCCACTGCTGAAAAATAGATCATAGCACCATTTGCAGAGGATTTCAAGGGCCCACACAGGCGGGCAACTTCAATGTCCTCTTTGGCCAGCTACGCAACATCGTGGATAGTGGCTGCTCTGTGGACAGAACCCCTGGCCTTGGGGGGTTTTCAGCCCCCAACCTGTCCGTATCGCCTGGACTCTCTGGGCTCTCTACTTCGAATCCTCCCCTACTCCAGCCCACAATATCCCTGCTCATTCATTCATTCACTGCTAGTGAGCACCACTGTGTCAGACACTTAACTCACTCAATCTTCAACAACTCAAGAAGGGCTTTGTTATTGTCCCCATTTTACAGAAAAGAAAACAGAAGCTAAAAGTGCTAAATATCCAAGGTTGTGCAATTAGCAGGGGCCGGGATTACAACTTGGGGCGGGCTTGTTCTGGAGCCTCTCTGAGCCGCTCCCTCAGGAGGGCTCTCACCTGCTCCTGCCCTCAGTTATTCGGCCATCTGAACAAGAAAGGAGGACCTTGGGAGCTTGGCCTCCATTAGACGAAGATTCTAGAACCTAGGGCTCCTCTTTTTCCTCCTCAGACATTTGAGGTCCCTGGGCCTGCCTTGGGTTCCCCCTTCTGGCCCAAGAACGCTTATGGAGCAGCACAGAGAGGACTAATTAACAGTCTGCTGAGGGCTTTGAAGATGAAAAGCAGCCTTCAAGTGGCAGCCTATTATCCCGAAGCTTCACATGCGGAATAATGAAATTCCAGCTTCCAAATGGAGAGTAAAAATCCTTTAACAAGGTGATAAAGGGAGGCAGTTGAGGGCAGCGGGAGGGGGCGGCTGGGTTCGCTTACACCTTCCCTCGGGCTGGGCTGACCGTGCCTGGCCAGCCTGCTGCCTCCCCCCCCCCACCAGCAACCTGCAGGCTAGAGGGAGGACAGATGCATCCCTGGACCCTGGGGGCTCTGTTGCTGGCTGTATCCTGACCCTGCAGGGCTCCTGCCCACTCTGGGATCAGTTTACCTAGGAGCTGACCAACATGATCCCCCAGCCCCCCTCACAAGGATATCCCTTGAGGATGGGGCCTTGGCTTTGCTCCCGTTCTATCCCCAGCATCCAGTTAACTCAGCAGCTGACTCTGGTGCCAATTTTCTGGAGTTCCAGGACTGCAAGTGTCCCATCTGTCCTGGATTAACACAGCCGAGAAGGAACAGTCCTTCCTGTACCCTCAGGAGTTTTCTGACTGGCTGGGGAGCTGAGAATCAAAGACACACACACACACACACACACACGCACGCACGCACGCACCGCCCTGGGGGTAACTGGAGCTCCGAAGGATGGCCCTTCTCACCCCCTCAGAAGCTGTGCTCAGTCTGCACCCTCCTGGGCCAGGATGGGTCCCACTCACCCCTGGGCCTCCTGGACCAGCCACAGGGGCGAGGTCACACTCAGACATAGACTCCTGGTTTTAGAAATGCAATGAAGAGTCATGAAATTAAACAGGGAAAGTTATTAGATTGAAGAGATTTTTGAGACAGTCCCATCAAAAAGTAAAACTTGACCCCACCTCCACGTTGAACAAGTTACTCCGTTCTCTCACCTGTAAAATGGGGACCATGACAGGACCTGCCTCATCAGGTTGTTCTAAGGTTATGTGAGTTAATTCTTGTAAAGAGCTGAGACCAGCATCTGATGCAGTACTTAATGAAGTCAGCCAGTTATTATTACTTTTATTATTATTATTTATTTGGTTATGATTATTGTCATTAGTTATTACTCTCTTCACCTCTTTGCTGCCACCTGGAGTTCCTGTGCAAGTGGGGAGGCAGGGAGGGCAGATGCCATCTAGACGGTCACTGACTAATCAGCCCTAGGACCCAGCTGCACGTGGCAGGTGTTCAGAACTCCTGCCCAGCATCACACATAATCCTTATAACAAGCTTGAAATCCAGAAGGGCAGGTGCTACTGTCCCCACTTATAGATAAGAATGCTGAGGCACAAAGGGCAAGGGAGTTGTCTCAGGTGACACAGCTGGGCATGGCAGGGTGCAGATGTGTACATGGATGAGCAATTGTTTGTGCAGTTAAGAAATATGTCTTGACTGCTGATGGGCCAGGCACCAGGGAGCAGAGAAGAGAGACATATTCCTTGCCTTTGCAGAGCTAACATTCTAGCAAACACACGAAGAGTTAGAAGGTAAATAAGTGAATAAATATCACAGCTCATGGCCAGGGCTAGGAAGAAAATAAGCAATGTTCTATGACCATGCAAAGAGGAGGTTGTTCCAAGATTTCTTTGAGGAGGTTTGACCTGAGCCCTGCCAGATGCAAAGTGAAAAGAAGCCATTTCTTCTGGCTGCCTCAACTCTATTTCTCACTAAAGTATAAATGACCAACTGTAGGTCTAAGTCTGGAAGCAAGATTTGTAAAGGGAAGGGAAGGGAAGAGGGATTCTGAGGGCAAGTGGAAGCCCTGAGGGAAGAAGGAGGGAAAGATGATGCTAGAAAAGGAGAGGGCTTGAGAAGACAGGGGAGCCTTGCAGAGGTAAGGATGCTGACTGCAGCTTCTGAGGACTTTGCTCAAAACAGAAAGCCAGGCTCGGAGGTCCAGGGAGATGCTCCCATTGCTGAAGAGGAAGAATAAGTGCCTGAGTCCTCCCAGAGACAGGCAGTGATTTGAAGCTATCAAGGCAGAAAATGGAAACCATCTGCTCCTGGGAGGAGGGCTGCAGGAAGAAGACATCACCCTCAACCAGAGCAGACGGAGGCAGCGCTGCACGGCGGGTCCCCTGAGAAGGGTGTCCACCGCCCCGTCCTGTCTCACAACCGTCCTGCCTTAGCTGGTCCCGTGCACCTCCCCACATCCTTACAGAGTCCCTGTCACATGCTGAGCTCTGAGAAGAGAAAAGAGAAATAGCCTGTAACAGCAGGCGTGACCAGGCCGGGGGAAGCAGCGAGGATGGCCCATTGGAACTGAGATGTGAAAAGGGAGGGAAGCATGTTCCAGGAGGAATGACAGCATGCACAGCAGTCCTCTGGAAGATTTCTAATAACTGGCTCTGGGGGTGGGGCAGCTGATTGGTAGAGTTTGCCATTTGCTGTGGTGTAAATACTCTCGCACTGTGGCATGATGTCACTGAACGTGGACAGCCACAAGTCAGTGGGACCCAGCTCCAGCCCAGTGCTGGGTGTGAGGCCTGAGGCAGCAGGAAGCAGGCCTTGGCGGGTTGAGGGAACAGCAGGGGGGCCTGCGACTGGAGCCCAGCAAGGGGCACCAGAGGAGGCTGCTGAAGTTGCCCAGGGCCCTGCAGGCCTTGGAGGGAGTGTGGGCTTTAGCCAGCAAGTGGCATGTGTACACTGTGACCACATGTCTCCGTTTCATCATCCCTGTTCCCCTCAGAGCTCTGCAAGGTTACACCCTGGCCCAGAGTTCCTGGTGTTAAGTAACAAGGAGAGAATTAGTCAATTAGATCCTCCCAGGAGCAGTTGCCGGCTTTCATCTGGTGAAAGAGGGGCAGGCGCTTTGTAACCACGGATGGGACCCACGGGACAGCCTCTGCTTGCCTCTCGGTGGCACACCACATGCAAGCGGCTTGTCCCCTCCCTTCCTGCCTGAGGAGGGCCAGCTGGGCGGTCGGGCTGGAGCAGGGGGAGGGGACGGCAAAATAGAAAAGTGGGAACTCCCCCAGAGGCCTGGCCCTGAGTGCTCTTGGGCTATGGGGCTTCTCTCCATTCTCTTCTTATAGAAGCCAAGAGCAAGGCAGAGGGGACCTTGCCCTCCATGCAAGGCCACAAGAAGTCAGAGTCCAGAAGGAGGGTTGGAAGGGGCAGGACAATTGTTTGGCCTGGCTGGAGTCCAGGGGGCCTTTGCTGTCCTCCACTACCCCTTGCCCCGGACCTGCGCTGTGCACTTTGGCTGTCCCCATCCTCCCCATCCTCCCCAGTCTGAACCTCACAGGCCACCTTGAGGGTGGGTACAGGGAAGCAAGTAGGGGCAAGGCCCCAGGAGAGCCTGCACCGGAGTCTAGAGGCTCAGGCCAGCTGTGCTGCGCAGAGCTGGGAGGCCATGGGCCAGGCCCTGTCCTCCACAGCCCAGTTCCCATCAAAACCACAAAGGGGCCGGGCAACGCTCTTTAAGGTCCTTCACTTCTAACCCATTGATGTTCCAAGAAAGTCACATCCCAGTGAAAAAGTCCTGCACTGGAGCAGTTTAGTGAGTAAATCCTCCATGAAGGTGACGGTCACAGACTGCAGTCAGGGGACACCGGCTCTCTAAGACCTTCCCACCTCTAAAATCCCGATTCCATGAACCTCATCTGTGCTTGGTTTCCCAGGTGTGTTTCTTTCTGTGCATTAATTCTGACCTAATTTTTAAAAATTGTAATAGACTTTTTTAGAGCAGTTTAAGGTTCATAGCAAAATTGAGTGGATGATACAGAGATTTCCCGTATATCTTTTGTCCCCATGTGTGCACAACCTCCCCCATTGTCGACAGCCCTCATCAGAGTGGCCGGCACATTTCCTGCAGTGGACAAGCTACAGGGATGCATCACTATCTCCCAAAGCCCATAGTCTACATTAGGCTTCACTCTTGCTGTTGTACAGGCCATGGGTTTGGACAAATGTATGATGACATGTACCCACCATCACAGTGTCACACAGAGTAATTCCACCTGCCTCCTCCCAATCTGTCTCCATAGTGTTGCCTTGTCCAGAATGCCGTATCACTGGAATCATATGTATGTAGCCTTTCCAGACTAGCCTCTTTCACTTACCAACATGTATTTAAGATCCCTTGGTGTTATTCTGTGGCTTAATAGCTCATACCATTTTTATTCCTGAATAATATTTCATGGTCTGAATGTGCCACAGTTTGTTCATTCATTCACCTATTGAAGGACATCTTGATTGTCTCTGATTTTTGGCAATTACGAGTAAAGCTGCTATAAATATTCATGTGCAAGTTTTTATGTGAATGTAAGTTTTCAACTCCTTTGGGTAAATACCAAGGAGCACGATTGCTGCAAACTCATGGTGCTCTTCTACAGAAAGCCCCGGCCCTCTCCCAATCCCTCTTGGAAGGCAAAGAATGTCTCTTGTACTTCTCTGTCTCTAAGACTTATACCTAAGGTCCTCAATAAATATTTGTTGAAATGAAAAATGCAAATAGACAATCATATATCTCAGATTTTTCAGGACACTTTAAATTTCGTATTATTTTATTCTTTGAAACAAAGGTGATTTAATATAAACACAACCCAATGAAGATTAAAAATGCCATGTAAGGCTTTCCATATTAAAACATTTCACATAGCACTCTGGGAGGCCGAGGCGGGCGGATCGCTCAAAGTCAGGAGTTCAAAAC
>VBSM01002959.1:11488884-11500427 GCA_008086735.1 Cheirogaleus medius | reverse complement strand
AGAAGCAGCTGAGTGAGGAGAAGGTCTCCACCAGCTAAGGTCCCACTCACAGGGTGGGTCCCCAGGTCCTAGCAACAGGAAGGAAGAGGGTAGGAGCACCCTTGCCCCTTTCCACTGCAGATAACTCCTTGCGCATTTATTTTTCTAATCTGTTCATTTCAACATTTTGATCACAAGAACATTCACTGAGCACTTACTAGGTGCCCTGTGCTCAGTGCTTTTAACGGGTTGATTTAATCCTTATACAGCCCAATGATGGAGGGTTATGATCATCCACACTTCCAGACCCAGTTCACCCCACAAATGCTTCGTGAGTGCATACCACACACCAAGGCACTGGCTTAGGGCTACAGTAGTGAGCAAGACAGGTGGAGTCCCTGTCCTCACAGAGCTGGTGTTCCAGGGCAGGCACAGACAGCGAGCCATCGACATCAGGGAGCAGAAGATGACAGGGCTACGGAAGAAACAGCAAGGAGAGCAGGGAGGGTATCGGGAGTGGAGGGGGCAGAGTGGGGCTGACTTCGCTATGAAACAGGATAGCCAGGGCCCTGTTAGCCGAGTGGGTTTCTGGAGAAAGAGCCTTCCAGGCAGAAGGATCAGCCTCGGTGAAGGCCCAGCGGGGGACTGTCTGGCACAGAGGAGTTGGGGAGTGGAGTAAGCAGGGGAGAGCCAGGGGGTGGGAGGTGGGCAGAGGACAATGGGGACAGATCATGGAGGACCTCCTGGGCCACTTAAGGACTTGGGCTTTTCTCAGCCACAAATAGGCAGCCAGGCAGGGTTTGAGCAGAGTGACACCAGCACCCTGACATCTCTGTTAAGAGTAGGTCATGCGGAGGGATGGAAGGGTAGCCTGTTAGGGGCTGCTAGAGCCAGCCAGCAGAGACAGGATGGTGGCAGCGACCTGCTGGTAGCAGTGGAGGGGTAACAGGAGGTGGGATCTGGGATCCGCTTGGATGGCTTGGTAGAGCCATCCTGACTCTCCATGGAAACTGGTGTTGACTTTAAAGGCCTAGGATAGAAGCCCTTACCTAAGCCCTGTGCCTGGGGCCGCCCTGTGGGTGGCCCTTGGGAAATGGGGGATTCCAGGTCTGCTGCTTTCCCAGGTAGGCTGGTGATGCTGGGGCCACCCGGAGGTGGAAAGCACCCTGCACAACTCCCCTTCTCCGGCCCAGTCCCAGTTCCACTTAGCCTTACCGACAGTAGCACAAGGATGGTAGCTTCCTACTGCACTCCCCAGAAGCTGACCTCCCGGTCACCCGGCCCAGCATTCCAGTTAAAGAGGAAGCAGGCAGAACCGGAAGCGAAACTCGTGCCCAGGCACCCCGGTACCCAGCCAGGAGCTGGGGCTGCGTGGGGGTAGGGGCAGAGAGCCTGAGAGGGAAAGGGGTTCCTCTCAGCCCTGTGGAAACGAGTGAGCCTACCCACCGAGCTAGTTGGTGTTGGCTCACGGAGTTGGGGCCAGCCTTTCCTGGAAACCGCACTGGCAATAGACTCAGAGATCTGGGTAGTGGAGGCCTGTTCCGCAGTTCCTAGCCACCTCGTGATGGGCACATCAGGAAACCGGCCAGCCTCTATGCATCATCTTTAAAAGGGGAACAAAGGTGTCTGTCCAAGAGAACTATAAGGGAGCATGAATGTGAAAACCACCTTATAAACTAGAAAATGCTGCCAAAGATCCGATGAATGCTCACAGCCTACACCCTGGCGTGAGGGCATCAGACACAGTAAGGATACGATGCTAGCCAGAGGGGGAAGTGCCTCATTCTAATCAAGGGGGACAGACAGAAGGCTTCACAGGAAAAAGGGGGTCTTGAAGAATGGGTGGGATTAGTTCAAAGGAGAAGAAAGGGTATTCCAGGTAGAGGGAACACCATGGGCAAAGGCACAGTCTACAGCTGCAGGGAGACCACAGGGAGCCATGGAAGGGCTTTGAGCAAGGGAGTGGCAGAATCCCATTTGCTTGGAGGTCACCCTGGCTACTGAGGAGGGATGCAGTGGGATTGCTAGGGCCCAGCTGAGCAGCACGGAGGCTTGGGCCAGCTGCACTCTCCAGAGGAGAGGGGAGCCTGCCCAGGTCCCCCTGCAGTCCGGATCTGCATGGGGAAAGGCAGATGGAAGTGGGAAGCTGGGGAGGGTGCGAGCCTGGGCCAGGCTGAGCCAGCTGGCTGCCCACCCCTCCCCCAGTCCTCCCTCCACCTCAGCCCACCCCCAGCTTCTGGGAGCCTGGAGACCTGTTTGTTTTCCTTGTAAAGAGGGGAGCCCTGCCCTTTGTGAGGTTTCTGCTTGGGAAGGAGCGAAATGTCTACTTGTGCTGCCGCCTGGATTTCCAGCTATTGACACAGACTCTGACAATGAAAGCAAAGGCCAAGAGAGGCACAGACAAGGTGGCTGATTAAAATGTTCTTCCAGGGGGTTGTTCAGCCCTGCCCTGGGAAGGCTGGCTGGAAAACCCGGACCGGAGCCATTTCCTCCAGAGCTGTGGGCCCAGTTAGAGGTGGGGCTTTGAAAATGTTGAGGAGTTCTGCACCCCACCCCCAACCCAGCTGATCTGCTCCCAAACCCACTAATGCTGTTTCACTCCTCCCTTTACAACCAGGGTCACGTATGTATACATAACCAGAATTTGAGGCTTAGCTTTTGGTTTTCTAGAATGAGGGCAATGATAGTACTCCATGGGTTTGTTATAGGTCAGGTTCCCTAAAGAACAGACTCTGAGATGGAGCAGAGTCGCCAGATGAAATATAGGACATCCAGTTAAATTTGAATTTCAGACAAACAATGAGTGATTTTTTTTATAAGTATGTCCAATGCAATATTTGTAATGTAGTTATACTAAAAATATATATTCATTGTTTAAAGAAAATTCAGATTTAACTGGGTGCCCTGTATTTTTATTTGCTAACTCTGGCAACCCTAAAGTGGGGCGTGTCCCCACGCAGGGCTTACCGAGGAGCACGGCAGTGTCAGCGCCTGTCCAGAAGCAGCATTGGCAGAGGGGGAAGCAGACAGGGCTCGATGAGGGCCCACAAAGGCCTCAGCGACCCGGTGGGGAGCTCTGGAGCCCGGCTGGCCTTTCGGAGCTGCCCCCGACTGAAGCTAGGGGACAAGGCTTCTGACCCCAACAGCCTACTGTCATTGGAGGCTGGCTTTCCTCGGGACGGGCATGACCTTTGGCATGGTGGCTTCTGCTGAGGGCAGTCCAGAGTGGGGCTCAGCTCAGGGCTTTCAGCCTATTCCCTGCAGCTGAGGCACAGGGGGGGCTTTGGTCCTGAAGGCTTCTGAGCCCATACTACAGCACCCATGACCTCGTCCTTATACAGTTTGATGAGACAATTTTGCAAACAGCTTAGCACAATGCTGACACCTACCAGGCAGTGATTTTTGTATCCCCTGAGAAAAGGCCAGGTCACTTAGCCTGGCCCTCAAAGCCATCAACCATCCAGGGCCAAGTTATCTGCTCTTCTAATCTCCCTCAGCTCCTTTTGGGGACCCCTTTCCAAAATCAGGCATGCAGAATGACCGTCTGCGAGGGGTCCGTGTTCACAACCCCCTGGTGGGTTGGTGACCCATGTGTTGATCCTCTCCAGCCCTCAACTCTGCAGATCCCAACCAACAGCATAACGTAGGTCCTCTCCTAAACACCCAGTCTTAAGCCCAAGCCCATAAACACCGCCGTGGGGGCTTTGCTCTTCCTCTGTCTGTGTCTGGCCTCATTCCTGTCTGAGTTAGAAGTTACAAGTCTGCAGTTAATTAGGCTGGAGAGAGAGCCTTCTCATCACAGGCTACAGGGGGATCCCTGTGTGCCAGCTGTGCAGGCCAGCCTGGGCCTGGCTCCCAGCCTCTCTCTGGGCTTGGCCTCCACAGGGATGGAGGCTGCAGGCAGGTGGGCAAGGGCTGCCCCCATGTTCAGCCCTTGTTGGCTCTGGATGAGCAAGACCCTCACCTTCTTACCGCCCTACACACATTCATGTCCCACCAAAAACTCTGCACTCTCCTTTTTGAGGTCTGCAAGGGCCCTCTGACTCCCAGCATTGGACCCCCAAGCCCCAGTTTCCCATCTTTCCATGTCTCCCATTAATGTGAGACGTATTAAAATGCTGAGAGCAGAGGATCTGGCTCTAGGTAGAAAAGCGCCCAAGCTTGGATGTCGATACAGAGGCTGAGGAGTCTGAGCACATGGAGACGAAGCAGCTGATGTGTCCCCATTCATTCGGAATCACTAACGCTCATGCAAGGCTGGCTGCCAACCCGCCGTCCCACTTCCTCTCACAGCAACCCTGCGAGGAAGGCACTGTCTTCGTCCCAATTTTACAGATGAGGAAACTGAGACTTAGCAAACACAAGTGCCTTGCCCAAGGTCCCAAAGCAAAACAGAGAGTCAGGATTCCAATTCACCTTTGTCTTCCAACAGCGCTTAAACTCTGAATAGCACAGTGTGCCTTGGTCCCTCAGATTCATCAGTTCAGGCACATGCCTGATGGCCTTGCATCATTGTCGCTGTCAATATCACTATTCTTATCACACAGGTAAACACCAAGGAAAGACAAACCACCTCCAAAAGCCCCAGGCATGCTGAGATTGGCATGGTAGGAGGTTTGCTGGAAGAAGCAGGAGTCTACTAGTCAGGGCTCAGGTGCCAGGAACAGGAACCACTCTAGCTATTTACATCAGGCAAATATATAATAGAAAAAGGAATTAGTATCTTAGGCTAGAGGAGAGGGCTGGGGCTAGGTCTGGAGGAATCGTGCCTGGAGCTCCACAGAACTCACCTTGAGGGGTGCTGCCTCTTTTTTTGCAATTGTAGTAAAAAACATATATATAACATGTACCATTTTAGCCATTTTTAAGTGTATAGTTCATGAGTGTCAACTATATTCAAATTGTTGTGCAACAGCTCTCTAAAACTTTTCATCTTGCAGAACTGAAACTCTATACTCATTGAACAACTCCCTACTCTATCCCCTGGTAGCCACCATTCTACTTTTTGTTTCTATGAGTCTGAATACTTTAGATACCTCGTGTAAGTGGAGTCATGCAGTATTTGTCCTTTTGTGACTGGCTTATCACCTAGCATAATGTCCTCAAGGTTCATCCATATTATAGCATGTGACAGCATTTTCTTCTTTTTATAAGGCTGAATAATATTCCAGTGTGTGTGTGTGTGTATGTGTGTGTGTGTATGTGTGTGTTACACTTTATTTATTCATCTGTTGATGAACACTCCACTGCTTGGCTATTGTGGATAATGCTGCAATAAACATGAGTGTGCAAGTATCTCTTTGATATTCTGTTTTTGATTCTCTTGAGTATATATCCAGAAGTGGGATTGTTGGATCACATGCTAATTTTATTTTTAATTTTGGGGGGAACTGCTGTACTATTTTCCACAGTGACTACCATTTTACATTCCCACCAACAGTGCACAAGGGGTCCAATCTCTTCATATCCTCACCAACACTTGTTATTTTCTGTTTTTGTTTTGTTTTTTAATAGTGGCCATCCTAACGGGTGTGAGGTGATATCGTTGTGCTTTTGGTTTGCATTTCTCCAATAATAGTAATGTTGGACATTTTTTCGTATGCTTGTTGGCTGTTTGTATATCTTCTTTGGAGAAATGTCTTTCAAGTTCTCTGCTTGTTTTTTAATGGAGTTATTTCTTTTTGTTGTTGTTGAGTTATAGGAGTACTTTACATATTCTAGATACTAATCCCTCCTCAGATATATGATTTGCAAATATTTTCTCCCTCTCTGCAGATTGCCTTTTCAGTATGTTGATTGTTTTCTTTGATGTGTAGAAGTTTTTAGGTTTGCTCTGGACCCATTTGTCTATTTTTGCTTTAGTTGTCTATGCTTTTGGTATCATATCCAGCACATCACCACCAAATCCAATGTCATGAAGCTTTTCCCCAGTTTCCTTCTAGGAGTTTTATGTGTGTGTGTGTTGGGGAAGGTCCCCTTCTGGTGCAATCACGAGGAGGAGAAACTGATAGCCACCTCTAGAATCTCTGATTTTAAAAAGACCTGCTGTCACCAAAATTCAGAGCTCAGAAAGTTGCACTCCCCCGCCCCACACACAACTTACCCTTGACATTCATGAAGATAGTGGCTATAGACACTGGAACATAGGTGCAGAGAAACTAACCATCCCCACAAACATGTCACCAGCCAGAAAGAACTGGGGTAGCCAGAGGTGGTCTCTACTCTACTGCCCCTTTCCCATTGTCTTGGGAGCATTTAATGGGGGAGCCATGTTTTCATCCAGGACCCTGGCAGGCAGAGTCAAGAAGTATGAGGTTTAGCTGTCAACTTCTGCAGTGTAGGAAAGGGTGTAGAGAGGGGGTTTCAAATGGAAGACAAATGCTAGGAGGTCAAGGTAATAATAAATTAGGGGATGTATTAGAAAGTGCCAGGCCCCTGCTTAGCAGACAGCAGAGCATTTTTTCACTGGGACCCAGCACGAAGGAATGGGGGGTTGATGAGGCAGGATGGTGTTGGGTAGAGAAATGCAATGGCTATGGGCACAGAGATGGCAGGGACTCCCAGGCCCACCATGCATGAGCTATGTGACTTGGCCAGGTCACTCTTCCTCTCTGGGTCTTTCTTTCCTTTTCTGTAAAAGGGCAGGAGTGGGGGCTAGCCCAGAATACTCTGCAGCCCTCCCCTTCTGGGCTGCTCAGCCCGTCCACACAGCAAGGCCTGAGTCTGAGCTCACTTTCCCTGCCAGCAAGCTCCGGGGGTGCAAGGAAGGCCCTCAGCCCCTCAGAGTCTCCCTTGCCTGGTAGGCCATTTCAAAGAGCACATGGGACGCTGAATTAGAACTAAGGACTCCCTAAGCATGAGGAAAACACAAGGTCTTTTGGTATAAGGCACCATCACGACACCTCCCAGCACATGGGACCTCTGCAGGCCTTTTCCCTAAGCAGGAAAAAGTTCTGTAGTCACAGCTGAGAATGTCTGGACAGATACTGTGTAGTTTAGTGATTTTAAAACTTCTTTTTTAGCCCCAGAATGTCTGTTGTTTCCCTCGAAACAAAATATTTTGTAGGACCTAACCTATAAAATAGACAAAAATTGGAGCTGTCCTGATTGAAGGGGGAGAAGGGATCCCTGCGGCCATTCTCCCCACTGCCCCATCTCCTCCCTGCCCTGTCAACTTCTGAGGATCCACGACCTCCTCAGAGCACAATTTGAAAACCTGACTGGTTTATGGAAAGATCAGTGCCAGAAGGCCTAATTCTGGTCAGAACTTGCCACTGTCATCTGGTTAACCCTCCCTGGTCCTCAGCTCCTCAGCTGTCACATGGGGGTAGTTTCTGTGCTCTCCATGCTGTGTTTCGCCTGTGCGCCCCTAGATACCACAGTGCCAGGCAGAAGACACAAAACGAAAGTAAGGTAGTGTTGGTTTTGTTTGCAACTTGCTTCGTCCTCCAGATGTTTTGTGGTGGGTTTATTGGTCAAATATTAGGTTGGACCAGTAGCCTTTCAAAATGAGTCTTTTTTTTATTTTTTTGCAATTCTGTTCCAGCATCAAAATCTGCAGTCATCTATGTGCCTTATTTCCTCCTTTCTTACAAGTGAAGCTCCCTTTCCCCCATCTTTCCATGTTCCCAGAACTCTAGGGTCCTCTGCAGCCTGGACCTTCGGAGTCCCCATCACCCTCTCCTCTCTGTCCCCACCCCTGCTCCAGCCCACCCCTCAATAATTCCTCCTGTCTCCCTCCTGCAGAGCCTCAGCTTCAGGAAGGGTGCCCCCAAAGGAGGCAAAGAATATCCCATCATTAGGCCACCCCTTGCCGCCAAACTTCTCACAGTCTAATTCTATTTAGCCTTCCACCCTGATTTCTTTCAGAGCTGGGCAAACAGCAACTTTTGTGACTATTTTCCAGTGTAACACAGGCACTTAGAGGGCCCAGGCCTATTGTCCCCACTTCTAGGAGCTGCCAGGGGATCTCAGGACTTCTCTAGAGTCAGCCCTGCCTAGAGAGACTTTATCTGAGTGACCTCATAATTGCCAACTTCTAGGGCCATCTTTTAAATGTCTTAAACTTTACACGAGGTGGGGACCCAGAGCTGGTTGGTCTTAATTACTACCTAGTAGAGAGGGCGCTGAGAAGAGAGCAAAGAGAGTGGGCTTTGGAGACAGAGGGGTCTGGGTTCAACAACCAGCTCCTTCCTGCACATGTGACACTTTCTCTCCTGTATCTCAGTTTACTCATCTGCAAAATAGACACCTAGAGAACTACCGCACCTGTTAAGATTAGACGAGATAGTATATGCCGGGTTTCTCAACTTCAGCACTATTGGCTGGATCATTCTCTGTTGTCAGGCTGTTCTGTGCATTGTAGGATGTTTAGAGGCATCTCTGGTCTGTACCCACTAGATGCCAGTAGTACCCCTACTCTGAGTTGTGACAACCAAAAATGTTTCCAGATATTGCCCAATGTCCCCTTGGAAGCAAAATCGCCCCCAGTTGAGAACCACTGCTATACGTGAACATACTTGGTAAACAAACGTTCACTATTGCTGCATGTATGTGACAACACACATCTATAAATTTATTCACTAGAAGAATACAAAGCTGAAAACAGATTTGGGAGTAAAATCCAAAGCTGTCAGGCAAATGCCCTCTCCTCCCGCCTCCCCCCCACCTCAACTCGGAACCACCATCAGAGACCAGGTGTGCTAGTGGAGAGTGAGAGTCCTGCCTTAATCATCCAGGCTGACCCCAGCACTCCCCTCCGCTGGCCTGGATAATTCCTGCAGCATGGGCCTCCACCCTTGTGAAGTTGAATGCATTAATACCAGCAAAATATTTCTTAATCTCCTAAGCTTCAGCTTTGAATCCTTAAAAAGGAAAGAAAGAAACGGCACAAATCTCTTAATTAGGACGCCCAATCACTTCGATAAATATTTACCCGGTTCCAGCACGATGCATGGAAACCCTGTGCCATTAGTCAATAGAGGTCAGCAAAGTGCACCTTGGGAACAGCAGGATGCAATTCAGCTTGGCTTTGGAGGGGGTGCCAGGAGAATGTTTCCAGTTTTACGCTTTTCCTAAAGACAGGTGAACAAACACATTCCATGCCTACTCTGCACACCAGCCCCCCCACAAAGTCCCAGGTGGACCTGAGGCCCTCATTGTAAAACATGCCTGGTAGGCTGGCGTCCACAACTTTCCAGAGAGAGGCGGTGGTCTTCTCTGCTAGCTGGGCCACAGAGCAAACCCAACCATCTCCTGTGCTTTCTGGAGTGTCCTGGCTGGGCACCTTTGCTCCTATCTGGAATTCTCTCTTCCTCTGCACTCAGCTACACCCAGGGCCACCCTTTACAAGCAGGTTCCCTGATTGTCACTTCCACCCTTTTACCCAATCCTATTCCCCACACAGACTCTATTTAGCTTGAAGGGCCCACATATAGCTTGGAATTGGAGGCAGTCTGTCCTTATGCATGTCCCAAAAGCAGGGGCTTCCCTTAGATTTTGGTACCTCCAAAGGAGTCCTGCATAGAGCAGGTTTTCTGTAAGTGCTCTCCAGTAAGCAGTCAGGTGCCATCATATCCTCATTTTACAGATGTGGAAAGTGAGCCCCCAAGATCTTGCGGATCCTCAGGCATCCTCATGCCGGGCTATGCTGCCACGAAGTACTGACCAGTGGGCTCCTCTCCCCTCACTGTAGAGGTCTTCAGAGGCATCCTTCACAGGGATCTGAAATGGGAGTGCAGTGAGGGCAGGGGTCTTAGAGAAGCAAGCTCCTAGCTTTCCTCCTCAGGGAGCAAAGACACCTTGCCAGGTGGCAGAACAAAGGACCCAAGGAAGACGTTGGTGCAGGGTGAGGGGGAAGGGAAGGGTTTTGTTGAAGTATTTGCACATCCTGGCCCCCTATGCCCACTGGAACTTCTGTCCATCCTTTTGGGCTGAGCTCAAGCTCCACCCTTCAGGAAGTCCTTCGAGAACCGCCCTTCTGATGACTCCTGTTCTCCCTACTGCATACTTACATACTTAGTTCTTGTGGCTTGTCTATTCAGAAATGCTGTGAACTCCACTGTGGTTGCAGACAGGTCTGTCTGCCTCTACCCACCCCCACATCCCCCTAGGGTTTAGCTATGACTTGCCCTTTCCCAGTCCTTCCTTCCCCTCCCCCACACACCCCAGGCATGTCCAAGGTCATCAAAGACCAAGATAAATAATGGGAGTTCCAGAGAGGGAGGGGATGGCCCAGTGACCTCAAGAAGGCCTTCCTGAAAGCTCAGAGGACAGGAGCTGGGTGTCCCCACCTGAGCTTGTCTACAAATATGTAGAATACAGTTGGGACTACCTACTGATTTACTCCCCACTAGGGCTGGGACATGAGACCTTTCTAGCCTCTACAAACACTCAGAAAATGTTTGAGGAGTTGAATCACCCAGATGGTCCTACATTATCGTCATGGTCACCATAGCTAACTGTTATTGATCACTTAATGTGCCAGCTTCTACACTAAGTACATCACATGCATTATCTCTATCGATCCTCAAAACAATCCTCTAAGGTAGACGGATTGTTATCTCCACTTCACAGATGAGGAAATGGAGGCTTAGCCAGAGAATTGGAAAAGGGATTGGAAGAACTTGGAAATTCCCTCCACCCCCATGAGACTCGGTCCCCTTCCCTGAAATGAGGTGGCTCCAGGATGAGTTTATAGGGGCTCCCTCTAAGACTTTCCGGGGCCCCCCAGATTCCAATGGTCCATTCTACAGCCCTGGCCTGCATCCCAGGAGAGCCAAGCTTGTAGACACAGCAGGGTGAATCGTTAAGAGCCCGGACTCTGGAGCCTGGGCTTAAGTCCAGCAGTCACTGAGTGACCTTATGTATCTCACTGTGCCACTGCGTATCAATGGCCCCATCTGTAAAATGGGGGTGACACTAATGGCACCCACTTCATTTCTGGCGAGAGAGGATTAAATGCGTTAATATTTGTCAAGTGCTTAGAACAGCATCTGGGACGGAATGAGCTCCACGTAAGTTTGTTAAGTACATAAAACTCCCCTTCCTCTTGCTGTTTGGTGAGGTGCCTGCTCGTGAAGGATGACTGGTGTGTGCGGGGTGGGGGTATGGGGGACAGAATTACCCTAGTAATGAAGACGAAGCCCAAGAATCAGAGGAATCTTACAGAATTAACCAAGGTGGGTGTATGGTGTTGGTGAGGGAGATTTCTTTCTTCTTCAGGCAGTTCTTATAAGAGGCCTCCAAAAAAATCAAAGCCAGCGCAGGCACTTTGGAAGGGATGACAGGGAGAGGTTTGCAACCCCACCCAAGGCACTGTGATCAGTTCCTCAAATAAGGAGGCCACAGCCTGGTGGCTGGCCTGAGCCAGACCCTTTAATTCCTGAGAATCGGTAGGGGAAACACCCATCTAATGTGCTTCACAATTATTTTTAAAGAACCAGAGGAGTGCTCTTGAGGCTGGCAGATGGCTGTCCACCAACCACCCTGCACCCCAAATGAGGGGCTGGGGAGCCTTGACTCTGAAAATCCAGACCGGGCTTTCTGTCTCACCCGGGTGACTT
>VBSM01002959.1:11444457-11488784 GCA_008086735.1 Cheirogaleus medius | reverse complement strand
CCCCGGGGGTGTCGGGAAGTGGAAAAGTGGCTCTCACAGGCCCTTGGGTTGGGGCCTCGGGGGAGGCTGTGCGGGCGCCGGGCCTGAGCCTGCTCCTCCTGCCCTCGCAGCCTCAAAGTGGAGTACGACAAGCTGGCGAACGAGAAGACGGAGATGCAGCGCCATTATGTGATGGTGAGAGGCGCGGGGGCCGGGAGGGCGCCGACCCCGCCGGCGCGGCGCGGATCTGCGGAGGCTGGAGCCTGGTCCCCACCGTGGCCCAGCCGCAGGGCAGCCCTGGGAGCGGTTGTGATCTGGTTGTGCCCCCTGCCCCTTCCCCAGCGTCCCCGAGCCGGGGCGCTTGAAGGAGGGTGGGCGAGGGAACAGGCAGAAAGAAACCCGAACTCCAGGCTGGGGACTTCTGAACTACCTTTGTGTGCCTTTAACTTGCGTTGTGAAGGTGTCCCAGGGGCCAGTTGCCCTGTCTTCGCTGCTGAGCTAGGATTAGATCAGCGCACGTCAGGGGTGGATAAAAATCTTCTTAGAGACCTCCTTGGAGTGTTTGGAAACTTTTCTGCTTTGCAGCCCTGGGATCTGGCCAGAGTGGGACAGAAGCCCTCCTTCCCCAGGGTTTTCTGAGGAGTGGAGGAGCCTTCTGCTTCCACCCTCTCCTCAGGGATCTCCTACTGAGAATCCTGTCGGGCAGTAGGTACACTGTCTCCCCCTCGCCCAGTGCTCTGTTCCAGCAAGTCTAAACCTTCCGTTTGTGAGGGCATGGAGGAGCTTGAGCGTGGCTCTCTGTGCTGCTTTCCACAGAAGAGGGCTTCGACACAGTGCTAAATAACTCTCAGAGGAGAAGAGGGTCCCAGTGTACACACGATTCCCTGTTGAACCCGAACCTTGTATAAACAGGATATATGGCACATGCAGTGCTTGTGGGAGGGAGGGCCCAGCTCCTTTACTACCCTACATGTAATGTTCTGTTGAGATGAGAGGGACACTCACCCATGTCAGCCCTTAAACCTCTCTATAAGCTGGCTTTGGGGTTTGATTTAAAATTCTTAAGCTAATGTACCATAACAGTATGATTTGCCCAAAACCTTCTCAATAAAAATTGGGTTTTAAAAAATGAACAGATTCTTGTGTTGTTAATGGCAATTCGTTTTCCTTTTAGTACTATGAGATGTCCTATGGCTTGAACATTGAAATGCACAAGCAGGTAAGTGCTTTTCTCTTTAAAATAGATTTTGTTTTTTAAAAACTTACATACGTGGACTTCTTTCTTATGTTCCCTCTTGTTTGAAAATGAGCCTGGTTCTTCTGTTCTTCCCACTTCTCCTTGAAGAGTGAATGGATCCAGTCCTTGAAATGCAAGGTCTGAGGCTTTGCTGAGTTCTTGGACAAGTTGAGCTTTTACTATTGGAACTTGTGAAATTAGTCCTGGGCTTGGATCTTGGTGGAGGATAAAGGACCAAAGGGAAAATTGGAACCTCCAGGATCTGCTTTACAAACTCCTGAAAGCCCAGAGGTGGCTGGTTGCTTTTATCTGTTTTAATGTAAAATTCTCAAGAGGAAATGCTGGAGGATTTCTTTTCTTTCTTTTTTCTTTTGTTTTTCTTTTTTTTTCTTTCTGCAAAAATGTGATGTTCTGCCTTGATAAGATTAAACTTCAAGAGCCTTAAAAGCCAGGCTGAGCTGTAGAAATTTAAGGGAACGAAGCCACTAACTGCTTAAAAACGTAAAGCCAGAATGAAATACAACTCTAATGCCTTGCATTGCCCAGGCAGCTTTCTCATCTCTGTCTTGATATGCAGGCCACTGTGTTCCCATTTTACAGAGAAGGAAGTTGAAGCTAGGGAGTGAAGTAACTTGCCCAGGGGCAGCTGAGCCAGGGCTTTTGAGATGGCTGGGGCTTGAGCTCAGCTTTGAAATCCTGAAGTCAAACCAGTTTAGCCAGTGTGGTGTTGTTTGATGGCTATGTAAACTACCTCATATTGTCACCCTTCTAATAACAGTATACCTCAAACCGAGCAAATACAAACACCCTTTATCTCAGTGCATATCAGTAACTAGTCCAGTGCTAGGCTGGGCTGTGGGAGAGGCCTGTTTGTGTATTTGTGTTCCGAGGAAAGGCTGCCTATAATTTGGCTTGGCCAACGATTAGAGTTGACTTGGCACGTATAAATGGCGCAGGCCGGTTGTTCTTTTTAACAATTGGTGTTCTTGAAATCTCAGAAGGCTGTTGACTCATTCTAGCCTTTGGTGACCGTGACTTGAATGGATTTTCTGCTCTAAATTAACAGTCATTTAGAAGGCTTAAATTTTGCTCTTAAGGGGGCAGGGCCCAGAGCAGGTGAGAAGGGCAGGTGACCCCTGCAAAGCATGTAGATTCCTGCCTGCTCCAGTGGCTTCCTATAGAGCCTTTTGAACCTGTAGTTTCCTTTCCCCACCTGGAGGGAGTCCCAGTGTTGGGTGAAGGGCAGTCAGAAAGGGGCCGGAGTTTATTGAGCAACGTGGGAAGCCGGCTGTGGCTTCCTGAGGGATTAGTTCCTTAGGAAGGCACGTGAAGGCTACCATGTTTTTACTTCTTGACACACAAAAATAATAAACAGACACGGCTTTATATCTAAAGATGTTTCTCCCTGGGAGGGTAGACTAGAGACAGGTTCGGCCGACTCTAGGCAGAACTGACCAGGTCTGACTTGTCCAGTAAGAATGCGTGAAGTGGAACTGGGGTCCCAGGTGTTTCAGGGGCCTTGAAGTGCTGTGCAAGGTGCTACTTCCTCCCTTTCTCCGCCTTCTCTCTTTTTCTTTTGCCTTTTTTCTCAGTGCTTAGTATCTTGGGTGTGTTTAAAGAGGGTAATTGCACCCAGGTTTAAAATTTATAGCAGCAGTTATTCTAAGAGCTTCGTAATTAAGGTGTAATATCTTGTTGGATGTTGAGGTCTGCATGGGTGGTGTTCCCATGTCTGTGAGTGGATGGTTCTTTGGCACAAAGAATCCACCTTGGCTAGCAACAGTGCTGCTCCCTGAGTCCTGAGGACGCTCTGAAAGCAGGAAGAATTAAACATCTAAATGCTTTTGGTGGTGGGGTTTGTCTAAAGAGCAGCTGTGTGCATCTGAGTTTTCTGGCCATTCCCCAAACAGGGTTCTTAGGGGGAGAATGCCTGAGGTTTGGCTATGTTGTCTCATATAATCCTCAGCTGCCAGTGGCAGATAGAGGGATTCTTTGCCCCCTTTTTATAGGTGAGGAAACTGAGGCTTCAGGGAAGCCAGGAGGGCAGAGCTGGGGCTCAAATCCGGAGCTCTGGATTCCGCAGCTGGGCACTTTCCCCTGCTTGCCACTCACCTTTGCCTTCTAGCCTCAGTTCCTTGGCATGAAAGCGTGTGCTCTGAGAGCCCTGCCTTTTTAGGCTTTAGGCGGCCTCTGAGCTGGGTGAAATCACCCTCTGTCTGCGGAGGAATAAAGAGGCAAGGAGGTGAAGAAACCCTGCCGGAGAACGCCACCCTGACCTAATGGGGCTGGCCACTCCCTGGGTTAGCGAGGGTTCTGTAGAAGAAAGCCCTGCCACTAATTGCAGTGTGGGTCTTGGGTGCATTTGGCGGATGGTGGTTAGGCCTGAGCAAACAAGTTTATCAGCTGACCTGTTTAGCGGTTGACTGGTGTTTTATCTGCACACACAATCAAGTGACTGGAGTGCTTGAATTATTCATGCAGTGTCCTGCCCTCTAGACTTGACTGTTCGTGTGATTACATCTGCCTGGAACAAACAGGCTGGATTCTTCATCTTTAAGCTCAGGGGTGGGGGTGGGGACTGTCTGTACTTTTATATAATAGATGATCTACAGAGCTGGCACCTTGGGAAGCGTGGCAGTCCTCAGCCAGCTCTCTCTCTCACACACGCACACGCACACACGCACACGTGTGCACACACACACCCTACCACCACCACATATTTTTTTTTTTAAGCTCTTCTTTGCTGGCTCTATGGGAAATGCCAATTAGCTGGGAACCTCAAGTTCTGCCAGATGGGCCCGGGTATTGACAGAGGGCAGCTGATGAGGTGCGTCCAGCCCATTTTTATTTTACTGAGAGGTTAAACTCACTGTGGCTGGCTTCTTCCCTGGCTGTTTCTGTGTCTCCCTCTCTTTTTCCAAGCTGTCAAATCCCAGAGAAGTAATAAATGGTTTCTCCTCCTACTCTTCTGCCTCCCTCCCTAATTATGGTAAAGCAAAGATTACAGAAACACAGGCCTGGCCCAAGGCCTCAAGAGGTCACCCACCTCCTCCAAGCCCCTGCTTCCAGGCAGAATGTCAAGGGTGATTCAGCGAGGCCAGCAAGGCAGCGACTGCTGACCACCTCATCAGTTGCCATCCTGTTCCTGCGGAGGCTTTCCAATGACAGCCACAAATAACAAAGCCAGCTGAGAAGCAAGGGCTCCAAGCAACTGTTGTGCGTTGCGTTTGAGGCACTGATGCTGTGGGAGCTGGGTCAGGCTACCTTTTCACCCTCTGTTGGTGAGCACTGATGTTTTGAAAGTGGACTTGAGGCATTTTGATTTGGGGGCAGTGTCGTGCCACCTTTTTCTGTCAACCAAACAGCCCTTCCTGTAAGTTTCTTTTTGCTTCCTGGAGGTAAAAGAGCCCTTTGGCTTCTCATGCAGCCCTTTCAAGTTATAGATGAGGAAACTGAGGCCCAGAGAAGGGAAGCTGATGTATCCAGAGTCGTTAAGTCCCGCATTAGTGGTAAAGCTGCTACTGCAGGCTTCCCTCCCAACCCAGGTCTCTTTTTTTTACAAGACTCAAGAAATGAAGAGTGCTCTTTTAATAGCACTCTGTGTCTTTAATTACTGTTGCTTCTTCCTGCATTATTATCCAAAGAGGCTAAGACTACGAACCTGGCTCCACCAAAGTCCAAAGTACCCCATTTCGGGTTATATAACCATATCAGCTGAATCCTCTTTGTGCACAGTCCTGTTCTGAATTGCCAGCTATTTGCACAACTAATGATTTGATGTGTGTAACAACAACACAGGATGCATAACCAGTAATCCTCACAGACAAGGTAAAGGTGGTAAAACCTGCAGGGGTGTCCATAAACACAAGGGCCGAAGGGGGAGGTGGAAAGTCCCCATTTGTCACTCCCCTCCACTCTCTGGGTCTTCTCGCCTAAGTAACAAGGGGCTTGGCTGAAGATCTGGAGGCACAGCAGCTTGAAGTTCTGTGACCATGGTGAAGGCACTGGTGGCCAGAGGGAGCCACCAGGTAGGGAGAAGGTGGGACCACTCAAAATAGAAGGGAACACAGGTCCTTAGACGAGGGCAGTGCGTATTTGTGTGGCATCTGGGTAGAGCTGTGAAATTCATTTATTTTTGCCAGAGTGCTGGCATCCCAGAACCCCGCATGCCCTGGTTTCTGTGTGACTTTTCCTGCCTTTTCACTCTTGCCTGGAAATGACTCTCTGATCACAGGAGTTGTCTGCCATGCTCAGCTTTGGGGTCTGCTGAGCACAAGCTCCCTTCACACCCTGTCCCATCTACTTAGCGGGGGACCGCCCCACTCCTCAAGACTGCCACCTACCCCAGGCTTCTTTGGACCCCTTTTGTCTAGTTGCCAGTGGAGTTGTACAGAGTAGAGGTTTCTGTGCTTCTCTAGGTCTTTTCCTTATGCGCATTTGATTATCAGAGTGACCCTGGGAAATGGGCAATTGGTCCCTGTCCTGACTTTACAGATCAAGGAAACGGAGCCGGGCCGGGATCCTGGCTCCTCATTCAAGACTCATTCCATGAGCTCTCTTGGACCAGGAGCACAGGAGGGCACAGAGCTTTTCCTCTCTTCGGACTCCTCCCTCCCACTAGTGTAGGAAGGGTCTAGTTTATGTCAGAGGTGCTTTGTTTCCATTTTGTTGAAGGAGTGAGTCAGTGAAGGAATGAATTTCCTTTTGCTTTCTGCATAGGAGAATGTTTTTCTATGTTACTGTTTGTACAAAATACTGGGACACCAGGGACAAAAAGGTGACAAAGGCCTAGTCTCAGCAGGGTCCCTATGAGCTGACCCTCACGATGTCCTTTGCATACCTCATTGTCTCATTTTGGTAGCTAGGAAGGAAGCCCCTCTGCTGAGGTCTCCGTAGTACTTAGTGTGTAATAGGTGCTCTTTACTCAAAATTGTTGAGGTTGTTTGAGGGTGGAGTTGGGATTCCCTGAGCCCTGTGAGTAGGAAGCAGGGGTTGTCACTGTGGGCTGGCTGCTGGCTCTACAGCCTTCCTGCTGTGGCTCCGCATTCGGTTTCTTCATCAGTAAAATGAGGGGGCTGGATTCATTCCCAAAACGGTTATTAGGGGCCTGGGATGTGCCTGGTGTGGGCTGGGGTTGGTTACATAGACGAATAAGACACCATCCCCCCCCCCCCATGGGGAGTCAGGCGAATGAATAAGTAATTGCAATGCAGTGAGGTAAGTGCTAACGTGGCCCCAGTGTCACAAGAGGAGCACCCAGGACAGAACAGCGGATTCTTCCTGGGCGAGGGAGCCTGGGGGCTGCTGCAGAGGAGACTCCACTGAAGGCCCATTCCTGGAGGCAGGTCTTTCCGGGAGGGTGGGGGCTGCTCAGGCAGAAGCCAGCGGTGGAGGCGCCTCCAGGGTGGCAACAGCTCATGGAAAGGCAGTGAGATATGTTCTGGAAGCCGCAGCCTCCCGAATGATGAGGGGTGGGGACTGCACTTGGGAAGTGAGGCAAGGTGGTGACATTTTGCAGCAGCATGATCTCCAAGGCCTCTCTGCCCTCACATTCTCGACTCCCAACTCTGTGGCTCCCTCTGTCCCCATATGGCTCTCCAGGGCTGGCCTGAGTCCATCTGCTGCGGGGAGGGGGCGGGGGAGGCTCTGAGCCAGCTGTGGCCTTTTCTCTCTTGCTTCCCCACCGTAATACGTTGATTTGAACTTTATTCCCCAAAGTGGCATCGTCTCCTTTCTCATATTGGTAATTCTGTAATGACTGGTTATGACCCGCCCCTCCCCCATATTTAATTCTCATCAGCCCAGCTCTCCACTTTGCTATTAATGATAGCAGCCAGCAAAATAGCTTTCAACATGCCATTGACAGTCTGGTTTAAGAGAGCACTTGAAGTAGTGCTAGACAGCTGAAAGCACCCATAATTGTGTACCAGAGTGAGAACTGCGTGCTCAAGGGCCTTGTTTTTATATGCTTAAAGGGACAATATCTTGTTTTCAACAAATGCTCTCGGGAGACTCACATCCAAGATGCTTTTTTCCTTTCTTCTCTTTCCTTTTTCTTTTCTTTCTTTCAAAATAAATTTTTAAAAAAAATTTGTTTAAAGATAAATGTTCTCCTCAAGTTGGGGCTAAGGAGAGACTTAAGGAAGGAGGAACGTCCTGCCTCCACATAAGGGATGTTTGGAGGGCTGTTGCTTTGCAGTATTGGCCCTCTAGACAGCAGACTGTGGGCCAGCCTCTGCCCTCTGAGGCTCCTTAGGACCTTGCGTTTCTCAAGGAGGTAATGGGGGAGTCTCAGTTCTCATCAGCATTGATTTTGAATCCTTTTGTTTGCCAAGGATGTTGCACAGTCAGCGGGCTACTGAGCTGTCACTGTGAATGTTTAGGCATAGGCCACCTTTATGGGGGGTTGGGGGGAAGGGTCAGTCTGTTGGAGAGTGAGAAGCCCCTTCCCAATCAGATGCCAGGAGGCTGTTCCTTCTGCAGAGTTCACAGGCTCAGAGGCCCACCCGGAAACCAATAGAGTGGGTAGGGTGGGGGTGTGTATTCTTAAATGGAGGTTCACGCCAGGTTTAGGGGCTTAACTGGGGGTCCTATCTAGTCAACCCTGAGGATTTTACCAGATAATAAATACCTCCCTCCTCTTCACCCCAGCCACATGTCACCATTGCTTTGGAGATGCACCCATTTGGGGAGAGGTTTCCTTTGCCAAATTTACCCTGTGAAGGGTGAAGAGAGAACCAAGTTCCCAGAGGTGGGGCCTGAGAGGCCAGGGAAACTGTGTCAGGGTCTGGAGTCCATGTCACCCTCTTCTCTCCAAGGCTGGCTGCTCTTGGCAAAGGGCAGGAGCACGGGTGGGCTCATGTCCTAGGCGGCCCCTTCCACCCTCCCACTGCTTGAGTGACACGGACGGGGCCCAGTTTCTGGGCAGCTGCTGCTATCACCAAGTAATCCCAGGAGAAGGCTGTTATTGAGGGCGAAGCGTTTGAAAAATTTGATCTTCCAAATATCACGGATTATGATAATATAGTCCCTTGGTGTTTCTGTGGCACTTGATTACAAAGCAGATTAGACATATTCATCTTAAGTAGCTAAAATAGTGCATTTGGGTCCAGGAAAAACAGACACCAGGATAAAAGCATCAGAGCATGGGGTCGAAGGCAACCTGTATACATCCAGGGCACTAGAGGGCTGTGTTCTCTAATTGGGGTGGGGGGAGGAGAGGCATGTGAATGAGGAGGCTGGGAGGCCCTTGAGCCCTGCATGGTGCCCGTACTGGATGCATTTTGTGGGGGGCTCAAGGAGGAGGGTGATGTTCCAGTTTAGGGTTCTCCCTGACCCTAACAGCAATACGGACTTTCTGGGAAGGACACAGGCCTTCTCAAGTTTCTGAGCAGTAAGCCTGTCGGTACTGATTGGCAAATCAATAGGTGCTTTAGCTTGTCCTTAAATCCTTACCTGCTCCTTTTTCTAGAAGGGGGACCCTGCTAGGGGGAAAGCTACAGTCCAGTTCTTATTTTGCTTTGCCTCAGAGCAGCAGTCCCAGGGAAAGACTGGAGCAATTGAGATTGGCGGCACAGCCCTGTCCCCCACCCTTCGATCCTTGGGACCTTGTACTTCATGCCAGAGAAACAGGGGATCTCCATGAAGCCAGACTTGATAAAGGAGAAGCAACGCGGTGTAGAGCCCTAAAGGGCTGCCCTTGCCCTGCCAGGGTCCTCCCACTGTTGGCTTGACACCATCCTCCATGGCACCTAGCAGCCCTGCCTGCAGGAGCTTCTCAAGGGGGGAATTTTCTCTTAGCTGTTTTGAGATTTCTCGCTATCTCAAGGGATTTCTCAAGGGACCTCTGCCCAGCTCTTCCTCACTGTCCATTTGCTCAGAACCTTTTCTTAAACTCCCCAGGTGCTGAATACCCATTGAGCATTTTCCAGGCCTACTGGGTGGTGGGCGAGGAGGGTCCTTGATGAGCCAGTTTTCCTGTCACCTTTGTGCCTGGATTCAGAATTTCTCCCTCAGAAGTCGGCTGGTTCTTGCAGGGGGATCCTGAGAAGTTAGTTGCCGAGCACCAGGAACTGGGATGCTGGGAGGTGGGATGTCCTGATGGCTGAGAGAGATAGGCTTCAGAGTCGGGCAAATGTGGGTTTGAGCCCTAAATGAGCACTTACTGGTGTGTGACCTTGGGCAGACTGTTTGCCCTTGTGAACTTTAATGTGTAGGGGGAAGAATAATAATATTACCTACTTGCTAGAGCAGTGCTGTCCAATAGAACTTTCTGCAGTGATGGAAATGTGGTACTATTCAATGCACTATTCAATATGGTAGCCATCGACCACATGTGGCTATTAAGCACTTGAAACGTGGCTACTGTGACTGAGGAGCTGAAGTTTTAATTTAAATTTTAATTAAATTTAGCTAGCCACACGTGTCTGGTGGCTTCAAAAATTACAGGGAGTTATACAAGGATGATATGAGATGATGTGTTGGAACTGCTTAGTACAGTACCTCGCACATGGAAGGGCGCAGCAAGGCATTCTCACAGTGGGACCGACTCTCCAAGTTGTCAAGGCCTCAGAGAGAGAGGATGAGACTGTTGGTGTTACAGATGTTACAAGACTCTCTAGAGCCCTTGCTCGTATGTCACTTGTTGGCTCCACAGTCTTGCAGCACAAGCACATGAGCACCATGTGACAGATAGGAACCGCCGTGGACCCGTGGCAGGCTCAGAATTGGAAACCAGGTCTGCGTCAGTGATCTTTATCCATGGGCCAGATCGAGGTGTGGTCTTCTCACATGCCCACCACAGGCCCACCACGCTTCAGGGCTTTGATCCAATGCTGGGAAGGCCCTAAGGGAAACCTTTAAGAATTCAGTAAGACGTGGGCATCAGCAATGTGTGGATCAGGGATTCTCATCCTGGGCACCACTGACATTCGGGACTGGATAGCCCTTGGCCGTGTGGCTGTCCTGTGCATTATAGGATGTTTAGCAGCATGCCTGGGCTCTACTCACTAGTTGTCAGTAGCACCACCCCGGTTGTGACATCCAGAAATGTTCCTAGATTTTGCCAAAATCCCTTGGGGAGCAGATCACCACTGGTTGAGAACCCTTGATGTAGGGGGAAGCATTCTGGCTCTAAACTGGGAGACTTGGTCACCACTTGGTCTTGCTGTGTGACCTAGGGCAGCGCCTTCCCTCTCTGGGCCTCATTTGCCTCATCTGTAAAATGAGAGGTTAAATGAGGTGCTTTAGGAGGAGGTCAGTTTGACAAGGAGCAGATCATATAGGTCTCTAAATAACTGATCTTGATATTTTTTTTTTTTTTGCTTATGAAATACTACCACTCCTGCCATCCCCATTTGGGAAAAGAGGACCTCTGACCCCTATAATTTTAATTGCAGGAAGGGATATGCTCTTTGGTTGTGACCACAGTGTCACAGAATGGGGCTCTGTTGTCTCTGTCTACCGTCAGTCTGTCCTCTCCCCCCACCTCATTTCCCTTCATGCCACCTGGGGTTCCCAAAGTGTCCCTGTCCTTAAAAAGTCATAGCTAGCATTTCATTTGTAGTGCTGATCTGATGGAGAGACCCCCAAAATTTAATGAGCTGCCTCTGCTAGGGTAATGTGACTTTTACAGCCTGTTGAGAGACAAGGGGAGATTTGCATAATGTTCCAAGGGGGATTAGGTGGCTGGGGGTTGCCATGACAACCCCACAGGGATGAATTGAGAATTTTTCCTCCTGGCAGGAGTCGGCCAATGGAGTCTGGGAAGGTGGGGGAGGGGGGCAGGGGGTTATCTGAGGGGAGGGAGAGAGGCGGGTGGTGGCGCCTGGATGAATGGGCAGTGCTGGGGGAAGGTGTGATTTGAGAAAGCTCTCCCTGTTCTGTCTGCACAAGCAAGCTCTTTGAGAGCCATCCCTCCCAAGTGGTGGTGGGAGGCAAGCAGAGTTTAATGTGTTTGGGAACCAAGAAATTAAAGTGAACAAATATTTAAAGATTATTGGATCTTGCTAACAGGAAGCCCAGTAGATGGAAACTGAGAATCTGAGAAATGAAACTGAGAGTCTTCATGTTGGGGAGGGACTTGGGCTGTCGTCTAGGCCCTGTTCCCTTTCCCGGAGTGGTGTCTGCCTCCGAGTCTCTGTTGTTCGCGGGCGAATACTCCCAAGGGCAGGGCACTCACAGCACCTAATTCGTTTCTGAGAGCTCTGATTATTATATTGAACTTAAATCTGCCTCCTTTGTGCAACAGAAACTGTGGCCCAAGTGCAGGGCCTATCTAGGGCAGAAATGTAGGACTTGAGACTGTACGTTGCCAGCTCTTTGCAGGGTCAGTGGCTTAGATGCACACTCACTTGGCCTGGCCATCCCCAATTTCCGTTGACACACCATAGACTCTTGGAAGAAGAAGGAAGGCAGAATTCCTTTTGGGGAGTGTGCAGAAGGGTCATGTCCCGGCCCCAGGGACCCCAAGCTCGTTTGCTAGCATTGGTCCTAGCTGGGGAAGGATGAGTGTGTCCTTCCTCCCTGCGTGGCATCCTTGCTGTCATCCTTACCACCTGTGAAGGGCACAGTGGTGGGTGCACAGTGCTGGTCACAGGCCAGCCTGTGCAACGTCCCATTCCCTCCCCAGGAGACAGATCCTCAGGGTCACGCGGAGGGCTGGGCCTTTCTTGTATCAGAGTCCTCCCAGCATAAAGAATTCAGCAGGCTTCCTCGGAAGGCATAAATATTTAATGGCGTTGTAGTTATATATAATTTGATCAATATGTCAGTGCTAAAAGGGCCTTCAAGGAGGCTCACCTATCACTGAGTGGTACGTGATGTAAGCCTTCACCAGCCCTCGGCGAGCAGGGGGCATTATCTCCCAAGGCTTCTACTCGGATCGTTTATTGACACCCCCTCTTCTTACATTGGAGCACTGCCTCCCCCAGAGCCCATGGTGTATATGGAATGGGGCCTGGGAGCCTGACCCCAGTTTTTGTTGGCACCACCCCACCCGTGGATTTCCCTTCCTCTGTTGATGAAACACCCACTTGCTTCATTTCGATGCTCTCAGAGCTCGGACTAAGGAGAAGAAACTGCCTGGCAAGGAATATCATCTTGTAGTGAAATAATTGGGCTATCAATTTAGAATTGCCTAGGAAATGCAATGGGATATTTTAAGTTAAAATGGCCCAGGCACATTGTTCCGGAATCTTCCAGTATTTGATCACTGGGTGATTGTGGCGCCTGGAGGGCTGCTGGGAACATGGGGGCTGGAGCCACCTCTTTCTGCACATCCTCCCGCCCCCAGCCCCTCCCTGCAGCCTTGGCATTGTAATCGAAGTTGAGGCAGACTCCCTTCATACACCGCAGGACTCAGTCAGAGAACCAGGTAAAGCCTGATTAAAATTCAAGCACCCCCTTGACATAATGGAGACCCGACTCTAGAGGAGTAACCTGAGGCCCAGAGACCCCATGCCAGACTTAGAGCTTGGGTGAAAACCATCACTTCTCCATGGCTTTGAAGTGTAATTCACATTTCCAATAGGCAGGTCTCTTCATCTCATCATCCTCACACACAGCCACAACCATATCTCCGACTTACAGTACAGTGCTCTTTCCAAGACATTGCCCTGATTCTTTGAGGAGGAAATCCTCATTTTAGAAATGTAAGCAGCAGCCTAGTAGCATTGGACAGCCGTGTGCCTGTCTAACGGGCACGGAATTACTTCTCGCTGAATGAACCATCTTGAAGAACCTTGTCTGCCTGTCTTAGGCTCTCCATCCCGTCTTTTCTTGTGAACTGTACAATCTGGACAGTAGGTGCTTGACACATAGAAGTAGGACATCATTGTCCCTGCCTGGAGGCTTTATGACAGGTGTGTGCAGTTTTGCCCATGGAAAAATTTGAATGCCTTGTGCGACGAAGACTGGCCCTCGGGACCTGGCCCCAGCCCATTTCCCCGGCCACCGTCCAACATCCGCCCACATCTCAAGGCAGCTGGGCTCTACTTTGCTGGTCCTTTAAATTCGTGCAGCTTTATGGAGGGAATGATAAGTCGCAGAGCAGTTCAGGAATATTTGGGGTTCTAAAGCTCTAAATTAGGGCTCTTGGATCTTATAAGTTATCTGGTTCATTCCTCCATTTTGCAGATAACAAGATTAATGCCCAGAGGAGGGAAGTGATTTGCCTAAAGCCACACAGCTAGATGGAGGCAGAGCTGGAAGTAGAAGGCAGGTCATATCTGCGTAGCTTTGGAGTCTGACGTGCTCTTTAAAGTGGCAGTTTTCTCCTCGCCTTGTTTTTATTTGGCTGAGGTTAAAAGGAAGTGTGCACTCAGAGTCCACAGGTACGGACGACTGGGCAGTTTAAAACTAACCAGTGGGGAGACTGTCGGGTGGTGGAAGTGGCTCTCGACTGTGTGTTGAGCGCACTCAGCAAGATTAAAAATAAAGCCCAAGGACTGGCTGGGTGGCAAAAGCCCAGAAGCAAGAGGTTGCTGGTGGGTGAGGGTTAAGAACAGGCTCTGTCTCCCGTAATTCAGTGTTCCTGGGTCAAGGGCTAGGATGGTCCGAAGTAGCGGCCGATGTGAAGACCAGAGCGTTGCTGGAGAAGTACAGTGTCGCCGTGCTCCACACCGAGTCTGCCGCGCGGTGGTCGGAGGTCGGAGGTCCCCCTGTAACGAGATGAGCACGCAAATGGGAGCTGCTAAGGCGTGCTGAACAGATTGCTCTTTGGGAAATTACACTTGCCCCCCACTATCTTGTTTTCTGTCATTTATTTGCCTAACAATCTTGGTAGAGACGCAGGGCAGATGTTACTCCCAGCCCAGTTGGTAGCACAGCTTCTGCATGTAGCAGGGCCTCTGTGCCTGTTTCTCTGAGCCGCTCCTCTGTCTGCGTCTAGTAGATTAGTTCCTTCTGAGGAACGTTTTTCCGCCGGCAAAGCCTCCTTCTTTGAACCATACTTGTAAAGAAACTTTCAAAGCCGGCACCAGCCTCCCCAAACACCTTTTCCAAAGCGCTTTCCAAAGGAAGCCGTCTTCCCACCTCCCAGCCCTCTCAGGTTTGCCTCTGAAGCCCTGGCTCAAAGGCGGTGGCTTTGCACGACCCGCATGGAGGGAAGCAGGGAGGTTGGCCTCGGCAGCCACAGCCGCCTTGCCGATAACGGATTGCACCGAGTTGCCAAAAGTAGTTTTCCAACGTATGATCCGGTTCCAATTTGTGATTTGTGACCTGTCCCAATTGTGACTTCAGTCACACGTCTTGATTTTTTTTTTCCCTTTTTTGGAACTGATGTTTAGAGCTTGTTTGAGTTGGATCAAATGCTGTTTCAACAGCTGTTCTAATTGGAAATGCTGTCAATTATTAACCCTAATGGTGGTTTTTCTTTCAAAAATATTTCTCTAAGCTCTCTCAAAATGTCAAAATTTGGCTTCTTGGTAGGAAGTCATTTAGTGAAGTTGCTTCATTGCTGAGCATGAGTTTCCCCATCTGAAAAAGGGCGGTGGCGTAAGTGCCTTCCTTGTAGAGGCATCGGGAACTCCCATGCAGAGTGCCTGCCCGCTGGGTCAGCGGGTGGTAGCCGTCACCACTGTTGCTGCGAATGAGTGGTTCTGTCCGGCTTTCTGTTTCCAGGAACTTCCCCTCCCCCAGCCAACACCCTCAAAAACATAAACATTAAACACAGTTGTTCAGTGGACAGTTTTCCTGCCCCTGCTCTGACTCGCCGCAGTGCCCTGAGCCCTTTCTCAGGGTTGGGCGGCCTAGGTGGAACTGGGTCAGGCTCAATCCGTGCTTCTCCTGTTCGGGGAGAGCAAGAGGGGACTAGCAGGTGATGGCACAGTTACGGCTGCGAGGGATGGGATCTGCCCGCTTTCTCCACACTCCTTTCCTCCAGAATAAAACCAAGTCCCAAGGACAAGGAAGCCCTGGTTTGTTAGAAAAGTCTCCAAATGTAAAACCAGCCCCTCCCCTCTGCCTGCCCCAGCCCTGTGCGGTCCTGTCTCGTGACTAGGCAAAGTCCTTCCTGTATGCAGAGAGGCTTCTCTTCATCGAGTTTGGGCCCTGGGAAAGACTGTCTGAATGCCAGTACTCTAGGCTTCCGGAAGGTTCTGTATCTGTGTGCACTTGCTCTGATGGCCCTTGGTCGATGTTTGTTGTGGTGTTGGGAGGCAGGAAGGACTCTCAGTGGAGTGAAAGGGTGAGGCTGAATGGGAGCTTGCACTGGCCACCCAGCTTCGGTCACCTGGTGGCCGGGACACTGAGCCTCCAACTGGACACAGCAACATAAATCCTGGCAGATCCCCTTTCTGCATAACCAGGGTGCTGGGTTCTGGACCAGGCCCTACGGGAAGCCCATGGCCATGCCTTTGCTAAAGGGTGTGGGGAGGGGAAGATCAGCTACTTTTCATTTTCTTCTTTAACTACCAGATTCTGACCCTTGACCTATTTGCTAGCAGCAGGCGGTGGCCGGAACCCTTTTATAACCACCCCCCCACCCCCCCACAGAGACTGTGAGAGTTTCCGAGCTGAGAAGGCTGTGGGACAGCAGAGTTCACAGCCTGCCCCACCTTCCTGGCTGTGGGGCGGGGCAGCGGCCAGAGACCCCGCTAGGTGGCTTGTGGTTGGTCTGGCTTGACTGTTGGTGAAGGGCTTGGGCCACTGCCCACCCCACTGCCCAGTCGTATGTCAACATTCTGTCCCCCACGGATGCTGCCCACCCCATACCGGGACAGGCTCAGATCCACCGCCTGGGGTCACTGTCAAATACGAAGTCTCAAAAAATAAATATGGAGATGCTGGTGATATTAATCTCTTGGCTAACATTTATTGAGCGCCTACTATGTGCCAGGCACTGCCATACTAGTCATTTGAAGTAACAGGCCTTGGACCCGTGAGCTTCCTAAACAATAGCCTGGTTTATTTTGTTTGTTTTTGTTTGTTTTTTTGTTTTTAATATATCTTTCTATTCTTATTTGGCAGATAAACATGTGACAGGTGAGTGAACTTGTTGCTCTATATAGGTTTGGACTGAGATGCAGGCTAGCTGATTGTTTCTAGAAACCTGCCATGTATAACCCTGACTTTCATACTTCATTCCCCTTCCCTACTATCCCTACTATTTGGGGCAGGAAAAAGTAAGCAGAGTGGGAAAGGACCCTGTTTTAGAGAACTCTTCCCACTTACGTAAATTAATAATTTATGCGATAATTATTTAGTAATCCTCCCACGTTCCTTACGGTATGAATGGTGGGCTTCTAGCGGGTGGAGGCTACTGTTAAAAATCCTCCAGTGCTCAGAACAACTCCACGCAACAAAGAATTATCTGGCCCGAAATGTCGATAGCATGGCGGCGGAGAAACCCTGATGTATGTGTCCTTGCTAGAGTGTACCTCAAATGTGCAAATGGGTCCAGTGGGTCTGGGCTGGGGGCGATACTTCCTCCCCTGGGAAGTTTGGAAGTGGGAACCATTATTGGCACAGTTGGTCTGGGATATGAGGGGGACAGTCCTTCACAACAAGAATTGTTCCACCCCAAATGCCAGCAGTGGCGCCTGCTGGGAAGCATTGGCTCTGTTCTGGAGGATCCCGGGTGTTCCAGGCAGAAAGCTGACAGCAGCAATCCCCTGTCCCCCTGCCAGGCTCCCCCGCTGTAGTGGACAGGCTCTCTAGGCTGGAGAGCCCTGGCACCGTGGCCAGCAGCCCAGGACACAGGCCCTCAAAAGCCCATCAGGTTCTTTAGACATGGCCTGTCTCTTCACAAACCAGCGGGTCCTCTCATGGTGGCTGGGGTGGAGGGGTGGAGGGTCTTGGCCCCTGGAATTTACCTGAGGCCCAGGGTCTGTTTGTAAGCCTTCGAAAAGCATTGTTTTTATTTTAAGTACAGGAGCATTTCTTACCCAGAATCATTTGACATGCAGATGATCACAGATTTTTAAAGGCTGTTGTCATGGTTTTGTCTCTGAAAGATTGCTATGTGCTGATGAAAGCTTTGAAGCCAGCTTTGGGACCTCAGTCCTGGCGGGCTCAGGATTCAGAATGAGATAAGAAAAGCAATTCTGAGAGTTGTCTGTCAGTGGTTCTAGCTAGGCCTTTCTGTCTGGACTTAGTTAACCATTTAGTAGCATTCTTGGTCTGAGATCTGGGATTCACAGGACACTGGTGGAAACAATTTGATGTTTCCCTAAATGTGGTCTTTTCTGGGTGTTTGGGGTGAGGCCGAGAACTGATCTATCTTTCTAGGATTAGCCTCTATGAAGGGTTAGGGATCTAATGAGTTACCTCTCTGAGCAGTGTCTTAGACCAGGCAATGCTATGCGCTAACTGAAGCGTTAGTGGTGGGATTGAATCAGGCTGGTGGCACCTGTGTGGGGGAGGGACTAGTCTTGGTGAGGCGGTGGGAGAGGCAGTAGTAAAAAGTGGGGCACACTCCCTGGCTGGCCCCAGGGAGCCCTTTACCACATGCAGCCCAGGGGCTTCCTTTATCCACCGCCCTCTGCCAGTTCATCTGAGAGCCTGTGTCCTGTTGCCATTGGACACCACCGGGCAGAGTAGTTCCTCCCACACCAAACTGCATTTCACTCTCGTCAGGGTTTTGCCGGGGTGTGGGAGGTGGTTTTTGTTTTGCATGGCTTTGTTTTTAATTAAGGATTCCATCCAGAGGATGCAAACTATATTCTGAACCAAACAGACCACTTCTGATAGGAAATTGGAGCTCCCCAATGGGTAGGCAACCTGGTTGCAGGAGCAGTTGGGAGAGATCTTCATGCTGTAGACTGAGCGAGAGCCCTCTGGCAGGAGGTGGACTGGGGGTGGACAGGTTGGAGCCCGTGGTGAGGGGCTGTGGTTTGGGGGAGTTTGCATTTCCACTTGTCTGGGACATTTCAGTGACTCGATTTATTTACCTGAGCCTCATGCAGTCTCTTTGCCTTTGCAGACAGAGATTGCGAAGAGACTGAACACAATTTTAGCACAGATCATGCCTTTCCTGTCACAAGAGGTAAGACCTTGTGTTACTGTTTCCTCCTTTTCTTTCCAAATCAGCCCAGTGGCAGCCAGGGTCTCACTGGGGCCCCAAGCCCAGCCCCTGGCCTTTCATACTGACCAAGGTGACAACTTGGGGAGTTATAGAGCCTTCTCCAGCGGGCAGGGGGCCACATCAGGGGACCATTTGCTCCTTCTGGTAGAAGTGGTTCTCTGTCCCATCCAAACTAGCATTCCCAGCCTCTGCTTTCCTGCACCCCAGCCCCACACCTGGAAAGTCTGAGGACAAGGAAGGCTATGGCCAGGGCCAGACTCTGTGAGGGGAGCCAATACTCAAAGGGGACCTAAGCCCCCAGGCACAGAGTGTCCTTGCTAGGGCTGTGACCGGGGTCACATCACCTTCAGAACACACTTTCCAAGGGACCCCACTTGAGGCAGGGGCTGGGCTAGTGGTGGTTTGAGGGAAGTATCTCTAAGGAGGCTCCTTGGTGCAGGGCAGACAGGTGAGCTGGTCGCATTCCAGCTGGGGCAGGTCCTGCCCTCCACCCCCTCTCTGGCTGGGACCACGTTATCTCCGTTGTGGACTCCTCCTGGTCTCTGGGTACAGTAGTGACCAATAGATGGCTGAATCAATTCAAGAACCAGATATGGTGATGCCTGCAGAGCTTGCAGCCCAGTAGGGAAGACAGCTGTGTATGTGGCTGGTGCTACTTCAAGGCCAATGGCAATGAATGCAACAAATTAAAAAAAAAACAACTTATTTTTTTAAGAGCAGCTTAGGTTCACAGCAAAATTGAGTGGGAGGCACAGAGATTTCCCATAGCCTGCCTGGCTTATCAACATCCCACACGAGTGGGACATGTGTTACAATTGACGAATCTACATTGACACATCACATCACTCAAAATCTATAGTTTGGGGTTCATTTTGCCACTTTTTTCTTATCTGTCTAGAAATATACTTTGTTTTCTCTCTATTAGACAGATATAGGTTAGGTATATATAGACACACATACTTTCCTTCCAAACCTTTTGAATGTAAATTGCAGATATCCTGACAATTTACCACTAACTACTCTAAGGGTATCTCCTAAAAAGGGGAACACCCTCCTTCATGATTACAGTATTGTTGCCGTGTTTAGAAAATAATCATTCTGTAATGTCATCTGATACCCAGCGCATATTCAAATGACCTGAAAAAAATTGTTTGTATGTGTGGTTGACACATAACCATCTTTTGGCATGCATCTCTGTTTTAGAACTTCAGACAATTAAAAGGAAATTTGGATTACAAAAGTAATACATGCTCATTGAAAAAAGTTTAAAGGAGAAAGTAAAATAGCCTGTCACATCCCCGATGGAGGCCCTGTGCCTGCTCAGTGGGGCTCCTTTGTCCTTTCTGGGGGACTCTGTCCCTAGAGGCCCTGCCTGTGCCATGCAGCCCCGCCCCCTCTCTGCTGGGGAGGATGGCCGCCTCTAACGCACGCCCTGTTCCCTCCAGCACCAGCAGCAGGTGGCACAGGCGGTGGAACGAGCCAAGCAGGTCACCATGACGGAGCTGAACGCCATCATCGGGGTACGTGGACTCCCCAGTCTGCCTCTCACCGTGTGTATAGCCCTTTTATTCCTCTCATTTACCATAACCAGAGATTGACCCTGACCTTAGCTGGCCTCAAAGAATGGCGGCCCCAGGGCTCCGGCTTCTGCAGGCATCCCGTGGGCTTGGACCCGTTTGGGGCTTTCTCCCCATTGGCTCCCCAAATGCCTCCTAGTCCCTGAACTAAAGGGGTGTAGATATACCTGAAATCCATCTCTATCCTCATCAGCCTTGTCCTCCCCTGGCTTTTGGTGTCCCTGCCGTTGAGGAGGGCGGGGGCCTGGGATCACCTTCAAGGCCAGACCAGCTGACCGGTAGCTGGCTGCTGCCTCATGCCTCCCCTGGGGCCTGTGTGCCTCCTCCCTGGCAGAGGTCTGCCCTTCTTTGGCCACCTGGGATCAGAACTGTCTCTGCTGTGCTGTTGATGTGCAACGTGCTGTGGAATCTGGGTTTGGGTCTTGCCGTCCCCTGCACTGAGCTGCCTGGCTGAGTGTTCAATGTGTGTCCTTGTGACTTCCAGCTAGGGCAACTAGAGGGGTCTTCCTGACCTTCTAGAAGCCCCATCTCACAGGAAAAAATACTCATGAGAGCTCTGTGAGGCCCACTGGTAGTCTGCCTCTCAGTGGAAAGGGGGGTCAGACCTCTCCCCTTTGGTGCTCCGGCCTGGCTTGCATCTCTAATGCGTTGCTTGGATTCAAACAGCATCTTTCTCTTGCTTGCTGCTTTGATGTGAGGCTAAGGATATTTAAGATAGTCAATGGAGGAAAAAGAAGTTTTTCAGTGTGACTTGGGGCAAGGCTCTTTCCTTTGGGGTGTACCTATCCTTTCACCCTAAAGCAAGGGGTTTGGTGAGATCACTGCTTCCCGGCCCACAGACGTGGGGTTGCTGTGCTGCAGGGAGCTTCTGCACAGTTCAGATTCCAGGTTACCTGCCCCCGACGTCTTTTCCCAGGTCCAGGGGTGGGCCTGGGAATCTGTGTTCCTGAAGTTTTCCAGATCTTGGGAGGCAGTGGACTGGTTGTCCGAGGTCCCTTCAACCCCACAGCATTCTGGGACCCTGGTTGGTCTTCCATCCCCTTTTTGTTCTTAGGTCATTATCTCAAGGTGGGCTAATGGCCTCCTAGTTTTCTTGTGCTTGGTGGGATAAATGATGACTCTTCACTCTTTCGTCTGGGGCAGAAACCTGGAGGCCTGTGGTTAGTAGTGGTTCTCCCCTGAGTGACCCTGGGCAAGCCCCTTCTCTTCCTTGCGCCTCAGTGTCCGTATCTGTGAAGGGAGAAGGTGAGCCAGCTCATCCGTCGGCCCTCCCAACTCCTCCCAGGACACCAGGAGGGTGGAGTCAGCACCATCGGATGATGCGTGCGGCGCCGACCCCCCAGCACACTGTCAGGACCCTCATGGTTACAGAGCATGTGGCGCAGGCGGCCCAGTGGGTCTGCCCTTCTGTTCTGAACACACATGTGAAAGCTGCTCAGCGCTGCTGGGGGCGGCATGGAAGGGCCAGCCTCGTTTGAATTCCGGCAATGTTGGGGGAAGAGTGGACCTTCCGCTACTGTGTGGCGGGACGGAGAAGAGTGTGGAAACTGGAACGTGAGGACATGCTCGGTGCTGGAAGGCAGCACCCCCAGAGGGGAAAACCGTAATATTTTGCAGTTTGAATTATTTTCAGCGATCACCTAGCCCGGGGTTCCTCAGCCTTGACATTGTTGAAATTGGGGGCCAGTCTTTGTTGTCCTGTGCATTGTGGGATGCACAGCATCCCTGGCTTGTAGCTACTATGTGTCAGTTGCACCCCCTACACAAACTTATGACACCCCAAAATGTCTCCGGGCAATGCCAGATGTCTGGGGGGGCAAAATGGCCTCTGGTTGAGAACCGCTCATCTCGCCCAATGCCCTTGTTTTGCAGAGAGGGGAAGTGATTTAGGATCTCTGGCACCAAGCCAGGCCAGAGGCCCAGACCTGACTCCCAGCCCAGGGCTCTGCCTGCCTGGTTGCAGCCCTAGCGTGTGGCCCGTGTCCTCTGTCCCAGTGACCGGCTCCTCGCTCTGCGGTTCTACTGCCCGTGCTCAAGGAGATGCAGGGCGAGCTGTCCTCTGTGAGTTCCAGTCTCTGGAATTCCTCTTCCAGCTCCTCCCTCCTGTCCCCTTCCCAGGCATCTCCTTAAGGTTTCCAGGCTGAGCCCTCCCACCCCTGCAGTGGCTGCAGTGGGGTTCCTGCTCCCCATCTGCTTCCTTCTTTGGAATTACAATCCTCTTATGAAAATATTTTTTTTTTTTTAAGTTTTAAGAAAGGACTAAAATTGGGGAAGAAGCGCTGCTTGGATTAGCTCCACTTCCTTTAAGTAGTATTTAGGAAGCTACAAGTCAGGTCAAGGCAGCTTGAGGCAGACATTGGAATTCAATTAAAGCCAACGAGTGGGGCCTGTGACCCCCATTTTCAAGGTAATTGCTTCTCCAGTCTGAGTGAATGCAGCCGTCGCCCTGTCATTAAGCAGGCAGCCGTCTAATCGCCGCGCCTGACAGAGCCTCACAAGGCAGGAATTACAGACAGCTGAGGCGTGCTCGCGCCGGGAACCGTGCTTGACTGCGCTCCGGTGAAGGAGGCCGCTAATCTAGTCAGGGCGTTCTTTATCTCCTCCTCGAGGAGAGTGGAGAGCCAGCGTGGCTGAGCTGCCTCTGGAAGCGGGGCGGGGAAGGAGGCAGGGGCTCACGGCGAAGGGGCAGGCGCCCTGGCCCGGCAGGACAGTCCGGGAGAGGGAAGGGCGCTGGGGGCTCTGGGAAGCAGCTGGTGGGTTTGCCTCTCTGGAAGGAGAAGCAGCCTGGCACCCTGGTCTGGGCGTCAGTTGGGCTTTGGGCAAATCACTTTGTTCCTCCAGGTCTCAGTTTCCCTGTTTGTGAGAAGGTGGAGGAGGACTGGGCAGGGCTCTTATGGCACATCTGCCCCAGTCAGTTGTTTAAGGGCTTCTTTGGGCATGGAGTTAAAGGGTTCTGAGGCTGTGACTCAGCTCGACTCAAAGAAATCATTTCGGTACATCTGGCATGGGCATGGAGGTAGCCAGTGGCAAGTTGATCAGGAGAATTAGAGTATTTGGGAGATATTCCTGGTAAGGAAGGCCAGGATCCAAGGTCAGGGTGGTGGAGGAGGGACAGCATGACAGATGGAGGGAGCCAGGTTCACTGGCCAAGCCCACTCGCTCCCCTGCTAGTCTGCAGGGGACTCAGATGCCCACCCAGGGAGACAGGCTGAAAGATTGTTTATCTTCCAGCTGGGCATGGCAAGACTCTGTTACTGTAGACTTGCTTCTGTTCCATGCCCTTCCTTCTGGTATCAGATTATTTGGGGAGCCCTAGAAGGACAAGATTCCCGAGCTTGGGGAGGGAAATTTGATCCCTGGACAGCATCTTGCATAAGGCAATGTCTGTCTTTCCCAGGCAGATACATCAGTGAGCTGATGTATCACCCATTCCCAGCAGCCCGGGGAGAACCCTCTTTTTACATTGCTGTATCTTGGCCCAAAGTCTTTGGACTAGGAAGCGGGGCTATCACCTGCTTGCCCACTGACACTTTGGTCTTCATTCCCTTGGAAATTATTAGTGAAAGAGATTATATAAAGCGTTGACTTGTGTTTTTGTTTTTGTTTTGTTTTTTAAGTGGGAGAGAGAGGAGGAGGGAGGTTGTAGCTTATCACAAAGTGCATGGGGTATTTTGAAGCCATAGCTAAGGTCCTTGCGTTCCCTCCGGGATGTGTACGAGCTGGATTCGGCTGATTGAATTTTACATGAGGGAAAAGGATGGTGAAGAGAGTGTGCCTTAGGATCCATCTGCTTCTTTCCGCCAGGCCTCTTAATGCTGGGTCTGAGTCCTGGCTCTGGCTGCTGCCGGCTAGTGGAGTCGCTTGTCTCCTGGGCCTGGTCCCCAAGTGGGGTTAACAAGGGTTGCGGCGAGCACTAAAAGCTGTCACCGAGCCCAAAAGCTCACTAGGTGTGGGCTGCGGGGCCCACCTCCATTGTGAACGAGAAGGAACAGTCAGAGGCTGGGCAGCTCGGAGCCTGTCCTTGCTTCCTTTGGAGGGAGCCCTGGGCAGGTGTTGGCTCAGAAAGTGCTTAGACAGTTTCACTAAGTTTCACCCAAATCATGAACCTGAGAAGTGAAGCAGTAAAGCAGCTGGTGAAGGCACAAAGCATGATGTGCATAATCCGATTACACGTACTCCGCAAGCAGGACCTTCCCCTTCAGCCTCTCCCATAAGTGACCACACCTTCCAAGCCCAGGCCACCTGCCCTTGGCACATGCATGGAGGAGGGAGCGCACACGTATGCCCCAGGGGACACACGTTCCTTGACCTGCTTGTGTTCTGGCAGTGTTAAAGGAGGGAAAAGGGAGCACGTGTGCACGGGTGGGCCTGGTTCCAGACTCCTGGCCCCTCTTTCGGGGAATTGTTGACTTCCTTTCATATCATGGATGGAGAAGTTTCCAGTATTAGAAGGAATGGTAGAAACTGGAGACAGGCGGTCTCAGACTACGAAAGTGATTCCATTTCTCTACCATGGGCAAAGCTCCCTAGTTGAGAACAGTGTCACCCTCCCATTCAGATGTCACTGTGTTTCAGCACTTTGTGCTCAAAGGCAGACGATTGCTGAAGGGGATAGGAATACAGGCTGAGGATGGCTGTGCCCTGCCTGCCAGTGGAGGGCTGGGCTGTGACAGCAATGGTGGGTCAGGTGAGTCATTCTCAGCTGGTCCCCTTGCCCCACCAGGGAGGAAACTTTGTTTCACTCTGTTGCAACCACCCAGCAAGCCCTGGCATCTGCTCTCCCTCAAGGAAGAAGCCTAGGAGGCTGGCTCTTGTGTCCCTGCTTTCCAGAGTCTGCTGGGCCAGTCCTGATGGCGTTTTCAAACCACCCCCAAGAAGACCTCGGAGGAATTTCTGGCTGTGCAAAGCAGGTTGTTCTTATACTTGAAGACCAAGCTCTTCAGTTTTGCATGGAAGATTCCTTTTCCCTGTTGCAAAGAGGATGCTCCTACATGACATGCTAAGGCAGAAAACTACCCACACATTCTGGGAAACTCAGCAGCTTTGAAAGCCACTGTCTCCAAAAAGCTGTTGCTGCCTTTGTTCCAAGGTCCTGGACACTGGCTCACTGGCTCATGTTTTGGGGAAGCAGAACACCCCACTACCCCACTGATGCCTCCTGTCCCAACTAACTATTGTAGCTGCTTCTGATTGGGCCTTAGAGAGGAGGCACAGATCTGCGAGGCAGTCAATTGCCTTTGGACAGAGCATTTTGCCAACTTATTTCCTAACCTCTCTATATATACCTTTTACAACATTTTCACTTATTCACCCAGAAATGTGTGTTGAGCAAACATGCCAGGCACCGTCAGAGGGGCTGGGATGGGTAAGATAAAGTCCCTGTCTTCCTGGAACTCACAAGTTGCCAAAGCAGTGCATAAAGATGAAAGCAGTGGTTGTATCTATGATCCACGCTTAGCATTTGCCAATGTTGGTCTTGCACTTACTTTGTTTTTACATGTAGTGATGCATGTGATCCATGCACAGCCCGAAGAGACGGGCTCCATTTCCATACTCATTTTGCAGATGAGGAAACTGAGGCCCAGAGGTTAGCTGACTTGTCCAAGGACAAGAGCTGATAAAGGATAGAGTTGAAAGTCCGCCTTAGGCTGTCAGGCTCCAATGTCTGAGCCGTTAGAGTTCTTGGAAGAGGGGAGGAATCCAGAGACGGTGGCGTTTGAAATGGGCAAAGCTGAGCCTGGAAGATTGGGCAGGAGAGGGAAGCGCACCTGGCCAGGTAAGAGGCAGGCTGCTTGGATCTCTTCAGCTCTGTCTTGCGATAGGCATGGGTCTCCAGTAAGCTTTCTCTCTAGACAAGGACTGTTTGTGGAGGGAGCCAGCCGTGTCCACAGACAGCAAAGCTACTTCTGTGAAGCCCTCCTCCCCTTCTCTTTCTTATTTCTTCCTCATGGGATCTTATTGGGCCTGCACGATAAAAAGTGGATTAAATACTGCAGTCCTTGCTTTCTGGGATTTTGCTGACCAGTTCTCACCAGCAGAATTAAAGGGCCTACCAGCAACTGGTCTGAAACCAAAGAGGCCCCACTGCAGATTCATTTTAAGCTGAGTGTCTAGATAAAATTGTGTGGTCCAGCCGCACCAGGGAATGATAGGTAGCCATTAAAGAGGACACGTGGATTTCTTAAGAACACATCAAATTAAAATCAAGTTGTATAACAGTATGGTTCACAAGAGCCCATTTGTGCAGAAATCCATTTGAAAGTTATAGATTTCCATAGAAGAAAATCTAGACAGATTAGCAGTGGACTCTTCTGAGGGTGGAATTGAAGCCAATTTTTAATTGAAGATTAAAAAACTTTTTGATCTATATTTTTAGTATTTTCTTACAATGAGCATGTATTAGTTTTGTAATAAGATATAAAAAATGACATTTTCTTTAAAAAGGAAGGTGGGTGAGCTTCCATCCTTAGAGGAGCCTGCATTTCTTCCGACTGGGGAGGGGCTGGATCTCTGCATTGGATTCCTGTGATGCCGGCGCCAGGGTCTCCTTAGCTCTGTGTCTGCTGTGGCGCCTGGGGGCAGATCTGGGGTCCTGCCACCCTGGGACCAGTGTCTATAAACTGCCTAGCAACAGCCACGCCAGAGGCACTCTGATGGCTTGAGCACGGCTGCAGGGCCAGCCTTTCACCCAGCACTGGGAGAGGGGCCCTCTGGGCCAGGAGCACGGTGGCTGCCGTGGCTGCCTTTAACTTTGGAACGGGGCCACGTTGGCAGTGTGTGGCCTAGTTGGGGGGCAGCCCTTTCCCGTGACCTCAAACGTATTGCCTCCTCCACCCAGCGCTGCGGGCCTTCGCTGCGCTCTGGTGTCTGTCAGCAGTTACCGGAAAGCATTTCATGTGGCCCGCGAGCTCCCGTAGCCAGCATGAGATCTTGAAGCTTGTCAGATCTTTGCTCTGCATCACCCCCGACAAACTCCTCTCTCTTAGGGGATCTTCTTCGGAACATTCTTTGGACAAGATTGGTTGACAGATTTGAGTCCAAACCCCACTTACGAGTGGTGGGACTCGGCCAGTTACTGTCTGCGCACTGTAGCCCCCCAAGCGTCAGTTTGCCGGCTATAAAATGGGCACAGCCCCTCCCTTGCCTGGTGGTTGGAGGATTGGCAGTGGTATCTGGGAAGTGCCCAGGCATTCAGTAGGTGTTGGTTCCCTTCTCTGAACTAGCTGAGGAGAAATGTGTGCACAGGTGGACACCAGCATACTCAAGGCCCAGCCACTTGTAAGGAGTATTTTGATCCCTAGGAAATACCTGGCTCTGGCACTGAGTAGCTGGCCCACAGTGCCCATGGGCTTGGCACAGTCTTAGGAATGATAGGTGCACTCTGCCACGGTGCTGGGCGGGCGCTAGGCTGCAAGCTGGCCACCTGGGTGTGGGGAAGGAGGGGCAAGGAGAAGCCCCCAAGGCCAGTGTTGGGTAGGGATGTCTGGGGCCTCCGGAGCCGGGGAGCAGAGTCCTTGATGGGATGGGGAGGAGAAGGGAGGGTTGGTACTGTTGCTAGTGATGATAATGCTGAGTGGATGCATGTCCAGTTTTTAGCATAGCCCGGTGTCCACTGTGAACTCGATGCATGTTAGCTGCTGTCCCAGTGCTTCATGAGTAGTGGCTGTGTGCCCTGAGCTGTCACGTACATCGTCATATAGTAACCCTTGGGGGTCGGTGCTGCTTTCCCCCTTTTACAGATAAGGAAATTTGAGGCTTAGGGAGTTGAGGTAATCTGCCCCACAGCTAGAAAGTGCCAGAGCTAGGGTTTGAGTCCTGGTCTGTCTGGTCCCAAAGCTTCCACTCTTCCTGTAACCTGATGTCCAGTGACGTTAGCTCTCTGGCTCCCAGCTCATCATGCTCTCGGGACTTTTGTGCACTGGCCTGCCCTGTCCCCGGCTCTGCCAGGCAGGCTTGGAGTCCCTCAGAATGAGGGAGTCCTCCTCGGGGTCCGGCCTCGGGGTGGGAGGTGCTCCAGCTACTGTTGAAGGCATGCATGCATGAGCAAACACGGCGACTGCTGCGAGCTTAAAAATGGATTCCCCTCCACTGGAAGGGAACCCGATGACGGTGTGGTTTTTAAATGCATGCATTATTTATCTCGGGCTTGGAAACAAACATTGAGAAATTCTCTCTTGAAACTGGGGTGTGGGGGTGGGTGGGTGGGGCACTGGAAAACATAAATCCTCCATCTAAACTGCAGTCCATTAACAGACTTCCTTTGGCACGATGAGCATGTGGACTGAGCTGAGGGCAAAGGCTTTGGGGCTGTCTCCCCCCTGCCGCCTGCCGAGCCGAATGAATGAAGGAGAGAGGGGGCTGGGAAGAGCCCTCTCTCTGGGTGGCTGCGCCTCCCCTGCCCTCGCGCTCAGCATGCTCACCGCCGACTTCATTGCAGCAGCAGCAGCTCCAGGCGCAGCACCTCTCCCACGCCACGCACGGCCCCCCTGTCCAGTTGCCGCCCCACCCATCAGGCCTCCAGCCTCCAGGGATCCCCCCAGTGACGGGGAGCAGCTCCGGGCTGCTGGCGCTGGGCGCCCTGGGCAGCCAGGCCCACCTGGCGGTGAAGGACGAGAAGAACCACCACGAACTCGACCACAGAGGTGCGGCCCGAGCTGGGGCTGGGGCAGCGGGTGGGGCTGGGCTGAGCAGGGCGTGGGTGCCTGCAGGCCCCACAGTGAGTGGACACAGCAGATGCTGTTGTCACCCTAGGAGAGGGAGTTAGCAAAAGATTTGGAACCATCTGTTGAATCCTTGGCACCTGGAAACCAGCACCATCCCCATGCACCTTTTCCCAATCCCTGGTTTACACCTGGTACTCTCTGCCCTGAAGACACCTGTCCCTTCATCCAGAGCACCCTGCCATCTTCCTGCAGCACCCCCGCCCATCCTGTAAGGGCTGGCCCCAGTCCACTCCATTGGACCAGGGGTCTTTTTCATATTCCCGTAAGAGTTTAAGAGTTGGGTGCAAGACTGAGCCCTTGTTGCTATCCTCGTATGTCCCATCCCTGGAAAACGTCTTGTCCTTGCCAGAAGCATTGATCCTCAGAGGACAGAGGCCAAATTCCTGAGTTTTGCCTTAGCATATGTGTCTCAGCAATGCTGGAGGCTTGGAAAAGGTACACAGTCGGCGCTCAAGTAATGATTTGTTAGTTGAGTGCCTGTAAGTGGGGGCAGCAAGTGCGCTCCAGTAGGGAGATGATTGGAAAGACTTGGAGTCAGAAGTTTTTCCCTGACCCTTCACCCCAGCCCTTACCATGTGCACCCAGAAGCTGCACTGTGTCCAGGTTAGGCGGGGTTGGTGGGATCAGAAAAGGACGAGCCTGGCTCACTGGCAGACTCTTTTGAAAAGTTACCACCTTGTGTGTTATCCCCTTGGATATTTATTGGAGCACATGGCCAATGCCTTCCAAGCCCCTGAGCACCAGGGACCTGAAGTGTCACCATCCTTCCGTGGCCTGGGCCATGGGGCAGTAGCAGGTCCTGAGAACCCAAGGCTAAGATTTTGTTCCTGCAGTAGGACAGAGGCTTCAGCTTCCAGGACCTTATTGGCAAAGAAACAGAGAATGGTGTTAATTTTAAAGACATTCTCAAATTCCTTTCTTTTTCTTTCTTTCTTTTTTATTTTTAAATAATAATATTCTCAACTCCCGGATCCTATGGGTATTTTGCATGGCACGATCCGTCCTAAGCGTGTGGCCTTAAGAACCCTGTCTGCCAGAGAGGAAAGTCGGTGCCCCTCTGGCAGGTCAGGGAGAACTAGGTCAGAGGCCTCCCCAGCCCGCCCTGGGGACTGCTGGGTGGGGGAAGGGTTGGAGTTGGGGTGGCTCATTTCTAAACTGAGAAAGGCCACCTAATGGCCCTGCCTTGGCTGACCCACAGAGGCAGGGAGCCAGGCCTTCTGCCCATTTTTAAACCAATGAACTAACAAAAGCCAGCTACACTGAAACTGACCTTTTTCTTTCTTTTTTGTCTTTTTCTCTTGTGGGGCCTGACCTTCCTCCTGCCCTGGCCTTCCTTCCCCAAAGAGAGAGAATCCAGTGCGGTAAGTGCTGGCACTCTGGAACCCATGGCGGGGTTTGGGATGTTGGGAGTAGGGGAGGACTCCTGGCCTGAAGGCTCAGCCCTAGAATTTCAGGCCTGAGACTAGCCAGTCTTGTCCAGAGCTATCATCTGGGTTCTCTGCTCTGGTCTGGGTTGAAGCTGAGGGTTTTGTTGTTTGTTTACTCATGCCCAGAGCTGAGAGTCCTGGCTTCAGATGTGTGGGTGACGATGTCTTAATCCAGAGCTGGTGGGTGGGGGCGCTGGGGGAGGTAGTTACTGTCATAAATAGGAGCTGCTGTCACCTGTTGAGAGTGACCTTCAGTTGTGGAAGCCCTTCATCTCTCCAGGCTTTAGGTCCATCATTTGTCAAATGAAGAGCTTGGGCTAAATGAGCTCTAACTCCCTTTCATATAAGAGATGATTAACTGGAGAGGTCAGCTGACCAGCCCTGGGGCTTCCCTGCCAAAGGGCTTTGTGGAACCACTGGGCTGGCCCAGGGCTTAGGACCCTGGGATCCCACATCTTGGGCCAAGGGTCCTTCCTACGCACTCCCCAGGTTGGTGCCTGCTAAATGATGCTGTGTCTTTATTTCCTTCAAACACCTGAGGTTTCTCCCTGCTCTGGGCTTTTGCTCGGTTTAAGAAAGTGCTAGCAGGCAAGCATTAAGGCCAGGCCCGCCTGTGTGTCTGCCAGCTCCGAGATTTGTTGTAAATCTTTCTGATCACACTGAGGCTCCGAGGTTCTGTTTCAAGCGAATAAGCCTTCTGAATAAGCGCAGTGGAGTCTGGATAAAAAAAAATCCTCTAGTGATTAGCAAAGCTATTTTATTCCTCATCGCCATCCTTGTATCTGGGGCCATCTAATCTGTTAGGATGGCTTTGGTTATTACCTTGTGTTAAGTAGGACTTGGAAGGTCAGGCAGTTAACTAACCATCTAGACAGCAGCTTCCTCGGGCTGGTCCCTCCAATCCTCCCGCTTCCCCTTCCCGGCCCTCCCCCACCCGGGCGGACTTAGCGGTGATGCTGGCATGTCCTGCCACCCTGCCTGCCCGCTCAGAAAGCCAGGTCCACATGTGGGCCGAGGAGTGAGTGGCTAGGTACCCGAGAGGACTAACTGAAGCCAGAAATCCATTTTGAATGCATTAGTGTTGATCCTCGAATGGTGGCATGTTTGGAGCGGCAGTTCGCCTAGGTAGCAGGAGGGCTGAGTCGGACACCTCAAAGCTTAGCTTTGGTCCCAGCTTTATGAGACTCCGGGTAGCTCTCTTGGCCTCTCTGAGCCTCAGATTTTTTTTATTTGTACCGTGGGAATAATTCCTGCCTGGCTGACTTGAGCTTTGTTAGGAAGACCCTCTTATAACAGGACTCGGGCTCCAGGTTACCTGGTTAGCAGGGACCCACTGCGGTGAAATGGGTCCTTCACACCATCCTCATCCTCCTTCCTATTTGCGTCTGGCTTTGTGCCCCGTGTGTGAGAGCTTTCTGCTAAGAGAGCCACCTGGGGACCCCCAGGAGCTGAGCTCTTCGCCCCACCATGCTCGCGGACATCCATGTGTGGCAGACTCACACAGTAGGGGGCACGTGGGCCACTGGAGAGTCCCGGAGGAAGAAATCGACAGGCCACACCGAGGCAGCAGAGAGAGGGATGGCGGCTGGGTGGCTCAGGCCCGGGTGCTCGGGCTGTGCGCATGTGGCCATGGTGTGTGGGGTGTAGGCTGAAGTACTCAGGCTTTGGAAACCAGGTTGTCAACAGATGAGGCCCACAGCAGGAAGGACAGGGCTGTGTCGGAGTGGGAGGGGGACGGGGGACGGGGATGGGCTGGAAGCTGTCCCGGAGGGGTTAGTCTGGAGTCCAATTAGAGGTAGCTTCATTCATATTTCCTTGCCCAGCCGAAGCAATAAAAAATACTTAGTTTTTTGGCCGCCTGCCAGCCAGAGGCGGGCTGGATCGATGCCGCTAAATGCCTGACATGACTCTCCGGTAGCGGCGAGGGTTTTCAGCCTGACTGCATGAGAAGAAAGAGCTCGCTGTTCTCCAGAGCCGCGCACCACCGGGTCGCCAGGAGGAACATGAGCAGCCGCAGGCCCCCTCCCTCCCTCCCGCCCGCCCGCCAGGGCAGCCTGCGCGAGGGGCTGGGAGCATTTCTGCTTAGCACAGGGTGGCCGCCACCGTCAGAGGAAATGAAATGAAATGACGGTGATTTTTCTGCCGGCGATTGCAGCAGCTAATTGAATTGCGGCTGTGCGCGCATCGCCGCTGCCGCTGCGCGGCTGTGGGAAGGTTGAGCTGCAGTCCCATTATAACCTCCATTTTTTCTTCAAGGCTTGATAACTCTGCCATTTTAATTTGCTTTAGGCAGAAACTTGGCAGGGAAGGGCTGCCCAGAAACCGGCTCAGGAAAGGAAATTAAGTTTGCGGCTGGTTCCCGCGCTGTTCCCCCAAAACGCCACCCTTCCTGTTCCCTCCGAGTGACCTTTGCCCCCGAGCTGGCCTTGGCCTCCAGTGACGTGGGGAGAGAAGTGAAGGCGTGGCCCACTGGCCTTCTGAGGCTCTGCTTTTGAGCTCAGACACCCCTCTGTCTCCACGTGACCTCTTTGGGCGCCTCTGTGCTGTGTGGGTGGGGACTAGGATCGGGACCGGGGGCATTTTCATCCACGTAGCTAGACTGTGCGCTCTGGAGGGCAGGGACCGTGTCTTGTCTGTCCTGCCACCCCTCTCCTGCAGCACCAGGCTTGACCCAGGGTGGCTGCTCAGAAAATGGTGGGCGAGAAAGTGAAGGGAGTGTTGAGTGGGTAGGGAGGAGGAGCCCTCCCCTGCATCACAGAGGGGCCTGGGGCCTGATGTTGTGCTCTTGGGCACAAAGGTTTGCTGGCAGGTGCCCTGGCCAGTAGCTCCTCCATCCCTGCTCCCCAGCCTGGTGCTCATAGCCGCACGGTGCAGGTGGCTCCTGACCACTTGCTCAACTCCCAGCACTCCCTGCTCCCAGCCCACCTGCGAGCGCCCCTCGTCTTCCCCTTCCCAGGCCTCCAAGCCCAAAGGATTCTCGTCCTCACTTGCTTTATAGTTGAGAGAGAAATTCAGCTCTTCCTGGCCTGAAAAGCCTGAGTTCCTTCATGCTGCCTCCTGCTGGGGGTGCTGGGGCATGTCCCCCGGCTCTCGGGGCTCTCCTTCTGACTGCCACATAGGGGGTGATCCTCTCTGTCCTTGCACCTTTTTCTGTCCCTCAGAGGGGAAGGCTTTACGATGTTGCGTTTGTTTCTTTAAAACCCTGGTGCTTCTCCAAAGTGGCTGAGGGCCTCATGGTGCAGGAGGAGAGGGGGACGAGTGGGACTGGGGGTGCTCTGTTGATCATCTGCACTGGGAAGCTGCTGGCAGCCCGACGCTCTCCATCCCCGTCCGTCTCCCCATTCCTGTTGCTGGGCGGATGCAGTGTTGCTCGTGGCCCCAGCCTGTTGGGGCAGACCCACCTCACAGGACTCAGTGCGGATTCCACTTACCCCTCCTTTGAGCGAATGAGTGCAGCGGGCAGGAGGGGGTGGTGAAGGAGATGCAGGTGACCCTCACGGAGTACAGTCTCATGGGCCAGCAGCAGGCAGACGACTCACTGCAAGGTTAATTATTTAATGGCAGTGGCATTGCTACAAAAGGGGTGGGGTGCTCCCAGCACATCTCCCTGGGGTTTCCCTGGCAGGGCTGTGCTTGATCCAAGGTCTGCAAGACACAGGAGTTGAGCTGCTCTTCCTTCCTCTGACCTCCTGCGTCACCTGCACTTGGCTGTGCTGTGGTTTTATGTGAGATGTTGCACCTTCTTGTTTCCAGAATAACTCCGTGTCGCCCTCGGAAAGCCTCCGGGCCAGCGAGAAGCACCGGGGCTCCGCGGACTATAGCATGGAAGCCAAGAAGCGGAAAGCGGAGGAGAAGGACAGCCTGAGCCGATATGTACGTCTGAGGCGCAGCGGGCGCCACCGGGGTTTGTGCTGGGTAGGGCGGGGGTGTCTGGGGGGCCCCAGCCGTGGCCTGAGCCCTCTTGGGGATGGGGAGTGAGTCAGAGACGCTGCCACTGGGGAGGGACGCAGGTGGCTTTTGGGGGAGGTTCAGACACATTTTGTGAGCATGAGTCACTGTGGGGAGGGAGTGGACGGGGGTGAGGGGTCGTCTTGGCCGCTGTGGGGATCTGGGGGGAGCTGTGGGTTTCTCCCACAGACGGGCCAACCATGCTGCTGGCGTGGCACTCCCAGAATCCCAGTCTGCTCCAAGGGGCTGCCCCTGGTGCCCCCACGCTTTGACCCTGCGGTCCTCAGTCTGGCCGAGGCGTGTGCCCGCTTGGCAACTCTGCCTGGCTTTCAGTGGCCTTATCATGTGATGCCCCTGGCACGTGACACGCCCAGGGAAGCATGCCCACTGTGTCTGCCCTGTGCCAGGCTGTGCAGGGCGAGAGCTGGGGCAGAGGGAAGGGGAACCATGGTGCTAGGACTCAGGGTCTCGTACTCAGCCCTCTCAGGCACGTGGCTGCTCTGTGGCTGTGGGCACGTGGCACACTCGAAGTTCCGCTGCATGTCAGTGAGACTCACCTGTACCACGCAGTGGGGGAATGATGAGGGGAGAGTGGCGCGCTGACCTGTGACTGATGGTCAGTGTAAAACCCGCTGGGAAGATGGTTCTGGCTTCCCAGAGACAAGCTGTCTGGCAGCCTGCGGGGGGGGTGGGGGGACAGGTGTCAGTGATGCTGCCCAGTGGGCGTGGCGTGGAGCGACCCCAGAGCTGGGGAGGCTGGGCTGAGACACAGCCCCCAGAGGAGTTGAGCCTGTTGGAGGGGAGGGGCGGGGTGGAAGAAGTGTGGACTTTGGGGCTTGGCCCAGGTTCAGGTCCAGGCTCGTGGAAGGGGGCATGGGAAGGGCGTGGTCTCTTACTGGCCAATTGGCTTCTCTCTCTCGGTTGCAGGACAGTGACGGGGACAAGAGTGATGATCTGGTGGTGGATGTTTCCAATGAGGTAGGGGCAGGCCCAGGTTGCAGGGAAGCTCTCGGTTTGGGATGGGTCCTCCCAGGGTGGGCACTGTTCTGTCTGTTCTGACACTACTTGCAGCCTGAGCAGGGTGACGAGGTCTTGGGGTATTGAGTTCAGGAGAGGCAGGGCAGGGCTTCGCTGCCTGGTGGCTGGGCCTTTTGTGGGCACTGAGGGCTTCGTGCAATAGGTCCCAGACCTGCAAAGATCCCAGGTAGAGTCCAGTTTCTGTTCCCCATGGTCCTCCACGTCAGCTCTGCCCCTGCCCCATCTGGAGGTGAGAGTTGAGCACCCAACTGGAGAGAATCTGCACTAGGCCAAGCCCAGCAGCGCTGATTGGAGTCCTGAACTCAAGTTTGATCTTGGGCCGGTCACTGCTCCACCCTCCCTAGGCCTCAGTCTCCCCATCTGTGGGATAAAGGGTCAGACTAGATGATTAAGAGCTGGTCCCCCCGCCTTGGACCCCCCAGTCTTTCAGCCACACTGTTTTCCCCATCACCATGCCCCCTCCCTTCCCACGCCCAGAGCAGCCTGGCTGTAGCTCCCGCTGCATCTCTGCGTCACTTGTGTTTCCAGGACCCAGCAACGCCACGGGTCAGCCCGGCACACTCCCCTCCTGAGAATGGGCTGGACAAGGCCCGTGGCCTGAAGAAGGATGCCCCTACCAGCCCCGCCTCGGTGGCGTCTTCCAGCAGCACACCGTCCTCCAAGACCAAAGACCTTGGTCACGTACGTGGGCCTGCCCCGCTGCCCTCCAGGGAGGCTGGGGGAGGGGCGTGGGGAGGGAGGTGTGCCGGGGCCAGAGCTGGAGTGGTGCCGACTGCAGGGCAGAGGGTGGAGTAGGAAGAACCTGGAAGAGCCTCACTTTTCCACCTGCCGGCTGGCCCTGTACGAGTTAACGTTTCTGTCAAATGGTTGTGATGGCCACAGTCCCTGCCAGGTGAGGCTGGGCAAGGGCTGAGAGGCTGTTCAGCAGAAGGTTCACACCCGGTGCTGGCACTGGGCTTCGCGTGGGGTCAGTACCAGGTGTTGTGCCCCGCTCTGGGGAGAAAGGTATCCTCATGGCTTCCCTTGGTCTCTGTGTCTTCCCTCTTTAGAATGACAAATCCTCCACCCCTGGGCTCAAGTCCAACACGCCAACTCCGAGAAACGATGCCCCAACTCCAGGCACCAGCACGACCCCAGGGCTCCGGTCCATGCCGGGCAAACCTCCGGGCATGGACCCGATAGGTATAATGGGTAGGCACCAGGGGCCGGGTTGATCTGATGTGGGGAGGGGGTCTGCCCCAGGCCAGAGCTAGAGCCGCCACACAGAGGGGCCGGAGCACAGGGAGTGTGTCCACGCTGGGGCTCCCCTGGGGCCTGCCTTCTTGGGCTTCACGGTCAGACTTGAGCAGGAGATGGGTACCTGGGGCTTCAGCACTGACGTCAGGACGCCCTGGGGCCACTGCTGGGCCAGGCCTGTGGAAAGAGCACCAGACAGGTCAGGCAGGGCACCCGAGATCTGTTCCGGCCTGTCATTAGTTCTGCGATGCTCTGCACAAGCCCCTTCTCTGGGCCTCGGTGCCCTGTTCTGTGCAAAGAGGCGGGCACGTCTCAGCCCTAAGCTGTCCAGGCTCTGAAGACAGGGATGCCGTCCCCTCAGAGCACTGCCCAGAGCAGGCCGCTCTCCAGTGCAGGACGCATTGCTGCGGGTAGAGGCGGCTGTGGCCTTGTCCTGGCGGGAGGGGGAGGGCCCGTCCCCCAGGCTCACCCATTGCTGCTGCCCGCCTCCCTGCAGCCTCCGCCCTGCGCACGCCCATCTCCATCACCAGCTCCTACGCGGCGCCCTTCGCCATGATGGGCCACCACGAGATGAACGGCTCCCTCACCAGCCCCAGCGCCTACGCGGGCCTGCACAACATCCCGCCCCAGATGAGCGCTGCCGCCGCCGCCGCCGCAGCCGCCTACGGCCGATCGCCAATGGTGAGCTTTGGAGCTGTACGTAGACTTTTTGGCTCCTTTCTTGGGGACTGGGCACGGCGTGGGGACTTGGGGGGGGAGTGGTGCTCCCTGCACGCTAGACGGGCCCTCGGGGTCTCCAGGCCTGGTGGCCAAGCAGCTGCCCATATAGGGAGAACGATTATCAGGAACATTTGAGACCTAGCTGGGGGAGCACACGTTTTAGGGTCAGTAGACTTGGGTTGCACCTCAGTGGCTTATTAGTCCTCTGGGAAGAAGGGCTGATACTCGCCTTTCCGGTTTGGGGGGAGTGGGAATCCCAAAACGAGTCAAGTAATACGTGTCCACAGAGCAGGCGTTCGGTAAACCGGACGGTTGTAACAAGAATTTTCTGTTATTATGAATGAACAGTTAGTTTTGGGGTTGGCAGAGGCTTCTTTTCTGGAGACAGTTTCTGTCTTTACCTTCTGTACCTGGGTGGCCTTCTCTCCACGTGACAGGCCTGCTGAGGCACCAGGGGAGTGGGGAGGTGGGGAGAGGGGCAGGGGCCACTCTGCCTGTGGAGCAGGGTGGGTGCTGGTTCAGAGCTGGGGGTCTGGGCTGTCCCCCCTCTCCGCCACTGCTCTGGGCAAGGGTACTTGCCCCTCTGGGGCCTGTGTGTCCCTAAACAATGGGTCCTCTCTGCCCTGCTTGTCTCCTGGCTTGCCCAGAGGCTGAGCTGTGCGGCAGTGCCCACGGGTGGGGAGGGAGGAGGAGGAGGCGGGTGGCGGCAGCATTGACTAAGGACTGCCTTGTCTGCCTTACAGGTTGGTTTTGACCCTCACCCCCCAATGCGGGCCACGGGCCTTCCCTCGAGCCTGGCCTCCATTCCCGGAGGAAAACCGTAAGCTTTGGCTGTACTGTTGCATGCTTCGTGGGGCAGGCAGGGGAGAGCACCCCTTATCCTCTGACCCTGGGTTTGCCCTGGTGCGTGTCCCCTGGGGAAGGTATCTGTCCCTCCGGAGACACTTAGGCCAGCTTGCACCCTGGGAAACTGCCGCCACACCTCACTCCTGACCTGCCTTGGAGGCACCCTCTGAAAGAGGCACTGAGGGCTGCTGAGTGCATGGTCACTGGGCCCCGGGAGAGGAGGAACACTCCTGACCGCATCACACAGAGCTGCCCAGGGCCTTGGGGACACCCAGGGGTTCTAGCTGCTGACAGGGTCCCCAGGCTGCTGGGCATGGGCCATTCCCTACCTGCAGCCCTTCCTGCCCTTCACTCCCTGGGCTATTGGAAAATTAGGAGGTTGACGTATGTCTAATGCTGGGACAGTGCCTGGCATGGTGTTCACGTGGTCAGCGCACATCTTGATGTTAATTGAGGGGGCGCCCAGAGTAGTCTTAGCAGCAGACAGGCCACGTGGGCTCCCCGCCAGCTCTGCTGTGTGCTGTTTCGCTTTTGGAGGGGCATGCAGGTTCCCCTCCCTAATACCACTGGCTCCTGAAGCAGGAGGTGGCATTTCAGCCGGGTCCTTCCCAGGGCTGGTGTGCTGGGGACAGGGAGTGGGTGTAGGTGGTGGAGAGGGCATGCCAGGAGCCTGTGGGGCTTGTATCTTGTATCCTGGTTTGGAGCAAGGATGTATAAATGGGAGTAAAAATCAAGTTTGAAATGTTAAGTAGTCCCCAGCTTAGGGGAGCCGTCCCGGTACATGGGATTACTGGATTGAAAAGGTTTAGGAGACAGGGGCCCGGACACCGAGGGGCCAGTCCGGGGCAGTATGGGTGACGTGGGCAGGACCTGTGGGAACTCGGAGGGGGTGTGGGGGATGACAAAGGTGACAATTCTCACCTTTTCAGAGCCTACTCTTTCCACGTGAGCGCCGATGGGCAGATGCAGCCCGTGCCCTTCCCCCATGATGCCCTGGCAGGGCCCGGCATCCCGAGGCACGCCCGGCAAATCAACACGCTCAGCCACGGGGAAGTGGTGTGTGCTGTGACCATCAGCAACCCCACGCGGCATGTCTACACAGGCGGCAAGGGCTGCGTGAAGATCTGGGACATCAGCCAGCCGGGCAGCAAGAGCCCCATCTCCCAGCTGGACTGCCTGGTGAGACTCCCAGGCTGCGGCCTCCTGCAGTGGGCGTGGGAGAGCGGGGCAGCCTGGGCCGGGGTCAGAGGCCCAGGGACTTGGCCCAGCTCAGCCCGGTATTGGCTGAGCAACTTTGAGCAAGCTGGCTAATCTCTCTGAGCCCGAGTTGTGCCATCTGTAAGTGGGGAGGACGCTGACCCTCGGGTTTGTGCAGAAATGCATGGATGGGGGATGAAAGGCTGTGAATCTGAGGAGTGGGGACAGCCTGGCGGCTGCCAGGTGTGAGAGGAGGCTGGGGGTGGGGGTGGTGAGGGTGCTCAGTTGTCCCCGGGAGGGCAAGTGGGCAGTGCTCAACCCTGCCCCTTCTCCCTCCAGAACAGGGACAACTACATCCGCTCCTGCAAGCTGCTCCCCGACGGGCGCACGCTCATTGTGGGCGGTGAGGCCAGCACGCTCACCATCTGGGACCTGGCCTCGCCCACGCCCCGCATCAAGGCCGAGCTGACGTCCTCAGCGCCCGCCTGTTACGCCTTGGCCATCAGTCCCGATGCCAAAGTCTGCTTCTCCTGCTGCAGTGATGGGAACATTGCCGTGTGGGACCTGCACAACCAGACCTTGGTCAGGTGAGGCCAGCAGGAGGGAACATGAGTGCCTCGTCCTGGGGAAGTTTGCACCCCTCTGGCCTGGCCTCGTTTGCCGTGACTTTGGCCCTGTCTGAGGCACAGAGGGCTGCCCAGGTGAAAAGACGGCTCAGCCTGGTTGGGCAAGGGCAGAGGAGCGAGGGGGTCTCGGGCCCGGGAGTTTGGAGAGGGCTCAGGGGAGAAGGTGGAGCTGGAGCAGGTCTGGAGGTGGAGTTCAAGGTAGCGGAGCAGGCAGAGAGGGTGGGGTTCAAGGCCTGGAGACAAATGAGCAGGGACAGTGTCACTTTGTGATTAAACGTGGGGCCTTGGGAGCAAAGCTGCTGAATTTGAATCCGGTTTCCTCCTTGACTTTGTACAGGTTGTCTAACCCCAGTGTCTCAGTTTCTCCCTGTGCCAGACAGGGACAGTGTGGCATCTTCTGAACGACACCGCAGTGTGAAGGCAGGTGGGAGTGACTGGCCGAGCCAGCTGCCTGTGTCACTCTTGTCACCAGTGGCCTCAGCCGGTGGCTTACACAGGGTGGGAAGGATAGATTAAGACGGAAGTGAGGGCGTGTTGAGTGCAGACCAAGGAGCCGTGTCCTAAAGGCAGTGGGGCTGCTTTTCTTGTTGTCAGTTGTCTCACGAGAAACTTCTCCAGGGCCTTCCTGCCTTCCTCACCTTCCCAAGCCTCCATTTCCACCTCCTCCTGAGCAGCCCACCCTGGAGGGACTCAGGAGCCTGGTCTGAGGTCCCCCCTTTCCCCCCCATGTTCTGGGTACCTATGCCTGGGCAAGACCCTGAGGCCTGGGCCTACCTGTGCTGCAGACTCACCAAGGGACGTAGCACACTGGCCTCTGGGCCTCAGTTCCATCTTCCGTTCAGTCTCCCCAGACGGCTGCCAGCCTGGCCGTCAGCGGTTCCATGGGGCTCACCCTCCTCCCTCTCGGCCCTTCATAGGCAGTTCCAGGGCCACACAGACGGGGCCAGCTGCATAGACATCTCGCACGATGGCACCAAGCTGTGGACCGGGGGCCTGGACAACACAGTTCGCTCCTGGGACCTGCGGGAGGGCCGGCAGCTGCAGCAACACGACTTCACCTCCCAGGTGTGCAGCCGAGACGCTGCTCCCTTCCCACAGGGCAGCGAGTTCCCTCCCCTTCTGGGCCCCAGTGGCCCGGTCAGGGGACAGAGGGGCGCTCACAGGGTGCTCATTGTCAAGGGACTTTCTATGAGTCATCTGGGAAGGCTTCCTGGAGGAAGCTGCAGCAAAATAGAGTGGACAAGGCCTTGGAGTTGGACATGGTGGACCCAACTGTGGGGGTCTGAGGCCTTTCTCCACCACTGTGGAGCACTTGGTCCTTGGTGTCCTCATTCATGGGATGGAAATAATAGTAACTCGTTCCTAAGGTCTGATGTGAGTGCCTGAAATGATCTCTCTCAAAGGCTCAGCCATAAACCTGGCTCATAGGAAGCATTCAGTAAATGCCAGGCTTTGCTGTGTGTTGTTATTTTGCTTACCTTAATATTTTAATCATAAATATTTATTAGCTTAGTATTTCATTTACTGACTTTCTTCTTAAGGAAAGACAGAAGTCACAGAGACAAAAAGGGTAACTTAGAAAGTCAAGTGTCCGTGCCACGCCTGGGTGTGAGCCCGGGCTTTACGGCTCACTTTCTAGAACCAGCAACCCCTCTGGGCCTCAGCTTCCTCACCTACAAGATGGGTGTGGAAAGCCCACGCCCCTGGGTTAGTGGGCTGGTAGTGGGGTCCTGTATTGTGAATGGCAGGGGTGGGGCGGGAAGGGACCCTGAGCCTTCAAGGTGTCTGAGCCACCCCTTTGGGAGCCGTCTCTACTCTTGAGGGCAGAGGATGCTGAGTGTCTGTCCCCACCCTGCAGATCTTCTCCCTGGGCTACTGCCCCACCGGCGAGTGGCTGGCCGTGGGCATGGAGAGCAGCAACGTGGAGGTGCTGCACCACACCAAGCCCGACAAGTACCAGCTGCACCTGCACGAGAGCTGCGTGCTCTCCCTCAAGTTTGCCTACTGCGGTGAGCCTGCCGGGCCAGGCCAGCCGGGCCCGTGCCCCTTCAACAGCCTTTAGGGATCTTGTCCCCCATCCTTGTCCCTTGGATGCAGATGTCATCATGGGGTACTGAGCTCTCCGGACGCTGGGCCAGAGCCAGTCCTTGCAGTCCTGGGGCAAAAGAGCAGGACATGAGCAGTTTAAGCAGTTCCTCCCGGTGGTCACAACCTTAGGCTTTGATATCTATTCGCCCAGGGCAAGTCTGCTCCTCCCCTGACCAGCTGTGTGGCCTTGGGCATATCTCACCCTCTCTGAACCCTAGTGGATTTTCCTCTGTGGCCAAGAGTAGCACAGTGCCTGCCACATGACTTTGGGGGAGCCTTAGCCGTTGGTAGATGTGGAGCCTGGCGGAGTGCCTGCTCAGAGCAAAGGCGCCTGCTGACTGCTGTCTGCAGCCGGGTCTCCGGACCCCCAGGGCTTTGCTATTTCCAACCCTTCCTTCCACCTTCCAGAAGTAGAATTTAGGAGGGTCAGTCAACCTTTGTGGCTTTACAAGAATCTTTTTGGGGAGTATAATCATTGCAGTTAACTTTTTCCATCCCAGCCCCTCCTAGCCCTCCCCTTAGATCGCAGAGAAAGGCGTTCTCTGGTGGGTGGCCATGTGTCTTGCAAAGTGCCTCTCAAAGCGGAGAGTTGCGCTAAATACTGGTTAGCAGCTCTCACTGTGTTTCTATGGCAGCAGCCATATCTGGGGCAGGTCTTGCCTTAGAGGGCAGCAGGCCACAACCTGACAGCACGTCTGCCTTCCTCCCGCAGGCAAGTGGTTCGTGAGCACTGGGAAAGACAACCTTCTCAACGCCTGGAGGACGCCTTACGGAGCCAGCATATTCCAGGTGCCTCGCACTGTCGGAGTCGGGACTTGGCCCTGGGGATGGGGGCGAGGATAGCAGGGGGAAGAATAGACCTGCCCTGGCCCCGTCCCCACCCCTGCCTGCTAGGGGTCAGGATGTGTTCTCCAGGGGACAGGACTTGGGGACCTCAGCAGGACACACACTCTGCTGCTAATGGCTTCTGACCCCAGAGGGCGAGGGCTGTTAAGCAGGGGCCCCTGTGGGGTCGAGAGAGTAAGGAGGAATAAAACCGTGTTCTCTGCTCTGGCGTGACGCCGCGCCCTCGCAGGAGGTGCAGTGGGCAGCCTTTGCCAAGCATGTCACCTGTTCACGGGAGTCAGCGTCTCCACCTGGAGGGAGGCGGGGCAGGAGGAGGAGGGGAGGAAGAGGCATTTGATAACTTTTCAGGATCTGGGGCCCATGTATTGCACTCTTCCGTGTGCACGCACACATGCTTCCTGTCACTCACTCACGCTCAGTCTCCCACACGTGCCCGTTCACATACGCACTGCTCACTCCCACGCACGTCGCGTTCCCGTGCGCTCCCTCCGCCAGCAGCCGCCTGCTGGACCCGGGCCGCAGCGTCCGGTGTCCAGTGTGTCGCACGTCACTGTCAGCGTCTCTCTAGTTACACTGACTCCTCAAAACCCAGGTTCCCGTCCTCCTCCTCACCCAGCAGGCCGAGCACGCGACACTCCCAGCTCCGAAGTGCTGCTTCCTGTTTGTAGGCTCGGAAGAGACAGCTCACGCTAACGTGTCCTGTTTTGATCATTATGACTCAGTTCAGAGATGATCACAGGGAGCCCAGTAATGAGCTTTTCCTTAGGGAGCAGCAGGTGGAAGGAGGGTCTGTCCCTGGGTGGAGGTTCCCCGCTGTGCTGTGCTCCAGCTTGGGGCCTGCGGGGGGAAGAGGGTGATTGAATCCCGAGAGCACTGAGATGGTGTCAGCTGAGAAAATGAATTCCTGTCTTCTTTCTCCCGCACCGCGCTCCACCTTGCTGCTGCTTCTCCCGGTCTCCCTCCTCCAGTCTAAAGAATCCTCGTCCGTCTTGAGTTGTGACATTTCAGCAGATGACAAATATATTGTAACAGGCTCTGGTGACAAGAAGGCCACAGTTTATGAGGTCATCTACTAAACAAGGACTCCAGCAGGGCTGTCAAACTCTGGGAGAAACCTACTCGGCTCTGACAGGGAGACCCCCGGGCGAGGGCCCCTGAGGACGGCAGAGGAGGGCCGCCAGCAGCTGGGCGTGTTGGCTGCGCTCCGGCGGGCTGAGAGGGTCATGCCCAGGCCCGGTCTGGACTCTGGGCACGGACCGACGTGTGTCTGCGGACTGGGACAGGTCTTCCTCCCCCCCTCCCCCTCCACAATGCTGGCACATGCTACAAATAGATTTATTTGGAGGCTTATGGCTCCGGCTCCGCACAGACCCCCATGTCATGAATCTGTCTTTTCCTCCCCTTTCTTTTGACCTGTCCCCTCCGCCTTGGGTCAGGGACGCTGGAGTGGACCACATCCTTGTACTGGGGGAGGGGGATCCCTTTTTCCTGATTGTGCAGTGCACAAGATTTGTGAAAAATGTAAATAAGACTCCTATTGTGGACTGATGAGTAGGGGAGGAGGCCCCTTCCCACCAGAAACTCTCGCCATGTATTCCGCCTGCTGTATTTGTAACCCACTCGTGGTGGTGGCTTTTGTTTTATTATTATTTTTTAAAAAGACCTTCCCATCTGGGAAGGGGAGGCAGGGAGGGGGAGCAAACGAAGAATGGGCAGAAAAACCTTAGGGTGCGAAAACGGAAACACAGCTGGCAGCCAGACTGGCCGCAGGTGCCCGCCGGCGAGCGTGGCTCTGCGCAGGTCCGCGGACGGATGG
>VBSM01002959.1:11413128-11444357 GCA_008086735.1 Cheirogaleus medius | reverse complement strand
TTTTTTGGTCTTTTATTTTTTCTTCTTCTTTTAAAGAAAAGCTAAAGGCCGCTGTGAGTCCTGGTGGTGGGCTCTCCATGGTTGCAGCATATGGAAGATAATTTTTATACTGCATTTTTATGGATTATTTTATAACTTGTGGTTCTGTCTGGTGAGGAGGGGGGAGGGGCTGCAGCGGAAACTGTTGCTCCCGGGCCGAGTAGCCCCCATGACGTCCAGGCCGATGCCGCGCCCTGCCTTCGAGAGGCCAGGCACGGGCGTCTGGAGTCTCTCTGGGTCTCAGATGTCCGTCCGCCACCTCTTGCTAAGGCTCTAGCCAGAAGGGAGGGTGAGGGTAGAAGAAAGTTATTCCTGAAGAAAAAAGAAAATGAAAAGTCATTGTAATGAGCTGTTTTTATATTTTTAAAAGTTACTATTTAAAGGTTGGTTTGATTGTTGCGTTTTAATTGCCTCTCCCAGTTTGTCAGTGCTCCCCGTGAAGAGAGCTGGGCCACTGTTCCCCAACATTCTGGAGCCTGGGCCATTTCCGGGGCCCAGAGCCCCACGTCGTCCACAGGAGCTCTCCGCGTTGCATGGCACTCCTGTGCTGCTGCCCAACCCCTGAGCTGTCTGAACGGACAGTGGGGGGGGGCGGTTCTCACAGTCCCTTACCTGTGTCACCTCCCAGCTAAGTGCCAGGGAGTGTGGGTGGGGCTGGGATGTCCTCTGGACAGACGGGCCGGGCAGAGTCCACTGAGGGGAAGGAAGGCCACAGGTTAACACCAAAGTATTGTACACCTGTCAATGCACAACTTTTTGGAAAAAAAATTAAATGTCATGAACTTCAAGTGAAACTTCAAAGTGTCTATGAACCTCTGGACCCTGAAAGCCTGCCCCATTTTATTTTAAGCGTAACAAATTGTGTTGTGACTGGGAGGCCCTCCATCTCTGCGTCACAGAAGATGTTTTTGAATGATTCAGAAGGAAGAATTTGCAAAAAGAACAGGCCAGGCAGTGCAGGCCAGTGTCCGTGGGGAGGCAAGTCTGGGGCTGGGAGGGAAGAGGACAGTGCTGGACCTTGCCGAAGCCCCAGGGTGGCTCCCAGGCACCTGCAGCTCATGCACTCATTAGCGAAATCTCTCAGAATTGGAGGCTGACATGGTCTGCAACTCCTTATTTTGTCAAAGTCATTATAAATCAGCACAAACGAGTGCCTGGTGTCATTTCTTTACAACAAGGAAATCTAACATTTACAAAAAGGAGGATCAACAATCTGTAATAAAGCATAGTCGTTATTCCACTGGGAAGGACAGCTGGCCTCGCACACAGAGGGGTCATTTAGCTGAGATGGATGCTCCTCAGGTTTATAGAGAAGCTTCCAGCAGGTAGGAGGAAGCTGACGGAGGCTCCTTGACTGGTTTCTCGTCTGTGAGTAAAACATCACCACTTTGGACCACAGCTGTCTGGTTTATGCATATCCACCATTTGCAGCTCTGGCCAGAATAAAATTCTGTGTGTGCCCAGGGCTTGGGGTTGCCCATGGGTGGCAAGGTAGGGTTGGGATTGGGGCTGGCAGGCTCTGTGGGGTGCAAGAGGAAAATGTCTTACCAGTGAATTCTCACCTGCTCCAGCCTGGTCCTATGGAGGGAGAGGCCAGTGTTAATCCCCTCCCTAGAGAGAGATTGACTCTGAAAGACTGTTCACCAGGATTTCCTGGACACAGGGAAGGAAGGAGAGAGGACCAGGGTTCCATCCGTGTGGCAGCAACACATAGTGCAGGGTGGGGAGACCAGTGTGGGTGGCCCGGTCTCCCTGCGAGGTTCACAGCCATGCCTACCTGTGCTGATCTTCACCCTGCGCCCCTGCCTCCTGTCTCCTTCTCCCCACCCACCACTCCTCTGCACTGCTTCTGGGAACTTGTTAGCAATCTGGAATTCCAGTCCCCCACTTAGTCGTAATAAAGCAGAATCTGCGCTTGCGCCCAGTGCTCGGCTTGAGCCGAGTGCAAGTCGGTATTTGTGACTTATTCTTCTACTCTATGGGGAAGGCCCCCACCCCCATCCCATGGTAAGCAACCTCACTCCCATTCTTAATCCCCCCAGGTTGCCCTCTCTTCCTCCTTAACGGTGACAGCAGGTCCTGATGCCACTGTCCTATCCTTTGAAAAAGTCATCCCTATTCTTTTCCTTTTTTGCAAAAATCCAGGCTCGTGCCAGTCAAAGCATTTGCAACGTGTCCCTACACCTATTTGCTTGTCTGTCCCCAACTAGACTGGTTTCCCTGGAAGGCTGCGCACAGGATGTCATCAGCCCAGGGCAGGACTAGTGAAGGATGAGCTTTCCTAGTTTGAAATTATCCTAATTCACAGTGTCTGGCGTAGTACCTGGGGCATCAGATGCTCAGTCACCCGAGCCCAGAGAAGTGAAATGACGTCTGGAGTTCTTTCAACTCCATTGTGCTGCCTTTGCTCAAAGCAAGATCTGTTTGTTCTTGTTTTTTAAGCGGAGGGGCATGGTTGTCAGAGGCCAGCTTTAATGGTTTCGGTCCCATCCGGTTATGTACAAGTGTCCAGGTCATCCCTGGTGATAGCTGGCAGATTGAGTGTCAGCCTCTCTCTCAGTCACAGCCCAGCCAGCTCCCTGCCCCCAGGTGGCCCTGGCCTCAGCACAGGCCGTAATTATTCTAACTTGTAGGGGCTGTGGGAAGGTACAGAAATAGATCTAGATGCTATAGTGGGAAGGGTCCTTAGCAACACTGCTAGGTGTCAGATACTGGCCATCAAATATCCCACGATGATAGAGCATACATTTTTGTTTTCAAGAACACATCCAGTGTTTGAAAATGAACATTTTAAATATAAAGTATAGCAAACAAAACTGATTGAACTTCTAAAAAATTTGTATGGTTAACAGAATTATTAGATACCATTTGATTTTTTGAGGATAATATAAAATATACTGTATACTGATGATGCATTTTTAAACATTACGCCAAACATTACATTAAACATTACACCAAAATTGGGCCTGTGGTATTTGAAGGGACACAAACACACACACACTGAGCCTGATTTTATAGATGGGGCAGTAAAAGCCCAGAGAGGGCCAGTGACCATGAGTCTTGCAGCCTAAGCCGAGATAATGACAAACCACCTCCCCTTCCCCTAACTCCTTAGCACACTCTCAGCATGGAAGGACGGGAAGCTAGAACAGAGCTGCCTGGGCGCAGGACTCAGTGATGATGCTCAGAGGATTAGTATCCAGGGAGTAAGGCCTCCCGCCCCTCTTCCAACAGAACTGGTGAGGAATCCTGTGCACCCATCCACCCTGCCAGCGTTTACGTAGTGAGAGTCTGTTACGTGCCAGTCACGGCTCTAGGTGCTGAGATGCAGTGGACACAGTGCCTGCCCTCGCAGAGCGCTCAGCCAGCTAGGAGGAAACAGTCGAGAAACTGTCCTCACTCTGAGCTATGTGAGGGTGCAGACCAGGTGGTGTCACAGTGCTAGCTGAGGCATTAGCCTGGGCAGAACCGGACAGAGAGCACTTGGCGCACCAAAGGGAGGTGGGGAGAAAGGCATTCCAGGTGGAAGGAGGAGCATGTGCCAAGGCTGGGGTAAGAGAGCACAGTCTCGACACTGCGCCCCACCTGGCCACCCGTTCCTGCTCCTCCACCCCTCCAGCTCCAGCCCTGCCTTCCCCAGTTCCAGTCTTGCTGCCTGTTCCCCGCCAGTCTCCTAGCTGAGCAGGCTGTGAAACCTAGAAAGAGGGAGCTGGGCAGAGACCAGGGTTCCAGCCTGGTCCAGGAGAGTCAGAGGAATGCGGAGGAGATGGTGGGTTGGCGGGGGCGGTGGTGGGGCTGAGCATGTCCAAGGTAACCCCCAGGGTTATGAGTCCCCAACGTGATTGGCATTGGATGACCTGGGGATCTGTACACTGGGTCGTGGGACATGGTCGGTCCCTTATCTGGGTGATAGACTATTCTGAGATCCCTACCACACTCACACAGTTACCTTTATAAACTGCACATCTGGCCTCACATTGCCCGGCTTGGAGCCCCCCGTCCCTGGCCCTCTGCACAGCACAGTGCTTAAACTCCTTAGCTCTTCCGGACTGGCCCTGCATGGCTAGAGCCACCCCTCACCACTGCTCTCCTTTTGCTTCACACGAGCAACACGACACTCCCATTGCCTTGCAAAGCAGTGCCCTCCCACTTTAGGCTTTGCATGTGCTTCTCTTTCAGCCAGGAGTGCCCTCCATCCTTCCTTGAACTCCCACTCATTCTTCAGCACTCAGCTTCAACATCACTTCTTCCAGAAAGCCTTTTTGATTTCCACTCCCCTACTCCTTTGTGATCTCGAACCGTCCTCTGCTAACTCCATGTAGCACATACCAAGCACAGTGTATTATCACTACAGATGGTCCCTGACTTACGATTTTTGAGGAGCATCACTATTTGTTTAATGATATCACCCTCTTTTCTGATGCTGCCTGACCCTCCTACCAGACAGTGAGCTCTCTGAGAGGAGGGACTTTGTTTTGTATCTCCAGTGCATAGCACATAGTAGGTGCCTAGGATATGATAGTCGAATGAATCAGTGAGTGTGTGATGAAGATAATAGCTACTACTCTAGAGTGCTAGTATGTGTCAGTCAGTGCTACGTAAATTCTAATTTCATACTCATACCTGTCCTATGAGGTCATTGCTATTATTACTATATATTCATTTTATTGATGAGAGAACTGAGTTCAGCTTGCCTAAGATCACACAGCTTGTAGGGTTTGTATGATATTGCCGCTGGATGGTTGGGTGGGTGGGTAGATGGATAGGTGGATGGATGAGTGGATGGGTGGGTGGGTAGCTGGGAGGGAGAAAGCGAGGGACCAGTGGATGGATGGATGGGTGGATGGATGGATGGATGGAAGGATGGGTGGTGGATGGATGGATGAATGGTGGGCTGGCTACCTCATAAGCACTGGCTCAGAAGCTTGGGAAGAATGGATCCTCCAGGTGGAGAAGGAGATCAGCAATCTTGGAGTGAAAAGCATGGGAGGAAAAGCCAAGAGACAGACCCAGGGCCGGGCCTGGACGGACCTTCTCAGCTCAGGCCTTTCCTATGTCCATTGGGGCACCTCTGTCAATGCCCAGAAAAGCCCACATCGTGCTCACCCTGACCCTAACTGAGCATCCCCACTTAGGTCAGACAGGGCAGGAGCTGCTAGACTGCGGAGGCCAGATGGAAGAGTGAGGATGGGGCCGTGGCCCTGTCTCTCTGGTGTCACAGATGGAAGCTGCCTTGTGCAAGTGTTTGGTAGCAACAGGGTCTAAGGTATGAAAAGAGCAGGTCTGGAATTTCCAATTCTGGCAAATGAAATAGCAAGCTAATAAGGATTCTCTTTGACCCTGTGAACACAGGCATATTAGATAAAATTAACATTAAATAATTTTACTAGCCTACAGAAAAGAAAGGGGAATTCTTTAATGTGATAAATAAAGACTTCAAAGGCAGAATGGGGAGTTCCCTAGCTCAGAGCAATACGCAACAACTACATAAAGCAGAAACTGGCAGAATTACAAGGAGATATGGCAGGTTTTTAGCTTACCACTAAAAGGAACTGGTAGATCAAGCTGAGATAAATTTATAAAGATGTAAAAGATATGAACAACATAATTAACAAGCTTGAGACATAGAACCAACTATTGGAGAGCACACATTATTTTCTAGAATACCTAAAAGTCTTAGAAAGTGTTACCAATAAAAAGAAACAGATAAAGCATTTTACAAAATTCAACACTCATTCATGACTTTTCTTAAAGCACTAGGAATCAAAAGAAAACTTCTTTAATCTGATAATGGATAGCTATACCAGACCTGCAGCCAAGTAATAGATAACAGTAAAGTTTTAGAAGCATCATTTTAAAGTCAGCAAAAAGCCCCAAGAATATTCATTATTACTGCTTCTATTCAACATTGTGCTGGAGGTTCTAGCCAATGCAATAAGAGAAAATAGAATAAATAAAGGTATAATGATTGAAATGAAAGAAGCAAAGTTGTAATTATTTGCAGATGATACTGCTGTACATAGAATATACAAACAAATTAATGAAATTAAAACAAATAAGGGAGTTTAGTCAAGTTGCTAGGGCCAAGATCAAAATGAATTAATCCATAGCATCTTATTCATGAGCAGTAACTAATTAGAAAATGTAAAGAAAAAAATGCATTTACAATGGCAATAAAAACTACTTGTGAATAAATTGAAGTAAAACCATGCAAGATCTTTATGGAGAAAAACATAAAATCATATCGAAGAAGATATATCTTTTTAGAAAGACCTCTATAGATCATAAGCTATACCACAGCCATTTATGAGAAAATTCAATTTCATTTAAAAAGCTGTCTTTCACAATAATTTATAAATACCATGTTGAACAAAATCCAAATAGCATGTTTTCTGTGTAATTTGATCATCTGATACTGAAATATATATGAAGAGTAAGAGATCCAGCAGAGCAAACATAATTCTGAAGAGGAGTAAGGAAGGAGGGCGTGGCCGGCCGGACACCCGGTGTCACTGCGAGGCTGTGGTCGGTGGAAAGTGTGCAGACGACAGGTCGACGGAGCAGAACAGAGAGTCCATAAAGAGAGCCCTGTGTAGATGAGAACGTGGCTGTCACATGGATGGCCTGTGCCACAGGGAGAAAAGCACCTTCAGCAAATAGTTCCGGGACAATGGCCTTCTTTACGGGAAAGGGGATCTCTACTTCACGCAGTACACAAAAGTAAATTCTCAAGGAGCTGAAGTCTTTAAGCTTTTTGGATAGAACATTGGAGAATAACCTTATTGAGTAAGATACAGAAAACAAAAGCTATAATGAAAAAAAGATCAATTAAACTATATTAAAACTTAAAGCACCTGTACAACAAGAGATGCCATAAATTTACAAATCATGGAAAAATATAAATGGGATGCCTACAACTGACAAACAAGTGGTGGTATCTGAAATATATTATGAATTCTTCTAAATCAGTACATGAAAGCAAACAACCCAAGAGGAAACTGGGCAGAGAAAAGAAACAGGTCTGTCACAGAAGAGGAAGCAGGAATGGCCAATAAACATGTGAAAATGCCCCATCTCACTAGTTACCAGGGAAATGCAAATTTGCAAATAGAAATGAAATGGAACAACTCATTCCCATTGGATTGGCAAGTTTTTGAGTTTGGTAATATGAAGCTTCCACGAGGGCGGGGAATGACTAGTATTGTCAAACACTGTTTGCAGGAGCATAAATTGGTTCAACCATTTGTGGTTGCCAAGCAACCATCACTATTACTAACAGGTTACTATTGCCAAGCAGTCTGGCAACCATGAAGTGGAAGGAGCACAACCCTGGTAAGTCTGCCTCCAGGTATGTACCCTAGAGAAACTCTTCCACAAGTACACAGAGACATGGACGGAATCTTCATTGGCTCCTTGTTTGAGCAAAAATAATTGAAAACAATCTGTCCATTAACAGAGGAATGGATTTTTTAAATCCTATGCATTTTCCTGTAATAAAATTGTATATAGGCGTTAGAATGCATATGCTAGATCTTTATGTATCAACTTGGATAAATTTCAAAAACACAATGTTATGTGAAAAGAGCAAGTTGCAAAAGGAAATACATGATATGATACTATTTATGTAAAATATAAATCCACAAAACAATTCTATATTTAAGCATAGTAAGCATAGTAAAATATATATAGTAAAAATATTTAAGCATATACATATAGTGTAAAAAAAATGAGTAGGAAGAACACCTCACACCACGACTAGGATAGTGGTTACCTGTGGGGAGGGAAGGAAGGACGCGAGGGCTGGTGGGGGTTCAGCCATACCTCTCACATATTATTACCTTAAAAAAAATCTGAAGAGAATGTTAAAATGTTCACATTAAAAAACTCTGTGTGGTGACTTTAGTAGTGTCATATTATTTTCTGTCTTTGCTACATGTTTGAAATATTTCATAATTAAAGATTAAAAAAAAAATCAGAAAGATTAGGACTTAAGGACTCGCCCCTCTGGTAGTTTCTGGCGACCAGAAGTGGGGCTGGGGTGGGAACACACACGCTCAGTGGCAGAGAGCAGAGCACAGAGGGCCCCGAGTCACCTGAGCCACCTCGCTGGGCCTCTCAAGTCCACAACCTCTCGCCCTTCAAGTGATGCTTGAAGTAATCTCGGTCCTCTCCGGCCTGGGTGTTTTGTGGGTCTCATGATTTTCTGAGTGTGCAGGGGCAGCTGTCTCATGCAGAGACAGCATAGGGTAGATTTGTTTAGATTTTCATTATGAAAAATGCCAAACAAATGCAAAAGCAGAGAGAACAGAGTGATGAATCTCCATGTGCCCATCATCCAGCTTCAACCGTTATCAGTGCAGGGCCAAAATCTCGTTTTATCCACACCCTGCCCATTTCCACCCAGCCACCACCACTGGAGTATTACGCAGCAAATTCCAGACATTTCATCATTGAATTAGTAAATATTTTACTATTTTTAAAAAAGTAAGATGCCGGCGTGGATGCCAAGAGCTTATACACTATTGGTGGGACTGCAAATTAGTACAACCTCTATGGAAAACAGTATGGAGATTTCCTCAAAGAACTGAAAGGAGACCTACCATTCATTCCAGCAATCCCACTACTGGGTATCTACCCAAAGGAAAAGAAGTAATTTTATCAAAAAGACTCCTGCACTAGAATGTTTATTGCAGCACAATTAATAATTGCAAAGATGTGGAATCAACCTAAATGCCCATCAATTCATGAATGGATAAAGAAAATGTGGTATTTATGTACCATGGAGTACTACTCATCCATAAAAAGGAACGAAATAATGTCCTTTGCAGCTACTTGGATGAAACTGGAGACCATTATCCTAAGTGAAGTATCTCAGGAATGGAAAACAAATACCACATGTTCCCTCTAATAATTGGAAGCTAAACAATGGAAACACACAGGCACAAAGAGATGTAAAGGACATTGGAAACCAAGAAGAGGGGAGGTTAGGAGTGGGTGAGGGGTAAAAATTTACCTATCAGGTACAATGAACACTATTCTGGTGATGGGTACATGAAAAGCCTCAACTTAAGCATTATACAAAGTGTCCATGTAACAAAACACTTGTACCCCCTAATATTTTGAAATAAATTATAACAATAAATAAATAAAATTTATAAAAAATGAAAAGATAAGATCTATTTTTTTTTTGATAAGGTCTCACTCCGCCACCCAGACTGGAGTGCAGTGGTGGGATCATAGCTCACTGCAGCCTCAAACTCCTGGGCTCCATGCCCAGCTAATTAAAAACAAATTTTTCTAAAGATGGGGTCTCACTATGTTGCCCAGGCTGGTCTCAAACTCCTGGCCTCAAACAATCCTCCCACCTCAGCTTCCCAAAGTATTGAGATTAGAGGCATGAGCCACTGTGCCCAGCCAATAGGATTTATTTTAAAAATGTAACCCCAATACTACTAAACCACCTAAAAAACTGACAGTAATTTCTGATATCATCAAATATCCAATCAGTATTCAAAGTTCCCCGATTGCATCATAAGTTTTTATAAAGTATATTTATTTGAATTAGAATACAACAAGGTCCATACAGAACAGGTATAATTGATATATATTTTAGGTTCCCCCTTCATATCTCATTTTCTTTCTCACACACACACACAAATTTATTTATTGAAGAAACTAAATTATTTGCTCTTTAGAGCCTCACATGGTCTGAATTTCGCTGATTGCTAAATTGTAGTTAATCTTGGAGCTTGATTAGATCCAGGCTTGATTTTGGGGGCAAGAATACTTCAGAGATTCATTAGGAAACACATAGTAGCTAGATATTTCTCCTTTGTGTGTTGGCAGTCACTGATCGCCATTGTGTATCATCATTATGGGCTATGAAAGGGAGACATTCTAAGTATCACCTCTCTATCCATTTGCTTAAATATTGCTACAGAGGGAAACTGCCCCTCGTCAACCATCTTAAGTACACTTTGCATAAGAAATGCAGGATAAATGCTTGATTTGTTTGCTTTATTTGCCAGTTTTCAAAATAAGAAGCTAATTCCTTAATAGCCTAAAAAATTGACCAATGAGGTTTTCTTCTTAAAATATCATTTGAATACGTGGATTTAAATATATTTGATATGTTTCAGTCAACTGGAGTTTTTCCTATTGCTTCTCAGATCATCCTATTTGGGGATCCACTTGAAGATGTCTCCTGACTCCTTTTGATATGACTCTAGCAATCTTTGATAGCTTCATTGCTTTCTGGTAAAAGATGATGTTCTTGGCTGATCTTGTACATTTTCTGTCCTAGACATGGAGTCAGCCATTTCTCCAGCGAACCTTGGTTCCTTTTAGTGGGAAGTGGTATTTAGAGACCATAATCTGGATGCCAGGGGTGCTCGATGCTAATGGAATGGTCATTGCTTTTTGGCCTTTTCAGTATAGCAGCAGAGCTAAGAAATGTGTATGTGTGTTAATGTATTTGTTAACATTATGAAATCTACTGGTACTTCTACTTTAAAGTTAGGGTTACAGATTTTTTTACTTAACATCATTGATTTTCTATCTAAATCTCCTTTCAGAACAGATGAACTTCTGGGTGGCTTATACCTAAGTGAAGATAATTTTCAAATCCTTCCCTTGTTGTTCCCCAATTGCTGCTCGCCTCATTTCTCCAACCCACCCAGCTGTGAATTTCCTGAGAGCAGAGATCAAGTTTGGTTCACTTCTGTGTTTCTGGCTTCTCACGGAGTACCTGCCACCTGATTGGTGCTAGGTAACAATTCACTGAATGCCTAAAGGAACGATGCTTTCAATGAAGAAGTTTTCTTTCCTTAAATGGAGAAGTAGAGTGAATAGAATCTGAAAACTAGGTCACAGCTTTAAGCCAAGCCTATCCACCCGTGCCTTAATTCAATAGATACAGAGAGAGCAGACCCAGTGTGGGAGGCTAGAGGCATGGGATATAAAGGTAAGTGGTTCATGCCCTCGCAGAGCACACTTGTTAGTGGGAAAAACTCCAATGATTATAAAGCAGTGGAATTCCTAATTAGTGGCCTGGACAGCATGTTGTGGGGGTCCTCAGGAGGGGAAAACAGGCAACTCTTAGAAGGATCAAAAGGGGACTTGTGCATGAAGGCTGCCCATTTGACTGGGTGTTTAAGGATGAACAAGAGTTGTAGGCTGAGCGAAGGGAAGGCATTTTAGACACACCAGTCCCTGAGCTGAATACCCCGCTGCAGTGCTGAGATGGTTTGCTCCCACCTGGGCGTGAAGGGTTGGGAGATCCCTTGTGCTGGGGCTTGGGTCTCCTCAGAGGACTTCTGGTGTCTCCCCAAGGGGTGCAGGAGGGTCAGCAGAGGGAGGGAGGGATCCCACAGGGTGGAGTCACTTCCCTGAGCACTGCACAGAGAGGTCACCCTTCTGTGCAGAGCATTGTTTGCCAGCTGCTGCCAAGGGCTATGCGTGCACCATGTAGATCAGCTTGTTGGTCAACGAAAGTAATTTGCATTCAAGCTTGTTTGGGGTTCATACTCCCTAGTCCCTGGGAAGCCCCGAGGAAAGATGTTACCCAAGACTCTGCCACTTAACTCATCACCTTTTTATCAGGGTGAGGCACCCTCCTCTGGCCCTGCTGGCCCAGCTCCAGGAGGCACAGGTGTTCAGGCCTCTGAGTCCTACCCTGAGCATGGGCAGTGCTACCTGGGCCCACAGAATCAGAGAACTGCAGTCACTTGTAAATTATCATCCTTTGATATTTGCCCTGGTCTGGAACCCACCAGTCTGTGACTTACTTAACAGATTTAAAAAAATAAATAAATTAACTTTTTAAAGCCTAGATCTAAGTATTTAAAAAGGAAACTTTATATCATTATCTTAAATGAAAAACCAGTGTCACTTACCTTAAATTTTAAAATCTACATCCTAACAAATGCAAGGAAAATAATTCTGTCTGGGTCTCCAGTCCTTCTCACTCCCTCTTTGCTAAAAGAGGGAGGTGACCCAGTGTTTGGAAGCTGTGTGGGACCCATTAGCACTCAAATGGAACTTGCTCCTTGACCTGATTGGAGTGATTGAACGGGAGTTGGGACGAGGGTACCTTTCCTGCTCTGTGGGCCAGTGGTGGTTAATGCCTCATTGTCTTACAAAACCCTCCCCCACACCACAATTTGGGAAACCCGGATCTAGTTCAGCATCTTCCTTATAGATGGGGAAACTGAGGCCCAGAGAGCACAGTGACTTAGAATAAAAGTTCCATGGAGACATGACCCCTGCCAGTCTTGGTCCCTCTGTGTCCCCAGTGCCGAGGGCCATTTGCAGAATGAAGGAATGAGTAACTTCACACAGCCTGGAGTCAAGACTGAAACTAAAACCCAGGTTTCTTGACCCTTGAGTGTTTTCGGGGCCTCAGACCTCCCCACCCCATCCCTGGCCTCCGCCACGCCATCTCAGCTTCCTCTTTTAGTTCGTCTTGGGGAATTCCAGGGGCTGCACAACTCAGGTGGGGCGGTGCGGCCTGCCTGGATCTCACTCTTGCTACGCTGTCTCTGGATGTCACCAGCTGGTTACATCCCAGTCTCTGGGTGGCCTGGCCTGTGTGTGCAGGGGGAGAGGAGTCTGCAGACCCTCTTCCCTCTCGCCTCCGTCCTCCCCACTCTGGGCCCTCAGCCTGCCCTGTCTACCTGCCTGGGGGCCAGAGTGCTGAGCACACGGTGGGGGCAGGTGGGCATGAACCGAGGTGCCCCAAATGGATGTGGGTAGAGGCCTAAACGGGGGAGGAGGTGGCTTCTGTCCCTTGACCGTCCCTCCTTGCTCTTTGCTCTGCGGACACTGATCTCTGTCCCTACCTGCAGGCTCCATTCTGTCCTCTCCTGAGCTGGTCCCCATGAGGCAGCCATTGTGCTGGCTCCTGTCGCGCCTCCACAGACGCACTCATTCGGTACCTGTCCAGTCAGCACACACGGCCTGAGACCCACTGCAAGCAGGGCCCACACTTCAGAGGCGAACGGGACCCAGGCCCAGCTGCTGCAAGGGGTGGGGAGGGGCACAGTCCTGTCCCTAGATGACCCCAACACTACGTGGTCAGTGCTCCCAGGGCACAAACTAGCACAGGGGCAGTGGTATGAAGACGGGACCCCAAAGGATGGGCACCCACCGGTCCTCAGGGGCAGGATGTCTTCCTGGAGTTGGTGAGGACTGAGCTGGGCTCTGAAGGATGAGCGAGATGATGAAGGCCACACAGGGGGCAGCTGGCCAAAGGCCCTGGAGGGAGTGTGAAAGGTGAAACGTAGTCTGGGGGACCGAGGAGCCAGTGACAACTGTCAATATTTAAGGAAGGAGCATTAGGAAATCGGAGCATTAGGAAGCAAATTCTACATGTGGCATCAGACAGGGCTGGGCAGAGGGAGGGCGCCAGGCAGCTGGCAGCGTGGTGACTGGGCCTCAGAGTCTGGCCCAGCTGGAAACATGCACTGGACGAATAAATGGTGGAATGATCAGGGGAAGAGGAATCTGAGCCCTCCTTGACCTGCCACATCCTAGCCCCCTCTGCCACCCCCACCACTAGTCAGCAGGGCTCAGAAGGGGGACCTGGGACCTTCCCACATGGGGGACCAGCTGCACCTGCTGGTCCAGCGCAGGTGCCCTGCTTCCTGTGACTGATAAAGATGGGAGCCCAGTGTTCTGGGGTGACCTGTGTCATTTCTGCCCCCTTGAAAGGCAGCTCTCCCCTCCCCAGCCCATGACCTCATGGTAGCACGACCTCAGCCATGGACTTCTGCCTCCACCTCTCCCCCCAAGTCCCTCTCGGTCACCGTGAGCAGGCCCCACCTGGGTCTGGGTCTGCTGCCTGCTGACGGATGGCCATCCACTCCCCAACCCCCACGATCCCCTGGCAGCCCTGCCCTGTGCCTAGTGCCCCCTGCACTGTCCCCATCCCCATGGGTCCTCCTGCCGCCACCCTTGACTCCTTCTGGGCCCCCGGGGTCTCAGGTCTCAGCCTGGCCCCTTCCATCTCCCTGCGTCAGAGTGGTCCCAACTTCCCCAGGAGAGCCAGAGCAGGCCTACGTTTGGGCTATGCCCCAGGCTTACTATATGTGACCCTTTGTGCATGTGGGCCTCAGTTTCCTTATCTGAAACATGGGGGTGAAAACCAGATGTCACAACCCCAACCTCTGCCACGGTTGGCACAACCCGGAACAGCAGCCTCTCTGCCTCCCTCTCTGCCTCCCGTATTCCAGATGCTGCGTTTGGGGGGCCACTCTGCAGGGGGTGGTCCTGGCCTGGGGCAGCCCATCTCCATGGCAGCCGCATGTCCACCCTTAGCGAGGCAGCGGCCCTCACCCCGGGGCGCCCCAGCGCTGAGCAGATGGCAGGGGAGGCGATTGGCCGCGTCAGCTGCTGTTATCTCTCGCTGATGACACGGAGTGTAAATTTTGTTGGCAACACTCCCTCTTGCCTCTGCATGCCACCAGCTTTAATCACTGTAATTGAGTTATAATGAATGATTGTGTGTTCCCATTGTCTGAGCCAGGCGCAGCCAGAGCTAGGGAGCTGGGCTCGCCCGCGGGGTGGGGGGTCCTTACCGCAGGGGAGGGGGCGTCGCCTTCTGCCTCGGCTCAGTCCCCAGCTCAGTCCCCAGCTCTGTGGCGGCCCTGGGCTCCCCTCCCCCAGCCCCCCGGTGGCCACACACTGCAGCGGGCTTAGGGCTTGTTTTTCGTTTTATTATCATTTTCAGATGACACAATGAATTCAGGAACATTGTGGAATATTTGGGAAATCCAGATAAGCGAAAAGAAAATGAAAAGAAGAAAAGAAATTAGAGTCACTGAAATCCTGCCCCTCAGTGATAACCTCCTTGCCCCCCTCGCGTCTTGGTGACTGTCCTTTCAGACGTTTCGGTAGGCAGACAGAATGACAGCAGCTGCTCCTCCCACCGGGACTGGGCTGAGGTCCGTGCTGAGAGCAGCATCTCAAGCCCAGCCTCACCTAACTCCAGGAGGCAGCTCCTAACTATGCCCATTTTACAGACGAGGCAACTGAGGCTCAGAGAGCTTCATGCACCTCCCACACACAAGCAGCTAGCCAGTGGGCCGCCCTGTTTCAAACCCCATGGTGTCTGTATCTGTTGCCCCCCTGCTAAGTATGCAAATAAAATAGGTTTTGAACACCCCTCTCTCTCACTTTCCCTGTCCCTGGTGCCCAAGAGAAAAGCAAAACTGTCTCTAGAACTTAAACTTTTTCTCACTTCAACGTGACAGTGTTCATCCAGGCAGAGTGAGCGCCGGGACCAGCCTCACCCCTGCCAGGAGAGTAGCCAGCCACCAAGTCCTGCGTGGAAGGCTACAGACAGTGACTCTCCCTGGTTCCCATAGCCCTGCGGGCTGCTGTCCCTTGCGAGTTGGGGGCCCAAAGCAAGTAACTGTCCCCTCTGTAAGCAAGGTGTGGTCTGCCAGCCCTGGCGATGCGGGGTCCCCGCAGGGTGGGCCAGCAGCTGGCGTGGCCCTGGGTGCTCCAGGCCTCAGCGCTGCGCTGATGCAGACTGGCTGCCAGGAGCCGGGGAGGAAGGTGCTCCTGCCCCTGACAGGAGTCACCTTCTTCCAGACACCTCGTGCGCGTGGCAGGGTGGGGGAACTGATCCCTTGGTGGAGCCATGGTCCTGCGGGGGGGGGGGGAGCACGACCGCCCACGGCAGATAGATGCTTGTCCCAGCTCCAGCCCCACCGACTTCGTCACCTTGGCCGGCCTCATCCTGCCATGTCTCCCTTCTGGCTCTCTGGTCTAAACTAACAAATGTTATTGTTCTATTGTTTCTTCCACTCTTCCGGGTAGCAGCATTCATTTCTTATTGAGTGGCAATAATACTCCAATTGTAAATATGGTATTTATAATATATTTATGTATTTATAAATAATAGCAGCATTTATAATACATAAATAATAATTCTTATCCCAGCTGCCGTTTACTGAGCACTTAGCATATGTTAGGCACTATGCTTCTATGCTAAGCTTCTTTTTCTTTTTTGGTGACAGAGCTCAGTATTTTTCTACACCAAAAAATTAGAAGCCATTTGGAAATAGATGTCTGTGCCTCGGACCCCTGCACCTTTGGCATCGATGGAACCAGGTCTGTGAATCCCTTGTCTGCAGCCGCCGTCAAAGCCAGGCACGAGGGCGGTTCTCCTCCGGTGTTTCTTGGGAAGGTATTCCAGTGGCCTTCAGAGAACCGCTGCTCAGAGGAAACAATGATTGCTTCCGCCAAATATTCTCGGTAAACGGCGTTCCGCGGGTTTCGCGTTTTCCAGTGCCTTTCACCTTCTCTTTTGATGACGGTTCTGGTTTCTACTATCAAAAGTCTCTTCTCGGGCTGGCTGGCGAGCCAGGAGGACCCCAAGTGCCAGCCGTCGTATTTCCTGCTGCTCTGTGGGCACAAGGGACGCTGGCAAGTAGAGCATACCAGGTGCTTTCACAGAAGAGGCATCTGAAGCACAGAGAGGTTTAGTAACTTACCCAGGGTCACACAGCTAGGTGATGGTATAGCCCAATGCATCCCACGTACTGTGGTAGGTGTTGGGGGATGAGTGAGACACACACAGCCCCTGTCCCCCAGAAAACTCTACAGCCCCCATTCCTTGAGAAACCTCAGGGCTTCCCCTGATAGCTGACCTCTCCCCACGCGTCACACCTGTGAACACAGCCATGACAACACCATTCCTTGCAGCATGGTGGCTTCCCTCTGCACTGTGCCCTGCCTGGGGCTGGACTTGTCCATCTGGGTCTGGCAATGAGGCCTTTGAGCTGAGGGAGAGGGTGTCCCCTCACTCTCCTTGGGAAGACCACGTGGGTCCCAAAGCCGTGCGGCTCCTGGAGACTGAGACCCTCCTCTTCCAGGCAGACATGACAGACAAACCCACAAGGCAGGGGACTCACTGGAGCCACCGATGCTCACCCGGGAGGTGCCCCTGGGGTCAACGGCTTGGCCAGCGTGGGCCTGTCCTCAGAGGCTCTGCTGCTTTCTGCAGGGATGGGCACCGGTTCTGCTCTGTGGACGTCCGGCCTGTCCTTCTTTGGTCCCTGTCCCATCCTCCACAGCTCCTGCTGCAGGGTGTCAGAAAGGGACACTCCCAGCATAGGCCAGGGACGCAGAGAGGAGGGAGGAGCAAGGAGGTGGCCATTTCCATGGGCCCAGAGGACCCCCAGTTGGGGTGAGGCCAGCGGTCTCCTACATCCCGGCTCCTCTCTGGCGACTTGGCTTACCTTAGTGTGGGCTCCTCCTCCAGCCCTGCTGCCAGCCCATCCTCAAACCCTGCTGACAGGCTGGGGACACCCCGCTCTGAGAAGGTGCTTGCTACTCTTGGAAAATTCGCGAGGCTCCCTGGGGAAAATGAAGGCTGGGAGGAGGCTGGAGTTGGACCGCTCACTGCGTCTCTCATCTCCCCTTTTGGCACCAGGGCTTTCCCCAGGGATGTAGGCTTTTATGTGGACCTGGAGAGTCCTCACTACTGGTGGAGGGACACACGGTTGCTAGCCTAGGGCCTTTGAACTCCCTCAAGGCGGCCCCCTAGGGTGAGGCAGGGGTGCTGGGGCTGCTGGTTGCAGCTGCGGCTCGGTGGGTGTGACTGCGGGCGGTGAGACGGGACGAGCGCTGGGCTTGCAGCTGGAGCCGGGTCCAGGCCCTGGATCTGCCCCTGCTCTTCCTGGTGCTGAGTTTCTCATCTGTGGAATGGGTCTAAGTAGACCTATCTCATCTGTGGAATGGGTCTAAGTAGACCTACCTCCCAGGGTGAGAGGGTTGAGAAGAGAAGAGGTAAAAACATTCTTCCTGAACAGCCAAGTATCACACATATGAGGGCTGGGAACGGCCACTGTGCCACCGTGTGCGGCCACCCTGCGCTGGCCCTCAGCCCCCATGGGAGCTGGTGAGGTCTGTCCTCCAAGCCAAGCTCAGCCCCCGTTTGTGCCTGACCTGCCTCCCAGCCTTCTGCCTCCTTCCCACCTAGGTGCTACACCCTGTGCCGCTGCCTTTGATAAGACAGGACGCTCGGCTGGACACGTTTTCTAATAAAATGAGACGCCCGGATAGGACAGTGCTCGCTCCAAGGGCTGCTGCAGCAGCACCCACCTCCACATGGGAGAAGGCATTTTGGGATGAAGCCAGAGATTCCTCGTTAAGAATGCCTCAAATGACAATGGCGAGTGACCGCTTGTCTCCCAGTTTTCCAGGAAACGGGATGCTCACCTGAGGCAGCCTGACCACAGACTCCCTCCCCGGTGTCCACGGAATCCTTAGCTGGGGAGCCGGGAGGCCTTGAGAGTCCCTCCCGCATCTGCCAAGCGGCGAGGGTTTCACCCTCACAGCTGGCCTGGAGACGTCCGCTGTGTCCCCTGTCTACACAGGGTGAGGCCGGGACACGGATCAGGCAAGCCGCCAAGGTCGCAGAGAAGGGCCTGACGGGGGCCTCCAGTCGTGGTTGTCCGCCCCCCCATGCTCCTCCAGAAGAGGCGGCGGGAGCCTCCTCTTGTCCGGCCCTGCCAGATGCCCGTGGCTGTCAAGTGCTTGGCTGAGCTGGCAGTGTGCTCTGGGTCAGCTCGACCTGGGCCCCGCTGTGCAGGACACGGCCCAGGAGGCAGCTGCAACAGCTGCTGCATCCGCCAGGGCGTCCTCCCCTGTGTGCTCGGTGCGCCGCCGCTTGCTCAGGAGGGCGGGAGTGACCAGGGCATGGAAGTTCAACTTGATTGTGGCCATAGGAGGACCTGGTGGTGAAGGGAGGCAAGGGTTGGGCTGCAGAAAAGTGGCCCAGAGCTTCAGAAGAGAAGGAGAGCCGGACCCTTGTAGACAAGGACTCCTGATTTTAGGAAGGCAGAGTGCAGGACTAGCCTGGGAAAAGAGAGCCCGACAAGCTGGGAAAAGGGGCCAGAGGCTCCCAGAACTTGAAGAGTGCCTGGCCTCAGCCCTTCTCCCGACTAACTCTGCACATGCACGGGCAGTGGCGTGGCTGTGAGCTCCGCCGGCCTGCCGGGGCTCCACTTACAGCTTTGCCAGTGGTCACCTTGGGGACCTTGGGTAAGGTGCTGTAATGTTGACTGGGCTAAGAGATGCCGGATAGCTGGTAAAACAGTATTACTGGGTGTGTCCGTGGGGGTGTTTCTGGAAGAGATTGGCATTCAAATCAGCCAATGAGTAAAGACAATGGCGTCACCAACGCAGGTGCGCATCATCCGGTCTGCAGAGGGCCTGGCTAGCACAGACAGGCGGAGAAAGGGCGGGTTTGCTCTCTGCTTGAGCTAGGACGTCCGTCTTCTCCTGCTCTTGGACCTCGGCGCTCCTGGTTCCTGGGCCTTGGGACTCAGAAAAGCACTTAGACCATCCCCCACCCCCACAGGCTCTTAGGCCTTCGGACCAGGACTGAAGCACCCCGCTGCTTTCCTGGTGCCCCGGGGGAGACGGCAGACTGTGGGACTTCTTAGCCCCTGTAATCATGTGAGTCAATTCCTATAATGAATTTCCTCATATATATACATATACACAGGTATACGTGTATATCTTGCTGGTCCTGTTTCTCTGGAAAACTCTAACGTAGACGCCTAGCCTCCTGCCTTAGTTTCCCCCTTTATAACATAGAGGCAATGACAGCGTTCACCTCAGGGACTTGTTGTGAGGATCCATTTAGTTAAAATACATGAAGTGCTTAGGACAGTTCTTGGCTCCTACTAATTAATCAATAAATAATACTTGTTATTAGGCTAGTCGCTTAGCTTCTCAAGTGTGAAATAGGGCAGTGGTCTGTTTAGGAGGACTCCTGACACGGATGCTTTGTGGCAACCTGCGCTGCGCACACGGAATCTGTTGGAGCAGCCGTTGCTGTGGTGGATGAGACTGCAGCCCCTGGCCCCGACGGCTTGTGCCCAGTGTGGTTCTATTACCTATTAGCTCTGTGACTTTGAACCAGTTACTTAACCTCTCTGTGCTTCAGCTCCCTCACTTGTCCAGTAGCAACAGCCACCTAGGATGAGCGTGGTGGCGCACACCTGTAATCTCAGCACTTCGGGAGGCCGAGGCAAGAGGATTGCCTGAGGCCAGGAGTTCAAGATGAGAAAGATGCATAATAACACCTATCTCCTAGGATTATTGGGAGGATTAAATGAATGAATATGTGTGCAGCACTGAGCAGACTATCTGGCACATAATAAGTGCTCAATAAATGATAGCTAAGAGGAGAAAACCGCCCCAGGGGCCTTGAAGGACTTCCTGGCTATGAGCCCTTCAGGGAGTGGGGACACCAGCCTCTCTCTGACATCTTCCCTTTCCCCATGATTTATTCCTCTTTTCCCTCCAGCCTCCAGAGCCCAGACAATTTTCAGAGAAGGACACTGCCCTTCTTGAAGGCGAGGACCTGGTGTCATTCATCTGGCATCCTCAGTGCCCAGTGCGGGGCTGGGGACAGGCTGGGCGGGGCGAGAGGGCGAGGGCTGCTGGGCTGTGGCGGGGGGCTTTGCTCAGCAGTGGCTGGTGTCCCCTGAGGGACGGCCCAGAGAGCTTGCCTGGTCTGTGCCACTTTGCTGCCCCGAACCTTGCTGCACCTCTGAGCGGCCAGGGCTGCCGAGAGGCCGGCGGAGCCCTGGAGTGGGAAGCCACCAGCTGGAGCTCGGGCGGGGCCCGAGTGGAGGCGGAGGCTGAAGGTGGGCCCTACCCCACCCCTGAGAGCTCTCCTTCTGGGACAGACCTGCTCTGTGGGCCCAGCCTCGAGTCCCCAGGTGTGACTGTCCCCACACTCTCACTCACTCACCAGCCAAGTCTTTTTGTCTTTTTTGGAGAAATGCATTTCGGGTCCTCAGAATTCCTTGATTATCCGCAATAGTTATTCCCCAGCCGCCCCCTTCACCTGTCTCACGACGCACCCATTGATACATCCTCAGGGTCTAAAATGAGGTGAGCGAGCAACGTCAATTTAAAATCATTGACTTTTAAAAAAGTAAATACTGAATGCAGACAGGAAGACTGACCAAAGCTGCAACAGGTGTGGGTGGGCGGAGGCGAGGGCTGGGGGCACGGGAAGGACCTGGTGGCCGTGTCCTCCGTGTCTGAACTGGGAGACTTCAGGTGCCACTCGGAGGGTGCAGCTGGCTTGCTCGTCAGCTGCGGCTCTGGCCCTGGAGACAGCAGGAGCACACGCCTCAGCGGAGACCCGGGGTGGGACGTTGGGCAGAGCCATTAAGGCGGCCTCAGCAGTTCAGGCAGCAGACCCTGGAGGAGGCCCGGCCAGAGAGGGGAGAGCGGGAGGTGAGGCGGGGGGAGTCACGGGCCCCTTCCCAGGGGAGCCTCTCCTTTCCCTACACGCCAGTTACACTGAGCCACAAGGGGAGGAATGATTTTCAGATAAAACCTTCCAGATGTGCAGGATTCTCACATTTTACAGTGACTTCTGTTGACTTCTGTTGCCCATTTGAGGCTCGTGGCTGGGTAGTGAAACGTATATATTTGACCATGGAGAAATGTGAGGCTCAGAGAGGGCAAGCCATTTACTCAAGGCCACACAGCTGGGCAAGGGAAGCCGTAGGACTGCATGCCAAGTCTCGCTCTTGTCCCTCTACTGAGCCAGGTCCTGGGGCCAAGCCTTGTCCCAGTCCTCGACCCTGGCTGGCACACAGCAGTGTAGGAAGTGTTTTTCAGCAGCTCCTGCCTGTCCCTTGCCTAATGGGGACTGAGAAGGAGGGCTTAGTCTCTCAGCCAGGGAACTGAAAGTTCTGGCCACAGAAACCTGTGGACTGAAGAGCAGCAGCAGCTGAACAGTGGCCGGATTCTCTGCAGGGCGCTGTGGGTCTGCTGCCCAGGCCGGCGGGCCGTACACTCACTCCTAACTTCCTATTGTATCGGGTGGGTGCCCGCCTGGTGCTTATGGATGAAGGCTGACCTCAAAAGGCTGACAGTGTCCCACAAAGCCTTACAAGACCCGGCCTCTGGCCGCCTCCCCTGCCTTATCCCTGCTTCTCCTCCGCTCGCCCAGCATGCCACAGTGACTGCCTAGCGCCTGCCAGGCCTGCCCGGCCTGGGGCCTCTGTGTGCTCTGATCCCCGGCCTGGCAGCGCCCTCCCCAGACACACCTGTGGCTCCCACTCACAGCCTTCCGGCCCCATCCCTGGTGCCCAGCCCTCCCGCCTGATGGCCCTGCCCGTCCCCACCTGCCACCACACAGGAGCTGTGTGTCTCGTCTCTGTTGCCTCCCTCGTCACTGGGCCTTACCGTGTGGCCCGTGGCCGGGCGTCTCTCCTGCTAGCGCCAGGAGGGCCTGAGCTGCAGGCGTGCCCCGCTGTCTGCCCCGTGCCGGGCCCAGGGCGGGCGCCTGAGGAGAAGTTAGGGAATGAGTATGTGGTCGGAAGGCCAAGTTCCCCTCCAGACATTGACCGTCCCTTTCCTCCACGCGGGCAGAGTGTGGTGGGAGAGAGAAGAGTGGTGCTATCAGGGGGTCTGTTCCGTAGTGGTGTCCCTTTGTGTCTCAGCTGGGGGGACACGGATCAGCCACTTGCTGTCTCAGTGCCGCTCTCACCTGCCTTCCTGTCCTCACTGTCACTGTGTCCCTAGGTTGCCCCATCATCCGATGTGTCTGCCCCTCCAAGCCCCCCCCACAGTGTAGCCAGATCTCAGGGCATGGGAGGCCTGCCCCTGCCCCTGCCCCTCACTTTCAGGGCAGTGGTTCCTACACACCTGACCACGCACTGGCTTTGGGGCCAGTCCTGAGGTCAAATCCTGCTTCCCTGGTAGGAGCTAAGTGGCCTTGGGCAAATTCCTGAGCCTCTCAAAGCCTCATCATCCATCCATGAGACGCAAGAGAGAGATGGGGGCTGAGCGGAGCCCCCACCCGAGCACTGCCGTCGTTCCCCCCGGACTGTCTGCAAAAGGGGCTAGAGACACTGACACTGGCAGAGGAGCCAACGGCGTGGCAGGCACAGGCTGGCACGCAGTGGGCGTGCAGATGACAGTGACTTTGGTCTTTCCCGGAACTGTTTGAGCATCGATCCACTCAGTACAAAAGAGAGAGGCGAGGTAGAGGGGGCTGCTGGAAGGGGCAGGTAGGAAGGGGTGGTGTGGCATCTAATCACCCAGGTGGTCTGATGAAAACTAGCTCTGAGCAGCAGCCCCTGGGCCTTCCAAAGCAACACAGGCCCTTCGAAGAATGTCCTCAGAGCCTCCTGCCCTGCCCTGCGCTGGTCCCCACCCGGCACTCGCTAAGGCTGGCGTCAGCCTGCCTCACAGCCTCTCATCCGGGCACCGGCACTTCGTGCAGACTCCAGCGGATGATGGTCTGCGGACCCTGTGGCTCCTGACTAACAGGGGGCTCAACCCGGGCAGGTGGAGGGGGGAGGGGAGAGCTGCAGGAGGGAGTCGGGGGCCGGGTTCTAGGCTCAGGCCATGCAAAGAGGGCCTTTGAGCCCAGGCCCAGGATAACCGAGATGGCTGGAAGGCGGTGCCTGTCCCCTCGATTGCTGAGGCAGGAGGGTCTGGCAGGGTGAGGCTGCAGCTTGTCTGCCGGCCCTGCAGATGCGGTGGGGGGTGGGGGGGCTCCAGCGCTCCCCACCTGCACCTGCCTTGGCGGCTCGTCTCCCCGGGTGCCCCTGAGTCGCTTGCCGGAGGTGTCTGGCCGGCTGGTCTGTGTGTGCCCACGAGTGTAACGTCTCCGGGTGTGTGCTGTGTGTGCTGTGTCCGCGGCGCCCCCCGCACCGTGCCGACGTGTGTCTTTCTCTGCAGGGGGCTTTCTTTATGTCAGTGATTCCAAAATCAACACCACCCAATCCACACGCGCTGGGTAGCACGCTCCGCTTTCCTTTGCAGCGACGGCGAAGGCGGTCTTTCCTCTTTAAAGGTAAATTCCAGGGCGATGAGCACCGCAGAGGAATTGTCCTGGAGACAGCTGGCTGGGGGCCAATTCGTCTTGTAAAAAAGATCCCCGGTGCCTGTGGAGCCAAGATGAAACAATTCTTTGGAATTAACCAAGCTAATTTTGACGAGCAAACATTTTGCTACAATGAAAGTTTTTATTGTAGCACATAAAAGTCAAAACAACACCCAGTCCCCTTGGGGGAGACAGGCGGGCGGTAAGAAGAAAAACAGCGGCACACAAGCTCTAACTAATCATTGTGAAATCAGAAGTGCTCCGCGCTGCCAAATTAAATGCGACTAAAAATACCCGTGGAGAGGAGCCGCCGAAGTGCAGCCCCCAGAAGCTGCTGATTCCTCCTCTCGCTTAAGCAGTCTCGAACCCCAAGCGCCACAAGCACAAGCCATTGTGTTCCAGGGAAGAGTAAGGCCAGAGGGAAAGGGCATCGTGAGCTTCTGGAACATTCCTCAGGCCTGTGTCCAGGTGGCGTTACCTGGCTGGAGCGGAGAGGAAGCTGCCATTTCTGTGCGTCTGGTGGCTCTGTCCCCGCTGTCCCATAGGTCCCCACGTTTGGGCACCTTCTGGCCTTTGCTCCCGCTGGCTCCTCTCAGGGAAGACCCTACCTGTCCTCTCCCCGTGCGCACTCTGCAGCCAGCATCACGCCCTGCGCCGGCTTTTGTGATGACCGACGTCAGCTTCCCCCGTGTTTTCCGTGAAGGAAGAAGCTCCCTGTGGAGGATGAGGGTTGGTGTTGAGCCCTGGGTGTGTGTGGCAACGGGGGGCGATCTACCTGGGGGAGCTGTCCTTACAGAGCATGCTTCACTGTCCTTACGAAGCACGATGTCACGGTCCACCAGCACGCATTTCCCCCACTCCTGCTTTATCTTCAGGACTGCGCTGGGCCTGAGACGTGGTTCGGCCTTCCAGGGGTTCGTGCTCAGTAGGGCAGAGGGGCACACAGGCACATAAGTATCTGAAAATAATCTGCCCGTGATAAGAAGTGTGCAAACATAGCCCTGGGAGGGCAGTGTGCCTGGGACAGTCAGGGCGAGCTTCCTGGAAGAAGGGACACCTGAACTGGCTTTGGAGGATGCAGACAGGAGAGCATGGAGATGTGTTCTTTCCGGTGCTGCTCACTGCGGCTTCCCAGGTGACCGTCCTGCATCCTAAAGATGGCACAAGGCTTTGATGGGCAGGACTCATTTTATCCGGCACAGGCCCAATCCTTTCATCTCTAGTTTTCCAACTCCAAACACATCAGCTGTCTGACAGGGCATATTTCGGCATGGATGTTCACTGAGTATTTTGAAAGAGGGTAGTTTAGAGGCAGATCTAGAAGAGGAGGAGAAATCACCCTTTTCTCTGATGTCCTTACAGGGGAACCCGAGCCCCTCTGAGGGCACAGCTGTGTGGTGGTTTGGTGCGTAGACCCTGGAGTCAGATGGATCTGTGTCCAAATCCCATGCCTTTTACTTGCTAGGGATGGGTGTTTAAAGAGGGCAAGTTCAGTGTCCTCTCTGAACCTTAGCTTCTCTACACGTAAAACATATTGACAGGGAAAGCGGGATGCGGCCGCTGGCTGCCTCCCTGCCTCCCTGCCGCTCCTGCTCCGGTCCCGCTGCAGCGCTCCAGGCCCCTCCACGGCGGCGCTGCTTGCGCGATCCTGATTGGGTACTTTTTGAATCCCACTGTTCCTGATTGGATGTTAAAGCTTGTTCCTGATTGGATGTTATAGCTTGTTGCTGATTGGACGTTAATGCTTGTTGCTGATTGGACACTTTTGAGTCCTACCAAAGGTATAAAAGCTGGAGGAGAATGGGGAAGGGGGGGAGAAGATCAGAAGTCAGAGGAGCATGCAGATGGAATAAAGGCTGTTCTCCGACTCTCAGCTTGCCGCTCAGTTATTTCCCTGGTCAAGAGTTGTTGCAAGAGCTGTTAACACTTGCCAACGTAGAGCTGTTACAAGAGCTGTTAACACTTGCTGGAACAATATCAGAGTGTCTACTTCATAAAGTAGACCCCTTTGTTATTATATCTTTTATCAGTTAGGATGTTCTGGCTTCAAGTAACTTAATACCAGACAGGCAATGGCATAGCCAGTACATACACGATCTTAGTTACCAAGGCAGGTAGCTCCAAGGATGGTACAGTAACTCAACTATGTCAGTGGGGGGCCAGGCTCTCTCTATGCTCCTGCTGTGCCATTCTCAGCAGATATTGCCTCATGGCCCAAGATAGTTGCCATGGTTCCAGGCATCTTATCTGTATCTAAGGGCATCGGCAGCAGGAAGGAAGGTGGGGTTGGAAGAGGGAGGGCAAAAGGGTTCTCTCCTAATGTACATTTCTATTTAGGGCGTTCCCACTTGACTTCCTTCCCCTCTTGTTTGTTGGAACTGGGTCATTTGGCCACCCCCAGGCCAATCACTGGCAAAGAGGAAACAGATTGCCATGACTGATTTAGACCAGTCACTTTCATCACTTGCTATCTGAACAAAAATCTGAACGAAAATTGAGTGGTCAACCAGCAGTGTGAGCCACCCCCTGTGCCACCCCGGCTACGCCTGGTACCAGGCCGTGCATGGCAGGAATGCAGCTGTAGCCAGGTGCAAAGCCCCACACTGGGCCAGGTCTCTGTGGGAAGAGAAGAAACTCCTTGTCTCATCAGGTGTCAAGGGTCATAACTGGACGCTTTTAGAAATGCAGAGAAGTCTCAGGAACAATCACACCCACTCCCCACCCCAGCATCAAAGGCCCCCAGCCCCACCAAGAACACGTGCACAGGCTTCGCAGGAGAGAGCCTGCCCCAGGGGGCTGGAGGCCCAGCTCAGCTGCAGACTGGCCAGGTGGGCCTGGGTCTCAGTGCCATCCTTGGAGAGGAGCAGTACTTGCTCTGTGGATGCCACGTGGTGGTGAAGACCCATCGGAAGCAGGAAGCATCGTGGAAAGCACAACGCAGGTTGGGGTGAAGGGGAGATTTGATTTGTAACACAATTTGGGGGCAGGATCTCAGGCTCCTCAGCTGTCAGCAGGTGGCTGGACTGGGTGTGCTGTGAGGCTTCTTCCAGCGCGCATGTGCTCAGATCCTACGCCCCCGTGGCCTCTTGGATTCAAATCCATGCTTTGCCACATACAAGCTGTGCGGCCTTTGGCCACATTGCTTAACCTCTTTGAGCCTCCGTTTTCTCACCTGTAGAAGGAGGGAGAATTACAAGGTTGCAGTGGAGGTCTCTTGAAATAGTGCTTGTGGAGCCCTTAACAGTGCCCGGCACATTGGAAAGTGCCGGACGAAGGCGAGCTATTATTGCTGACATGTTGTTTCACGTCATTCTCACGGTAACCGCATGAGTTAGCGATTGTCATCTCGTCTGTCACCCTTAGACTTGAGGCTCTGGGTGAGGAGGAGACTTGTCCACTGCCCTTCAGCCAGGGCAAAGGGAATTAGAATCCAAGTTTTCCGACTCGTGGCCCGTGTCCTTTCTACTGCCCTCCGTTCCGGGCCGGAGGGAAATGATGCAGCAAGGAGGGGGTGCACGCCCGGATGTGGGGGGAGGGAACTAAAAAAATGTATACACATAGGCTGCCTGTGCTAAGACCTCGACAAAATTATAAATAATAAATAATTGATCGGCTTTTATATATCAATATATGATTTTAATCCTTAAATGACTCCCAAAGGGAACTGTCCTTATCTCCATGTTATAAATGACAACATGGTGTTCAGAGAGGTTAAGGAATGTGCCCCACAGGTGCACCGAGTCCCCATCTGTCAGGCTCTAGGTCCTGGGTCCTAGCCACCTGGCAGGCTGCAACAAGTGAAGCTTGCTGTGGACTCGCTGAGTCTCCTCCCAACCCTCCTTTCCCCACTGGTCACTCCCAGGTCCCCAGGGCACCTGAGCCAGCACCCTCACTCCTGCTGCCCAGGAAGTCTCAGGGCAGCCAGCTGCCCTCGCCCCTGGCCTTGCCCTGGGAGGCCCTCCAGGTCCTGCTCCCTCCTATCTTGTGCCACCTCCCGGTGCCGAGCTGCCTACAGGTCACGCTGGCTCGTGTGGATGGTGAGGGGAGGGCCTGTGTGAGTCGTCACCGCTGTCTCTGCCCCAGGAGAAACCTTGGTTGTATCCAGTGCTCTGAACATCCTTAACCCAGAGGCTAGATCTAACGATGCGGACGACAGGGATTGGCTGCAAGTGAAGAAGGTATCTGGGGACAGAGAGTGGTTGGGGCACTTCTCAGATCATGCCCGATAATAATCTCCTGCATGTTTAGACACGGCATCCTCTGCCAGGTACTTTCACCTGCGCTACCCTGTGTGAGCCTCCAGCTACCCTGTGGAGCAGGCCGGGCAGGTGTTGTGTGCCCATTTGCCAGATGAGGAAACCAGGGCTCACCTGTCCCCAAGACCACACAGCTGGCAGGAGGCAGATTCCTCAGGCCCTGGCCCGAGCACTTCCGCCTCTCCAGGGGCTCTCTCTAGCCAGGGGGCAAGCCCTCAATCTAAAAACCTTCTGCCCAGGACGTTGGAGTGTCACTTGGAAGGTTTGCTCCCTGGTGAGGGGACTGTTCTTGGCTCCTCCTCCTGCGGGTACGTCTTGTACACATGGAATACCTGGGCGGGGGAGGGGGACGCCCTGTCTGAGCTGGGTTCAGGTTGCAGAGCAGCTTCAGGGAGCCTCGTTCTCAGAGAGGTGGCCCGGCCCTCTCACGCCAGCAAGTCCAGCGCAGTTGGAGCCCAGCATTTTGCTGCAGGGGAACAAGACCTGGAGCCATGCGCTGGCTCTGTCTTCCTTTTCTGCCTCCTGTCTTAGGGCTCGGGGTGTGGATGTGCTGCCCTGGAGGCCCAGAGTCCAGCCTTGGGCCTTGGGACCCTCGACAAGTCATGTACCCTCTCTGGGCTCTTTCTGTCCAGGGAGGGAACACGGGTCCCCTGAGGGCCCTTCTCTGCCTCCACAGCCCTTCCCACCCCCCACGCGCTGCCCTTGGGGTCTCTCTGTCGCGTATGCACGGACTCTCATACTGACACACACGGACAACACTTCTGTGCCACGTCTGCCCTTAGTCACAGGCTCAAACATCACAGAACTGACCTCGGTGTCCTGGTTCAGTGGTTCTCAAAGCTGGCTGCACACTAGAACCTCTGGGAGCTTTAAAAATCCCCTTGGGCGTGCCCAGGCCACATCTGAGGCCCCTCACATCACGGTCTCCGAGGGCTGCCTCTGGGCAGCAGTATTTTTTAAATCCCCCCAGGTGACGCCACTGTGCGGCCAAGGTTGAAAACCAGTGACACCCAATCCGTGTCCTCACCCAGCAAGGAGCTCCGCAGAGTGAACTGCAGAGGGGCCCCAGCCCCAGATACAGAGCTCATGTCTCCAAGCCCAGCTGGTCTCCCTCTGGCTTGTCTGATAAGGCCATGACCCTAATTGCCCCCAGTAAGGGGCAGGTTGTGTCACAGAGAGCCACACCTCTCCTGCTACTTAGGGGAGAGAGCTGAGCAAGAATCAGTCCCTTCCATCCCAATGTTAGGGAGGGCTGTTGCTCAGACTTGGGGAGGCCACCTGCTTCAGAATTCCCTAGAGCTCCCCAAAATGCAGATTCCCAGGCCCCGGCCCATACCAGCGGAGTTCCAGTGTCAGGGCTGTGCTTGGGGCCTCCCGGTGACACACAGTGAGCTAGTATGGGAATCAGAACACCAGGGTTGAGTCCCGGCTCCAGCCCTGACTCTCGAGGTCACCGTGAGTGGGTCCAGCCTCTTGTCTGTGACCTGGCAGGGTTTCCAGCACAGTCTGTCTGGGGAGGCTTTGCAGACACTGAAGCACTGTGTGCGTTGCTTGCTCCATGGTGATTGTTGGTTTTGTGCTTGTCATTTACATTCTGCTGGACCCGCTGTGGCCTGACGGCTCAGCGGATGGACAGGCTGGGAGCGGAGGGCTGCAGGCCCCGAGAGGCTGTGGGGCGAGAGCTGCGCGCCAACAAACACAGCTCAGTGCTGTGGTCCCGTCTGCTGAGCAAGGACAAGGAGAGGTCTGCCATTGTCATGGCCAAGGCCTGCTGTTCTGGGCCTGGAGAGAGGGGAGAGGAAGGCAGAGGAAATGGGGTGTTTTGAGCCCTTGTTTCACATACCAGGCATTTTACACACATTTCCACACCAAGTTCTCATGCTCAGCGTTTTCTCCAGGAGGACAGAAAGTGGGGACTCCAGAAGAGAAAACGGAAACTCAGTTATGACCTCCCCGGGGTCACTCAGGCAGCAATGGCAGAGCCGGGGTTAGATGGGAGAAAGGGCCGTCTCTGTCCCCGCAGCCCCACCTGGCCCTCTGGTGTAGGAGGCTTGCAGGCTCCCCCAGCCTGGCAAGGCCTGGGCCTTGCAGGAGCTGTGCGGTGCAGTTGTGGGGGATGGGCCAGCCCCTCTCAGGCCTGCACTCACCTGGCTGCCTGGGGAGGATGGGAACATCTGAAGTCAATAGCTTCCTAACAAGGCAGGGTTTCAAAGAAAGGTAAAGATCAAAGGCAGAGGAGGTCAAAGAAGCCCAAGCGATCACCCCCAGATTAAAGCAAGAGCAGCTGCACTCCCTGCAGGCCGAGACTCCAGGAGGCCTGCCTGGCGCCTGGAAAACTCCAGCCTGGGAAGCACTGAGAGGGAGGGGGAGGGAGAGAGGGAGGGAGGAGGACAAGGAGAGATGAACAGAGAGAGGGACAGAGTGAAACAGAGAGAGAGAGAACAGAAAGGAAAGCAAAATCAAGAGCCACAGACACCGCCAGGCATAAAAGGAGTGTCACAGTGAGGCAGGGGCTGAGACTGGGACAGACTGACAGGAGGAGGACAAGGCTAGCCAAGGGGGCCTTCTCCGAGAAGCCCTCCCCAGGCCTGGAGAAGTCCCATGGCCCCCAGGGATGTCCCCAGGCTTCTTTGGTCTGCCATGCTGAGCCACATCTGTGACACAGCGTTGTACGTGCCGTGCACTGAGTTCGCCATTCCCCTCTCTCCATCTGTCTAGATGTCAAATCCTCTTCTCTGTCCTCTTCTGGGCCCTCCCACCCCGGCCTCCAGGCGTGTGTGCAGAGAGGCTTCCGCCAAGGTCTGAAGTTTGCTACTTTGATTCCTGCAGTGCCCTCCCTTGACCCGCAGTTTGGAGGGCATGGAGCAGAGGACAGCATCGTGCCCACAGACAGAGGGAACGAGGCCCTGGCAGGCAGCTGGCCGACTCGCAGGGCTGGCTGAGGCCCACTCGGTCCTGGAACAGGCCTTCTACACAGGCTGCACCCCGCCCCCAGCCTCTCTGTCCTGAACCTCACTCAGGACAAGAGCTGAGCACCTGCACTGGGGGCGGGGAGA
>VBSM01002959.1:11382058-11408588 GCA_008086735.1 Cheirogaleus medius | reverse complement strand
GGTGGCTGTGGGCTGCAGTGAGCTGGGGGAGCCGTGGGGGCACCGGTGCTGTCGCCATGGTGTCACCAGTCTTATTGTCCCTGGAGCCCGGAGGGAAGCCATGACTCCAAGGGCTTTGCAGAGAGCAGCCCTCGGCAGCAGCTTGCAAGGGCCCGTCCTGGGCACAGGGTCCTCACAGGTGGCCAGAGGAGCCCATTTCTCCAGGGCTCAGGAGAAGCCATCAGGAAGTCCTTGGGGAGAGAAGCTGGTCGGTTCAGCCCCAGCTGTCCTTGAGTGGTGACTGCTGAGTCAGGCCTGTGGTGACTGCTGAGTACCTGCTATTTGTCTAGGCCCCAGGGAGCTGAAATCACTTGCTGGGGATCACTTGCCTCCTGAGAAAAGAAGCTAGAATTGAGATCCAGGCCTGTTTGACTTCAAGTCTCATCTCTGGGGCGTTCCTCAGCCTGACTCTGTGTATTTGTGGTCAGGTGGAAGGGACGCTGCGGGGGCCAGGAGCCCAGGAGGCTCCACTGCCCAGGGACAGTGCTCCCAGTTTCTGCCCCCAGAAGGCCTAGGGAAGAGCAGGAGGGTGTGGGGCCTCGGGGACGGGGGTGTCACTGACAAGGAAGAAGAGGCGGAAAGGAGTGCTGTGAATGTCATGCAGCTCCTAACAGCTCAGTGTGAGCAGGCGTGCTTCTGGCTTCTGGGGTGCTGGGGAGGCGAAGGCTGGGAGAGTGTGGTGTGAGAGCACGCTGCATGCGGAGTCTGGAGCGCGGCTCTATTCCCGGCCTGGTGCAAAGAAGACGGGAGAGCGTGGAGTCACTGTCCTCTTCACACTGTTAATGGCGGGAAGGCTAGGTCAGTGCTATCTGAGGCCCTGCCAGCAGCCTCACCCCCTTTCTCAATTTCTAACCTGAACAAAGACACGATGCTGAAGCTTGGCTGCCTGGGTCCAACCTTGGCTCTAGCGCTAAACAACTGTGTGATTATGGGCAAATGAATTAACCTCTCTGGTCCCTCAGCCACTACTTTAAAACAGGGATAATAACAGTCCCTGCTCTCACGGAGTTGCTGTGAGGATTCAATGAGTTAATGCATATAAATCAATAAATGCTCAGCAAAAATTAACTCTTATTATTACTGTCCAGATCCTTTATCCACAATCCTGAAATCCCAAACACTCTTAACACAGAAAGCTTCTAAAAAGTCATTTGGCAACTATGCTAAGTCTTCATGTATCCCATGGACTGTGAACACTCACGAGTTTCCCTGCAGAAGCGTTAGTGTGGTTGATTACAGGGCACTAGCCCAGACCACGCTGGGGTTTTACAAAATCGTGGTATATCAACCATGTTCCACTTCAAAAATCCAAAAAATATTCTGAATCCTAGAACATTCCTGGTCTCAAGGAATTTGGTTGATGTACTATTGTCCTCCCAATTCTTCTGATAATCCTGAGAGGTAATGAACTTTATTCCCATTGTACAGACAGAGACACTTAGGCTCGGCGCAGTTAAAGAACTTGTTCTGGGCGCCATGGCTGGTAAACAGCAGGGCCAAGTCCTGGCCTCCGAATGCAGATCCAACAATGGTCCCCTCTGCCGCCCTCCCAGGCTGCCAGAGCCCCAGGCTCCTGAGTGTGTGTGTTCGGTTCCACACCACCCCTCAGGGTACATTGGCCTGCCCAGCTAAGGTCCACTGAATAAACAAAGGCACAAATGAGCAAATGACATGGAACTATTCTCCTGGGTGGATGAGCAGCTTTCATAGGAGACTTGAGGAAGAAGGGTGAACTCAGCGAGAACCTGGGAGCCGGCTAGGGTGCCTGCCACCTGTGCCTAGGTTGGAATCAGGCCAACTTGGGTCCTTTCCTGGCTCTGCCCAAACTCATGAGGCCCTGAGCAAGTTGCTGACCCGTCTGAGCCTTCATTTCATCATCCTCACTGATGAGGATAGCAACAATTCTACCTCAGACAGTCACTGTACTTCTGGGAGACGGGGATGGGGATCACAATTTGGCGAGGAGACACAGTGCCTGAGTCACTCGAGGACAGCTGAGGCTGAACCACCCAGCTTCTCTCCCCAGGGATTTCCTGATGGCTTCTTCCGAGCCCTGGAGAAAGGGATCATCCAGCCACCTGTGAGGACCCCCGTGCCCAGGACGGGCCCTTGCAAGCTGCTGCCAAGGGCTGCTCTCTGCAAAGCCCTTGGAGTCACGGCTTCCCTTCAGGCTCCAGGGACAGTAAGACTGTTGAGACCACGGCCACAGCACAGGTGCTCCCCTGGTGCCCCCAGCTCACTGCAGCCCACAGCGGCCCTTCCTTCTGCCAGGCACCGCAGCATGGCAGGGCTCCCTCTTACAGAGGAAACAGCCCCACCAGGGAGGGCTTCCCTGGGGACACAGAAAGTGCATGCTGTCCCCAATCTGCTTTCAGTCTTGCCATCTGGGGCCGTGGATGTGGTGGGCACAAGGTAACTTTGGAAAGTTTTCCAGTTCAATAAAGGGAAGCTGTTCCTGTTGTTCGTTGTTGAGGATCCGATTCCTGCTTCGTGCAGCTCCCTAAACCTGCTTTCCTACGTGCTGGAGTCCCCCCAGGGGCCCCTCCACTGGCCCACACACCGCACCCTGGCTCCTCCAAACCCAGCTGGTACAGCTGTCGCTGCAAGACCTTCCTGGCCGCACCTCCCAATTCCACTCTTGAAATAAAACATCCATCATGTTTCATTTGCCTAATAAGCCTCCATCTCCATTGTGCTGCGTGATTAACCAGCTAGAATACCATGAGCTCCCATCACGGGCTCTTGGCGATCGCCATGGAAGCGACAACGTTCCTTTCACTACCCGCCACCCTTCCCCCATCTTTCTTTCCAAATGACCCTGCGATTCCATTAAGTTCCCTGTGATAGCAATCCTTCTGGAGAAATCGATTGTGACTGTTAATGACTGCTTCGTTTGAATGTAACGGGGGACAGTTTACAGTCCCTGTCCTGCTTGCTGCAGCCTAGCAGTGCAGGTGGTGCCAGGAGGCAGGGGGCGGGGCACAGATGCAAGTGGGCGGGGCATAACCACAAGGGGCGGGGCATGGATCCAAGAGGAGCAAACAAGTGGGCAGGCAGGTGGGAGGAATTTCATTAACAAAGTAATTTTCTGTGCTGCTCAGAAAGGATTTCTCCACCAGTCAGTGGTGTCTGGGAGGATCGTGGTCCTCTCCCTCCCTGCTTTGAGAGTCCCATTCCTAGGTGTCAGGGTGGGACTGTGCTTTCCACCCCTGGCACCAGCCCTCATGTCACCAGAAGGGCTGTGCGCCCTAGGATAGAGCGAGAGATCCACTCCGAAGTCAAGAGCTGACCGTGCCCTGCTGTAGCTGTGGGACCCTGGGCTAGGCAGCTCCCACCTCGGTGAAATGAGCACAGGCCCGCGCCCTGCCTCCCAAGGTGCTTTGAGGCAGACCCCTTACATTATCACTCGTTGCCCATCCAATACTCATCCCTTTGCTCCTTCCTTGCTAGCAGAGCTCATGCTGGGACGTCAGGTCCTGCAGGACGGTGTGGGCCCCTCTCCAGCCCAGGGAGTAAAGGGCGCTCAGTCCATGCCAGCCAGCCGGAAGTGGGTAAAGAGAGGCCACGTGATGTCATTCCGGCCCAAAGGCAGAGAATCTGCTGAGGCTTCTAGAGAAATGTCTCTTTCTCCTAAGAAGTCACACCAAGAAGGGACTTCTTGCTTTGTGTCTCTGGCTGGACATTGCTGCATGGCAGTGTGATGCTTGGAGCCTCAGTAGCCATCTCGTACGCATAAAGGGACATGCCTGAGGACCAAAGCCAACCCCCTAAGGATGGCAGAGAGGAAAAACCAAGGGAGCCTGGGTCCCTGATGGCATTGTGGAGTGGCTGAATTAACCAAAGCTGGAGCTGCTCACCCCCATCCTTCCTCGACCCCCTCTGAAGGAGGATAGTACATTTTCATCATTTAGCTAATCTGAGTTGGGGTTTCTGCTGCATGTGGCCAGAAGTATCCCTGTGGATCCCTTGGTGAATGGCAAAGTCCTAACCAAAGTAAGCATTGGTGTTATTCTTTTAACAAGAAAAACAAATTCTTGTTAAAGAATTTGTTGGCCCAAATCGTACCAATCATTAGAGTCAGGATGTGCCCATGAGCCGGTGGGGCAGTAAGAACTGCCTTTACAGGGTGGCCGGAAGTACCTCCTGGGAGAACTGCATCCTAAGGAAGCAGGGGCCTCACTCAAGGACCGAGTCTTAGCTTTCAGAAGGAAGCAGGAATCTGAGTGTTCCAGAGCCTGCCACGTGGGTTCTCTTAGCCTCATTCCCAAGGACTCAAGGCTGGGCCCACAGGGTGCATGGCAAGGCCCATCACAAGTAAACCAGAGCGACCCTGGTGCCCTAGCAGTTCTACTCCAGACCCCCGTCAGAGCAGTCCTCCCTCGCTTCTGCACAAACAGCCCAGGGGCCCAGGGCCAGACGGGAGAGAAGGAAGAGTCGCACCCAGTGAATGCAGTGGCCCTAACCAAAACCAGGAAGAAGCTGCAGTGCCCGTGAGACATCATGGCAGTGGTGAAGGTGCCAGGCAGGAGAAAGGGGAGGCACAGGCTCAGCAGAGTAGTGGTCCTAGTTCTGGTCCTGTAGGCAGTGGAGTCTGAGACCGGGAGTCCTGGCAGGTGGCTGTGTGGCAGGTGGTCCCTGGAACCAGAGTGAGGAGAATGAGACAGGAAGAAGGAAACCAAGTGCAAGGGAGGGAAATCGAGGTTCCACTGTGAGCCGCCAGGCTTTTATCCACGGGCTCCGGCCTCCTGTCAGAAGGGAGCCTCCAAGGCTCGACTCCTGCTTCTTCCCACGCTCCTGGGCCACATGCGCTGTCCACGGGTCAGGAGGAAGCTCAGAGGAGAGACGCCTAGTGGCCTTGAGGTGTGAGGCCAGCAGCCCCTGGAGCGTCTGGGCACTGAATGAACGTCACCTCAGCCGTGCTGGACTCAGAGGGTGGGCCCAGTGCACGTGACATGGACACCAGGGGTATGCCGTGGTCCCCAGCACGGTTGTTTGCGAGTACCTGTGAGGTGTCTCTGGGGGATGCTCAGAAACACCTGGGGCCCCTTGAGGGCTGGGCTATGCCTTGGCTAGCGGGAGCAAGAACAGGGGGTTGTGCTTCTGCTGCCTCTGGAGGCTGCCAAGAGGGAAGCCTGCGCCCTTCCTGTCCCCATTGTCCCTTTCTGGAAGCCTCAGTGGGTGGTCCCTGAGTCCCCTGGCTGCAGAGGGGACAGCAGTTCTGAAGCCCAGGGAGGGACCTGACCACTTAGCTTTCAAGTGGAGTGATTGTTACGGCAGGGGTTAGAAACTGTTGTAATATTTTTCTTAATTGACTCTTCTAATTGCAAATCAATGGAACTAATCTGCACCCTGGTTGAGTTTGTTTTGCTGTGAGGGCACTGGGGGCCCTGAAGGGCTCCCCATGGGAGGAGGGTCCTGGTAGGGGCATCAAAGGGACTTCAAACGGTCACTCTCCGATGGCCAGAGGAGCAGGGGCCAGGCACAGAGAGGCAGCAGGTTCCCCTCCTCTCTCCTTGCCCCCAGCTTGCAGGAGCCGGGCCACTGCTGGGTGAGTAGGGAGAAAAACCAAAAGCAAAAAGAAGCGCGTGGGAAGGGCTGCCTGCCGAGCTGCCCCTCCAACTCCCGAAGGCCGTCTCCCCACGAACCATTTGACCCACAGTGGAAACAGCCCTCTTCTCCAGACTCCTCTCGGCAGCGATACAGTGGCCTGGAAATTCATTCGCCACGTCACACATATCCCCTGGGCGCTCGCCATGTGCCAGGCTCCAGACAGTGCCCGGGGGTTACGGGCGGGCCCTCAGGGACACACTGGCATGAAACGGCTAAGCGGGGTCCACCCTGACTATTTACGTGGAAAGGGGCTCATCACAGGTATTCAGTGGCTTTCAGAGTCACAGGCACTAGGCCAAGCTTCCAGGGGGTGACTCTTAAGAGCCAGGCCACCGAGAAGGTTCCTGTCTCAGTCTGTTTTTTGATGCTATGAAAGAATACCTGAGACTATATAGTTTGTAAAGAACAGAGATTTATTTCTTACAGTTCTGGAGGCTGGGAAGTCCAAGCAGAGGGGCCCACATCTGTAAAGGGCTCTTCTTGCTGTGCCACCCCACAGTGGAAGGCTGAGGGGCAAGAGGGTGCAAAAGAGAGCCAGAAGGAGCTGAGCTGGCTTTCATAACAAGCCTCTCCCAGCACAACATCAACCCACCCAGCAGGGCAGCACCCGCATGACCTAATCACCCCTTCTTAGCTCCTACCTTCCCATACTGTTGCATTGGGGATTCAGTTTCCAACACATAAACTTTGGGGGACACATTTAAACTATAGAAGTCCAATTGGGCCACATGGGGCAGCTGCCACCACAGTTGCATGTTCTAGAACCTGATTCCTCTGTAGCAAGATAGAAGCTTCCTGCTGCCTCTCTTTCCTCTTGGCTCAGGTGTGAATTCAAGCTCTATTTGAGTCCATCCCTTGGTAGTCCCTCCAAATCAATGTGGAACCCTAGCTGCAAGGGAGTCAGTGTGTGTCGCCTGTAGCTCTCCAGGAGGAACCACTCAGAGGAAGGGGGGGGAATACATAGTGAGTGAGCAAATCCACACTTTCTCACATAGCAGTTGCTATGTGAGATTATATAATTTGTTAATTATATAATTTGTTGATTAAACTCTGTTTTGATAGTTCCTCCCAGGGAAATTGTCAAAAGGAACTTTACTAAACTCTTGACAAGAACCAAGAGGGACTCATGGCTAAAGGTGGATGGTGGGACCATGCGTGGACCCTCTGAAGATAGCAGGCTCCAGGCCCAAGGGTGGGACCACCACATTCACTGGAGCTTGGCTCTGCTCCAGCCCCTCATGACCCCGAGGCCCACTTGCTGGTCACCACTGTGTTCCTGACATGCTTGGGTGACCTCAATCCCTCCTCACACCACAGACCCCAAAGCCCTGTTCAAAGGGTGCCCTGGGGCCCGCCCATTTGCCCTGAGCTCCATGTGCTGGGTGTAATGATGACCCACTCTCTTGGCTCAGGTCACCAGCCCCGTCTACCTCCAGAGGGTTCCACGCAGACCTTTTCTGGTGGGAACCCACCCCCCACAGCCAGAGCAGTGACCTAGCCCACTACACAACTACATCATGCCTGTGTGTTATCCCAGAGTTTCTTGAAGTTTGGTCTGGGGCCAACCAACATTAGATTTTTAATGATAAAAATTGAGTTACCCAGGCCCTGCCCCAGACCTGCTGAATTAGAATCTCCAGGGGGAAGGACCAAGGAACATGCATTTTCTGCAGACTCCCCAGGTGGCTCTGGTGTGGCTGGGACAGGCGTTGGGACTGAGTGCTGAGGCCCAGCTTGCCTCCTGTTTTCGTTTAACTGTCTGGTTCTGGCTGTCCTGCCATGAGCTGTTTCCTGACCTGCAAAACGGGGGGAATGATCCCTGCTTCGCGGTTTGCAGCGGCTGTGAAATCACACACACAAAGCCTTCAGGCAACAAGAAGGTGCTGTCTAAATGCCTGGGTAGCTCTTAAATGAGCCTCCGTGAGCGTGATGTTTGGGAGGCAGAGCTCAACAATCCCAAGTAGTTTTTTTTTAAAATTCATTCTTTACTTAAACTTTTCAAAGGTCATAAAAAGAGATTCAAATACACTGTCCCCCGAAACACTTGCTAACCTCTTTTCCTTCCCACCCACTGCCTTCCTGGCCCCTGCGGCCCAGCCCACTGTTACCCCAAAGCCCCTAAACCTCCTCTGCCCCCGTGCAGGGGGACTTCCCTCCTCTTCCTCCTTCCCCCTCTCTCAGCCTTGTATCATGCGTAGTTAGTCTCTCTCCCCCAGCGAGCTGTCCAGAAGGAGGGAGGAGGGAGTAACCGGGTGGAAGCCATCTTCCCTCCTTCCTTCCTTCCTCTCTCTGTCTTTCTTTCTTTCTGCCTGTCTCTATTTCTTCTGCTTATAAAACTAGTTTATACTTTTATCCAACAGCCATTCATTTTATCTATAATTTTCTTTCTGATTATAAGAGTAAACAAATGCTTGCATGGGAATTTTCAAATGGGGCAGCTGAGCATAGGGTCCAAATGCAAGAGTGCTTCTGAGTGTCAGTTGCTTTGGCCATGGAACTCTAGGAAGGGCCGAGAGAAGGAGGCTCTGTCACCTGTTCCTGTGCTGGCTCCCTGTGTCCTGCCAGGGGCTGGGTGACAGGCACCCTGAGTGCTTCTCATGCTCCTGAAGGAGTGGGAGCCCCCGGAGAGGGAGGGAGGAGCTGATTCCGGTGTGTGCGGTGTGCTTGAATGTATGGAAATGTGTCTGTGGATGTGGGCCCAGCCTTCGTCCTGGCCAAGTGACAGAGATGTGTCCTTTGTCCCCACCCTTTGCCCCCTCCAGCCTGGTTCCTCCCCCTTCTTCCCCCTTCCCAGGACCAGGTGGCTCAGAGCACCCAGGGGCACCCACTGTGACCTGCTATCTGGCACAGGCAGGACTGAGCAGCTCAGGGCTCTCTGCAGGGGGCAGGGAAGAGGCTGGGCGCGGCTGCGGGAGGGAGAGGAGGGAGCTGCTTCTGCAAGGCTTGGCTGGGGCTGGGGCAAGACACGTGAGGCTGGAAGGGGGTCCTCCAAGCCATCCGAACACCAGGCACAGCGAGGCTTGAAGGACTCAGGCTAGTTTCAGATTCTGTAGGTTCCCCTGAACTGCATAGGATTTATTTATTCATTCATTTAATTGGTTTATTCAGCATAATCTTATTGAGCCCTTCTGTAACCCCAGCTCTGTTCTGGGTACTAGGATAGAGCAGCAAATGAAAGAAACAAACCCCTGTCCTCACGGAGCTGCCTTTTAGTGGAGGAACACGTCATGAAGGAGACAAAGTGAAATGGGTCATGTGCTAGAGTGCGATGGTTGCCATGGAGAGAGTAAAACAGAAGAGAAATATGAGTGACAGGGGGTGACGTTTTGAAAGCATGGCCAGGAAGGTGTTACGAACTGAATGTTTGTGTCCCCCAAAAGCCCTAACTCCCAGCTTGATTTGGAGGTGGGGCCTCGGGAGGAGATTAGATTTAGATGAGGTCATGAGAGTGGGGCCCCTGAGGTGGGATTAGTGTCCTTAAAAGGAGAGCAGGAGAGACCAGAGCTCTCTATTTGCCATGTGAGGGTACAGCAAGAAGGTGGCCGTCTGCAAACCTGGAGGGAGGCCCTTGCCAACAACCAAATCTACAGACGCCTTGATCTTGGACTTCACAGTCTCCAGAACTGTGAAAAATAAATGTCTGTCATTTATTGTCTGTCATTTAATGTCTGTCATTTAAGTCTAAACACCCCTCTATGGTGTTTAGTTACAGAAACTGGAGCTGACTGAGACAGAGGCCTCTTTGAAATGATGACTTTGAGAAAAGACCTGAAAGAAGTGAAGAAAGAAACACAGGAACGTGTGGAAGGAGAGCAATCTAGACAAACGGGCAAGTGCAAAGGTCCTGAGGTAGGAGCAAGGAACAGTGTGGCTGGATCAAAGTGAGCGAGGCAGACAGGCATAGGAGATGAGGTCGAGAGCAACAGGGACAACATCAGGGAGGGCCTTGTAGGTCGTACACAGTGAAGATCTGGGCTTTGCCTCTGAGAAAACGGCAGCCATTGGCGATTTGAGCAGAGACGTACCATGATTACACTCATGTCCTAACAGGATCTCTTAGCTGCTGAGTGGAGCCTAGGCCCCAGGAGCGAGGGTAGAATAGGGAGACCAGATGGGAGGCTATGGGACCGTGCAGGTGAGAGGTGCTGGTGGCTGGTGGCAGGCCGGCCGCAGTGGGAAGAGCAGGAGGTGCAGAGCCTGGGTACAGCTGGGAAGTGGAGCTGGCTGTGTTTGTTGGCAGATCAGCCAAGAGCGTCTCAGGCAGTGATGCTGCTCATGGCCAAGCTGGCTGCAGGTCTGTGGTTCCAGTGGTCAGTCCACTGAGACGCTTCCCCAGACTGCCCAGGGAGAGAGCTGGCGAGTGTGAGGGCCAGGCCATCGGGTAGGACTCACTCCTGGACTTGCCAAGCGAGCGGGTGAGGCAGCCCTGGGACAGGCTGCAGCGTGGTGTGCGCATAGGCTGGGGGAGGCGGCGAGAGCACGGCCCAGAGTCACACTGGGCGCTGGCCGGACTGAGCCAGCACTGTCCCGGCCCTGCCTGGCTGTGAGTGTCCCCGTTGAGCAGGGCCGGCAAAAGGCAGGGCTGTGTTTCCAGTTTGTACCTCCTGCCTCCCACTCGCAGATCCCCTCTCCCTGGGCTGTCACAGGGCCTGAAGGGACCCACAGCAAGAGCCTTGGGGAACAGCTTCTCTGGGGCCCTCACTTTAGAGCAGCAGTCCTCAAAGAGACACAATGTCTCCATGGAGACATTATGCAAGTCTGGAGACATTTTTGGGTGTCACGAGTGGGGCAGTGCTACTGACGACTAGTGGGTACAGGCTAGGGATGCTGCTAGCACACGGGATGGCCTCCTGTGACAAAGGATCACCTGCATTATCCATCTCAACACGCCAGTGCTGCCAAGGTCGAGGAAACCTGATCCAGAGACAGCTTCGTTCACTAACCTTCGCAAGTGTGGCAGGTTGAAAAAGATGGCCACAAATCCCCCCATCCTTTTACCCATCAAGAGGAACCTGTTTCTTACCCCCATGACTTGCTTTGACCAACTGAATACAGAGGAAGTAACATCACGAGGCTTCTGAGCCTGCTCCTCAAGAGACCCTGCAGCTTCTGCCGTTGTCCCCTTTGAGACCCAGGCGACAATGAGGACCAGCCACCAGACATGTGAGGTCACTAAAGCATCCAGCCCCAGGTGAGCAGATGAGTGCACCTGCGTGGGGGACCCCAGACAAGACCAGAAGACTTGCCCAGCAGAGCCCAGCCCAGACTGCTGACCCACAGAAGAGTGAGGAAATAGACGGTGCGTGTTTTAAGCCAATACATTTTGGAGCTGTTTGTCTTGCAGCAATAGATAACTGACACACCAAGAGTGGGCACATTTTAAAGGAGATGTCTAGGGACCACACACCTTAACTCAAAGGATTAGTGGGCACATCTCAGTCCATGGAAGGCAATGGAAGCAGAGATTTGGAGCAGCAACAGAATCCTTCCTGTTGATCAAACCGCTTTAGGTGAGTGGCCGCCAGTACAGTCTGCATTTGGAGCTGGATCCAGGGTACGTGCAGAACAGGCAGTGGTCCTGGCCTAATGGCCACAAGTGGGGTAGGAGGATGGAGAGCAGACGGATGCAAACTGCTGGGCGGAGGGTGTGGCTGTGAAGTGAGACAGCGGGGGTGGGGCTGCCAGCTCCACTGCTCACAAGCTGCTGACCTTGAGCAGGTCACTCTACTTTCCTCTCTCGACCTCTGCTTCTCCTCTGGAAAGGGATGATAATAGCTCTCTCAGGTTTATGGGGAGGATTAGATCAGATTAGATGCGACAATGTATATGAAGGACTTAGCACTGGGCCTGGCACAGAGAAGGTACAATAATAGCTTGTTGACTGATTAAACAGACACACTGTTTGGACTAGGGTTTGGCTGACAGTAAAGGGTACAAAGGGACCTTTCAGTCTGTGTGTCCTCTTAAATGGAGGGGAATCTCCCAAACTTTGGGAAAAAAAAAGAATAAAGAGAAGAAAAAGAAAGGATTGGGAGCTGTGGGAACTAGGCTGTTGATAGATGCTTCCAGAATGGATGTCCCCAGATGAGAAGGAAACGCAGGTTTAAATCAGTTTGGCATTGATAGCAGGAGGCAGGCAAACAGTCGGTCTTAATATTATTCCTGTGTGAGCCAGCATGTGGTGTGGGTTTTAATTTAAAGCAAGCATTTAGTGAGTTGATAAACAGGAGTGTGCACCTCCTGCCCTCCCACGCCCTGAGCCCCAGAAGAACAATTATCCTGGAGAGAAGACGAAAGGAACATATGGAAATGAATTCTAATTACACGGAGAGAGCAGGCAGCACCTGCCTTCCCGGGGCGGGCTTTGATGGGGCTCGGGTGGAGACCGTGTGCACGCCAGCAGGTAGCAAAGGTCAGATGAGGCCTCCTTGGCTGGTTCACTCCACCGGTTCCATTCCATGCTGTGGCATCGAGATGCGAATGGGGCCGTTTTGATCCTTTATTAGCCGTGTGGTCTGGGCACACCTCGCCAGAGCAGTCTCTATGGCGCTGTGCACGGATCGTTCGTGCAGGCCAGGCTGATTTTTGTCTGCCTTCCTCCAAAGGCTGACACAGATCGGACACATAGGAGGCCAGTCAGTCCCTGCCTAAGGTCCCCAGACTCAATGGGACCTTGGTTTGGATTCTAAGTTAGAATTATGGCACTCCATTTCAAGCTAGTCAGGCAAAAGAGGAGATTCACTGTCCTTGGGGACCGACCTATGGAAAGAGCAGGGTGATGGGCTCCATCAGCCACCATCACCCATATGGCCCTCATCACCTTCCATCCCACGTTGGCGTTAGTCTCAGACTGGTTTTCTCTCCAAGACTGAGCATTGCAACTGCCCACAGCTCCTACTCATAGACGTCCAGATTTGCAGCAGGGGGCAAAGACCCTTGTCCCTTAGTTCCCAACTGAACAACCCCTGAGAAGGGCTCTGATGGCTCAGCTTGAGTCACATGTCCTGGCTGTGCCATAGCCAGGTGTGGGTATGCTGGTTGGACGTCTCCTCTGTAACCTCACAGGCCTTACTGGCAGGTGGTGAGGGGACGGACAGCTCCCAAAGGAAGTGAGAGTGCTGTCGCCACGAGAGACGGGAGTTCTGGACAGACAACACGGCAGTTATCCTTTGGGGGCCGTGGAAGTTGCAATGGCGGTTTCTTGAGTTATTTCTACTATTTCCTTAAAGCTCAAAGGCATTGTATGCCCACCTATGAATGGCCATTCATGCCAACTGCAATGAGTGGGCTACTCTGAACCACAGTCCTGTTCTGGCCGCCTCTTGCTGCCCTGGCTGGAGTCTACCTTGGTAGCTCTGGGAGGTTGTCTTGGTCTGTTTGTGTTGCTATAAAAATACCTGAGACTGGGTAGTTTAAAAGGAAAAGAGGTGTATTTGGCTCATGGTTCTGCAGGCTGTACAAGAAACACGGCGCCATCGTCTGCTTCCACTCAGGGCGAAGGCAAGGGGGAGCTGGCGTGTGCAGAGATCACATGGTGAGGGGAAGCCAGACAGACAAGGGAGGTGCCAGGCTCTTATGGAACTAATAGAGCAACAACTCACCCACCACTCCACACCACCCACCCTCCACCCCCTGCCTTACCCGCCCAGGAGGGACCCACGCCCATGACCCAAGCACCTCCAACACTGGGGATCAGATTTCAACATGAGGTTTGGAGGGGACAAGCATCCAAATTATAGCATAGGCTTCTGATGATTCAATTTGGAGGAAAAAATTAATCTTTACATAATAAATGTAGTTGGTTTTATTCTAGAATTATTAAAGACAAATATTCTAGTTCTGAGGACAAAACTTGGGGGAACTCTTTTCCTTTAAGGGCTCCCTAACCCAGAGGACATATACTTATCAGATACAATGAACAAAGAAGCAGCTTCATTATTGTGTCACTCAGCACACGACAGGTTCAGCCGCACGCAACACTGAACAATGATGGCTTAACCACACGGGGTTGTGTCTTACTTGAAAGCAGTTTGGAAGCACGTGCTGAGACCATGCTCCACAGACCTCCCGTGTTTCCACACATCTTGTGAGCAGAGCCATGGGCAGGTTTTGTCCCAGACCATCTTCCAAGCATATTTTATGATAAATACACTTGGGAGATAGAGATAGTGTCATTCTCCAGGTCAAAGGGTGAATGTGCGTGCTGTCTAGTGTAATAAAGATAACGTCTTACAGAGGGCAAGGGCAAGGCACGTTTGCCGACAACCCCATTATAAAGGACTGGGGCTTCCCAAGCTTGGGGTTCCTCAGCTGTGACCCAAAGCTGCTGCACTGGCAGCGTCTACCTGGACTGCTGTACATTGCCCCATGGGACTGGGGTCCAGAGGAACTAGTGCACACTGACATGGCCATGAACTTCATGCTGTCTGCTGTGCCACAAGTGGTGAGGTCCATTGTTTCTGACCCAGGAGTGTCACGTCTTCTGCTGGTATCCATGAAATATGGCACGGTAACTTGTTCACTTGCAAGTAAGATAAAATTCCAGGCCTTTCGCAGCTCTTGACAGTATACAGTGGGGTTGGAATGGTGACCCCACAAAGCAAACTAGGCTGGGCTCCTTTTGTTCCACCACCCTCAAGGTTAATTCATGGTACAAAATGGCTATGGAAGCTCCAGTGAGCACATCTGCATTCCAGGCAGCAGAAATAAGAAAAGGGAAGGACAAAGGTACAATCTCCTGGCCCTCCTGGAATTTCCAGACATTTCCATACACATCTCATTGGCTATCACTTAGTCATGTGGCCTTGCTGAGCTGCAAGGGAGGCTGGGAAATGTAGTCTGCAAGTTGAGTACAATGCTGCCCCAGGCAGGGCTCTGTTACTAATGAAGAAGGGAGAATGGACATGTTGGGTGGCAACTAGCAATCTCTGTCCCAGTCCCCACATCCTGCCTGCCATCCCTACTTTGGAGGTAGGGACAGGAACTGAATCTGGAAGGATGAGTAGAATTTCAGCAGACTCATGGGTTTGGAGTAGGGATGCCAGATAATGTAGAGGATGCTCAGTTAAATCATAATTTTAGAAAAACAACAGATAATTTTAGTATAAGTGTAACTGATGTAATATTTGGAGCATACTTATACCAAAAAAGTATTTGTCATTTATCTGAAATTTAAATTTATCTAGCATCCTATGTTTCTATTTGCTAAATCTGGTAACTCTATGTGGGGGTGAGGGCATGCCGGGCCCAGGGAACTTACTAGAAAACCCAGGGGAAGGGGCCGGGTGTGAAGCTGGCACGAGGGAGCGTGTGAGGAGGTGTGGGGGGAGCAGTGCGCTGGGCGGTGGGTGGGGTTGGAAAGGGGGCAGGGCAGGGCACTGTGCAGTCGATACTAATTAGGAGTACGTATTATCTGACATTTATTGGAGCAATTACTACGTGCCAGGAACTCTGTCAAGCACTTTGCTATTGACTCATTTAATTCTCATGCCACTCCTAGGAGGGAAGTACTCGTATTATTCCCATTTTACAGATGAGGAAACCTAAAAGTTAGGTAACAGCTGGAACGTGGTGGAGCTGGGATTCCACCCCTGGTGTAAGTCTGGCTGTACCTCGTTGGAATTTTCCATGAGGCTTCCTGCGCCTCGTCGCCTTCACCCCATCTTCCCACCGTCCTGGTGAGGGTGGGCGGGGTTGGCAATCACAGAGTGGCCCTGAACAGAGGACAGAATGGGTGGGGGCCCAGGCAGCTTACGTTCCTTAGTAGCAGGGCTCTCCAAGTCTCAGAGAACAGCTGGTCCAGAGGTTCCCACACCTGCCCCTAGGTGCCACTGAGGGACCTACGGTGTCCCAAGGCTGAAAATGGAGCAGGACTCCAGCTAGAGCACCTCTGCTCTTGTCCACGGTATGTATTGTCCATCTGTGTGAGGCTGCACTTGAATAAAACGGCTCAGCGACCTTCAAAATGAGCATCTTGCTGGTAGGCCAGCGTTCTCTTTTCCAGTGGAGAAAACAGCCCAGGAGGGGCGGGGCGGGGGTGAGGTGCCGGCTCGGGGCAGCCAGGTCTCCAGCTCCTGCCCATGCAGCCTGAGGGCCACTTCCCACTCTCTCTGCTTCCGCCACCACATCCTCTGTTCCCGGCGCTCCGTGGCGCGAGCTGTCCTGGCATGTTCACTGGACGAATGCGACTGCCTGGATCCGGGACCTGCTCTGCTCAGCGGCCCCCACCCCCACCTGCCTGCTTTGCCCGGACCCTCCTGGGCGATGGTCTTCGAGACCTGGATCTGGGGCCTGGGCTGTGTCTGGCAGGACCTCAGGGTTTACAGAGCTCGGCCGGGGTGGCCGTGCCAGGGTCCCAGGGGCCAGGAAAACCCCATGACATCTGCCCCGCCATCCTCCAGCCCCCGCTGCTGCCCTGGGTGGCAGCTCGGCTGGGCTGCCCATTGTTGTCCATGAAATGTTTAGGAATCAGCCATTTAATGAGAACAAAAGGAATTAATTGGTGGTTTAGGCCTAATGAGACCGCTGTGCAAATTAACAGTCCTCATCAGCAGAAACAAACAGAGCCCTTAAATGAATTGCCGAAGAGCATTAAACTGAATAAGCTTTTGCCGGGATGATAAATAGCAGGTCAGAGGAGACCATCTGGCCCCTTCCCCGCAGCTTCCTTCCAGAGAGGCGGGGAGGGAGCGAGGGGCCCAGCTGGGCGTACCGGCGCACACGCACACTCACGCTTACACGCTCGCTCGCACGCACTTGCGCACACTTGTGCACGCGCGTGCAGCCCGTCTTCACACACACAGCCGCACATTCCCACTCACACGTATGTATTTGCACACACATTCTCTCTTTTTCACATGCACACGCACTCTCGCGCACGCACACACACGCTAGCTGGCGGCCAGTCTAGGCAGCAGGCTCAGATGTTGGGCACTGCATCTGTCTTTGAGGCCTGGGTGCTGGGCCAGCTGCCTTCAGCCTGATCCAGGAGGTCAGGGTGCTGGGGCCCAGGTGTGCTGAAGCTACCACGTCCCCACGCCTGCAGAGTAGGATCAGCTAGGTGGGGGAGAAAGTCCCAGATCCCCCAGGTCGCACCACCGCCCAGAGAGCAGGCCTGTCCTAGGGCTGGGCAGGGCAGGCAGGCACCGCCACGTGCCCTCGCCCTCCTCCCCCAGCCTCCTCCCCTGACCTCCTGTGCTCCTGCCACCCTGCCCGGCAGTAGCTGGATGCCACGGTAACTCGGTGGAGGGTCACAAGGCCCTTCAGGTGACTCTGCTGCATACTATTTGTGAGTTGCAGGTTCCTTACAGAGCTGACCTTCTGAACAACCTGCCCACTTTAAAAATGTTTAGAATTTACCTGCCTTCTACATTCTTTACTTACCACAAGCAGATAGTGGCTGCTTTTGTGCCTCAAACGCATTCCGTGCATTTGGCCTCAGCACAGTGTCTGGCACATCGTAGGAGCTTAATAAATATTTGTTGGCATTTATTTTTCAACATACAAACCTTTCAAATAAGTATATAATACTCAGCTTAGCCTAGGTTCTAGTGAAGTCTGGTGAACAGCCTGGTGCTTCATTCTATGCCGGGAAGGCCCTGTTAGACCCTCAGCATGTCTGGTGTCCCCTGCGGGAGGAGCAGCTCCTTGAGTGGGGTGTCCTGGGTTTGGACCTCTCAGTGTCCCCTGAGTCTCCCACAGGGGAGCCCTGCCCTCAGGCACCGCTAGAAGGGTCACTGCCCTCCACCCCATTCTGGGTCATAGAAACCTCTGATGGCCCCCAGTGCCTAGCCAGTGTGGAGGGAGCGCTTGATATTTTTTGATAAGATAGTTAATTTACTCATCTACTCATTTATTCCCTTAACAGGTGTTTTGGGGAGTCTGGCCCTGTGCTAGGTGTTGTAAAACATAGCAGTGATTTAAACTGGCCAAGTTTCTACTCTCAAGGGACTTACATATGTTGAGGGAGGAGACAAGAAACTTGTAAGCACCATGGAGAAATTGGTCAGGTTCAGGGCTGAAAGAAACAATGGAAAAACCTACTTTAGAGAGGTGGTCAGGGGAGGCCTCCTTGTGGAGGTGATGTCTAAGTGACTCCTGAAGAATGAGGAACCTGCCATGCAAACAGTGGGCAAAGGGCATTCCTGGAGCAGAGGACAGTGTGCGCAAAGGCCCTGAGGTCCTGGCTAGAAGGAGGAGGGAGAGTGGTGCAAGGTAAGCTTGGCAGGCCGAGCAGGCTCTAGCATGCAGCCATGGGGAGGAGTTTGAATGAAAGAGTGAACGTCAATTGTTGCCTGTGAAAGCACAAAGATAGAAAACTACAAGGAGCCTCAGTTCCAAATTTAGAGATCCTCAACCAACTAATGGTCACAGAACACTTCCCGGGAGCAGCGGTGTGCCACATGCAGGGAAACAGAATGATGTGCGTGTGGTCCTCGGCCTTACACTGGGGACAGCTTCCTTTGACACAAACAGCCTCCCCACACCTAGCACCTGGTGGGTGTGGCCCGGAGCCAGCCTAGCAGAGAACTACAGAAATAAGCTGAGGCTTTTGGGGCGTCTTGGCCACCAACAGTGCAGACATGACGTGGAGGCCCTGCACGGGGAAACCTCCATTAACTGAGCTTGGGCAAACAGGTTATAACTGTAGGTACCTTTCTGTTAGGTACTGCGCACACCTCCCGCCTTCTCAGCCCACCTGTAAGCTTTCATAGAGGAGGAAACCGAGGTTCAGAGAGGAAATTAGAGTCATCGATTAGTGGAGGTAGGGTTTGGCCCCGCTCTGCCTGGCCTTTTTCATTCTCAGTGAGAGGCTATTGAAACTGAGCGTCCAGGTGTCATGGGCCCTGGGCCATCTGCTTTTACGGGCCCCTTCCTCCATTTTATATATAAAATTATATTTTATATATGCACAATTATATTTTATAACTGCATTTGCACAAAGGTGAACATAATCCAGGCTGGATTATATTAGTTTTCTTCTTCTGATTTTAAGAGGAATTAAAACACATTCGCGGCCCCCTGAATGCAGGTGGCCCTGGGCCTACTTTGCCTAATGGGTGAGTCAGCCTGCTGGGGAGCCTCCCCTGCTGACCCCCAGAAGTGCCCAGTGGCTCCTGCAGGTCCTGCCGTGGCCTCCCCACACTCCAGGAGCTCGTCCCTGTCCCCATGCGGGGAGAGCTGCCGCGGGGGAAGCCGAGGCTCACTCCTCTCTGAAGCGGAGCCTGCGAGGGCAGCTGGGCAGATGGATCGGCTGCCTGGGAATGTGCGTCTGCGCCGGTGCAGGACAAAAGATTGCTTGTCTGTTCCTGGAACCAGAGCTTAAATTCACCAGGGTGATAAACGGTTTGGCCTCCACGGTTAAGGCCACCTCCATCACTCACAGCGCCAAAGAGGACCCAGAAGCATCGGTCTCCTGTTTGTTGTTTTTCTCGAGGCATCTTTTTCCTCCACCCTGCTGGGGCCTGGGCAGTGAGGCCGGGGGTGGTGGGATTCCATGTCAGAGCGCCCCCCTGGCCAGCCACCCTTTCCAGTGGAAGGCCCTGATGCCCACCACTTCCCCGAGCATCTCCTGCTCCCAGAGAGCTCCTGAGAGCACAGCTCTGCTGGGGGCCTCTCTGTCTCTAAATCCTTCCACGGCCCCCCTTTGCCTGCAGAGGCTCCGTGAGACTCGGCTGCAGAGACGCCTGGGCTGGGGTGTGCTTGCTCGGGCCTAGGTCTGTGGTTTGTAGATGGAGGTGGTCTCCATTCATCTGTCATTCACCCACCCACCGTGGAAGTCTGTTCCTCGTTATTCAGAGAGCTATAGACAGACGTAGGCACACTCAGAGATGTGCACGCACAGAGCAGAGGTAGACACTCCCTTAGGCATATACCTCAGATTCCTATTCAGAGCTTTCCAGGATCAGGGCTCAGTTTACCCTTTTATGATTTTTTCCCACTAACCTTTTCTTCCACCCCGAAAAATCTGTTTGGTGCCTTCAGGTCTCGATCCCAGCTGACTTCTCCTCCTGCAATGCACTTCCTCCTCCAGGGAGCCCTCCAAGAAGTTCTATTTGTTAGAATTACTGTTTCCCTTCGTTACTTCCCCACGGACTCTGTTCAGGTCTCTCTTACAGTCCTTGCTGCAAACTGCTCATAGTGCCACTGTCTTCTCCTAGTGTGGGAACCCCTAAAAGATGGGACCCGATTTTATTCATCCTTGTTACTCATACAGGCTTAACATGGTGCTTTGCACGCACAGGAAATGCCCACTAAGTGTGCGTGAAGTGTGAATTTCCAGGGGGGAAGCCCCTAGGTCCAGTTAGTCTAGGGGAACACGCTCTATTCTAATTTGAGACCTTTGCTTAAGGGCAGACCCAGTTTCCCCATTTTTAATTAGAAGAAGCCTTGACCTTGACTCATCTGCCCCTTTGGCCTGGAAGAAACTCAGGACATCAGGTTTGGCAAATGCATTGGTCCAGGAATCCATAAATATTGATTCATTGTTTGCAGAGTAATTTAAATGTCAGTTATAAGCCCAGGGCAGATAAAGATCTGTATCAACAATAAAACTGGATACAAGCCACCAAGCCCTGGGGAAGCAGCTTTGGGTTAAGATGGAAATGGAATGCGTGGGCCTTGGGGAATGAGGGCATTAGAGGGGAGACAGATCAATGGCTCTGTGAGACTCAGCTGCCAGAGACGCCTGGGCTGGTGTGTGCTTGCTCAGTAGCAGGTCTGTGGTTTGTAGATGGAGGTGGTCTCCCATTTATCTATCATCCATCCATCCACCCATCCACCCACTGTGGAAGTCTGTTCCTCATTATTCAGAAAGCTACAGACAGACATGTGCACACTCAGAGACATGCACACTTGGAGCAGAGATAGACGCTCCCATATACACGGAAAGACAGCGATAGCGACATAGGGAGAGACAGAGATGGAGACACAGGTTACCCACTGAGAAGGAAACGCATAGACAGACAGAGGTGAAGGGATGAGCAGACGCGCTCCCCAGCAGGAGGGCACTGGCAGGGTCGAGCACCATTGTGCATGGAAGGGCAGAGGGCCAAGCTCTGGTCGGAAACAGGGGCCCTCGGTCTATCTCCAAGGGGCAATGTTGCTCTGTGGTTAAGATCCACAGCTTAGAAATTAGGTGGCGTTCAAGTCCCAGGTTCCCCGTGTACTGGAGTTTTAAGATATTGGACCACTTAATTCAACCTCTGAGCCTCAGTTTCTTTCTTCAAATGCAGCTCTCATATAACATGTGAGGTTCTGGAAGGATTGTATGAGGTGATGCATACTGAGCGCTCAGCAACCCTAAGTACTCTATAAGTGCTGGGTGTTATCCTTCTAGGTTGGGGTCTTCCCTAAACTACTCTGTGACCTTGAGCAAATAGGTCTCTCTCTCTGTGCCTTGGTTTCCCCATCTGTGACTTGAGGAGGGGTGGCTTTGAGCATTTCCAAGTCTCTGTCTTCCTTCAGCGTTCTCCCTCCTCCCCAACACCCTTTGTCTGTGGTTCTTCGCACTGCCCTGAGTGAAAGGGTTCCTTCCTTGGCAGAGGTGCCCTCTCTGCCTTCGATTTCATTTAGCTGCAGTCAGACCCAACAAATGAATTGCTTCCCTCCTCTCGGCTGACACCAGGAAGCAGCCAGCCTGACAGCTCTCCAGGAGGGATCGATTGGAGGACGTCTGATTTTGAAATGAGCCAGAGGACTGCTTTGGGATGTTGAACCGGATCTGCCACGATTCTAGGTCAGGGCTGCTGATCGGGACCTCACCTCGCCCTGTGATTTCACTCGGCTGTCAGGGAGGGCAGAGCACAGGCCGATCCAGGGGCTGTGTGGTCTCCCCGCGGTCCAGGGGAGTCCTGGGATCCCCAAGTCCAGCCTCTCACCCGGGCAGTATCCCCCACTCACTGCTCCCCAGGCTTCCTGATAAATATCTGCTGACCTTTGAGGCTCAGCCTGGGTACCTCTGTGCCTGGGAGCTCACTACCTCTCCACTTGGGAACACTCCTTAGAGTTGGAGAGCTGTTTAGCCTGTTGACGCGCCTACACGTGACAATGATGACAATCATCCTGTACTTTTGTACGAGATGTGTTAAGAAGGCAATACAGCTGGGGAGAAGATCTTAAGTTCTCTGCTGTTAAGAGGCAGGTAAGTAGGAGAAAATTAGCATCACTGCCTCTGCGAAGCTTTCCCCGCTGGGCGCCACGGCAACACCCTGTGCTTACCCTGTCAGAGCACTCCTGTGCGCTAAGGGTCCTTGTCACTTAATGGGCCCGGCCCCACTGGGTGGGGAGCTGGGGAGGTGGGGGTGTGCCCTGATCTTTCTTCTCTAGGTGGCCAATAAGTGTTTGCTTAATGGATATATATTAAGTTCTGTAATTTTAATACATGTGGCCCTCAAGTGATTTTTAAATTTTATTTAAGACCATTACATTAATACATGTATATGTATATATACAATATACATATCTAGGAACAGAAAGCAGGCCCCTGCCCTACTCTTCGCCAACCCCTCATCCTGCTTCCTTGAGGCAATCATTTAACTACTTTCTTTGTCTTTTTCATCTCCATATTTTAGACTAGTATGATTATACCTTTGGTTTCTGATTTTTTTCACTTTTAAATATTATCTATTGGCTTTCCATGATAGAATTTAGCTTAAACACAACACATACATTCTTCTCGCCCACGCTCCCAATATATTAATGGTTCTATCACAAGCTTTGGCAATAGCAACATACAGTGTTTGTGCTATTATGACAATTTGAATATTGTTTGCAGCTGAGTCATGCAGTGTGCTGTAATTATATGTCCTTTCTTTTACAACTTCATTTTTCTTACAGTTAATAATCGCCTCTTTCTTGTTTGCTTAGTTTTATATATCCCTATCACTAATTTATCTCTAAATTCTCCAAAAATTATAAAACTGTTCTAAATATGATTAGACACATCAGATAGTGGTCAGTTTTATATTTTCCATGGAGACATCCCTTCTGGGGCTCTTTGTCTTCTGCTCCAATCTGGACTGGGCGGTCTCTGAGTCTACTGTCCTGGATCTCCCTCCAACATCACCCTGCTGGTTTTTGTTTATTTGGGGGTCTCTCTCCTGTGTTGGAGCTCTCATTTCTTGGACACCATCTTCTCCTCTCTTTGTTTACTGCATCACTGTGATTGAGCACAACTTCCCATCACGTCTAGAGTTTTCCACCTCTCCCAGCACTGCTGTCTTCAGGAGTGCCTGGAATCCCCAACTCCTGAGACTACCTAGGGTTTCAACATACAGACTGGCTTGTTTAGCCCTTATGAGTGCTAACAAAGCCATTTAAGTCATCTGTCAGTTGTCCAACTGTTTTTTATTTTTCAAAACTTTTCTTGAAACTTCATTTGCTGTCTTCTCTTTCATTCTCCCCATCTTTTGGTATTTATCCTTTTTAAAACTTCCTGACTATAATTTAAGTAAAGGCTTTGAAAGGAAGCAAAGATGATCTAGAAGTCCAATTGATTTGTTTCAAGAACATTTAATGAGTATAATAATTGATTCTGTAGGAGGTCATGTATTTTCTCTGAATGAGGAAAAAGTATCTTAGCCTTAATTTAAAATTCAGGAGCCAATAAATAGCTTTTTCTCTCCATGTACTTTTTGGCTAAGTTTTCTTAGAAATCTATACTTGGGATGGAGGGTCATCCCAGTTGAGAGCTGGCCGTGAGCAGCACTCATAGCCAAGATCAGGTGAAGACTAACGAGTTTACTGTACAGGTTACCCATGGGTTACCCTTAATGCTGTGTCACAAACAGCCATGCGGCCCCAAAGCGCACGACTGCTTGTTGCTTGCATGTGCAAGCATGGGTTGCAAGCTTGCATGGGTCAGCTGCAGGCAGCCTGTGGCTCTGCTCCTCTTGGCTGGGTTCTCGCATGTCTGGGGGTGGCTGGCTGTTGGCTGACCTGGGATGGCCTCCTCTGGGCAGCTGGGGGCCTGGGGTCTGTTCCTTGTGTCTCTCATCCTCAGCAGCCTAGCTTGGGCATCTTCTCACGCCAGCGACAGAGGCACAAGGCCTTGAGGCTCAGGTTCAAAAATGACACCCTCTCATGTCACTTCTGCTGTGTTCTTTTATCCAAAGCCAGTCACAGGCCAACCCAGAGTTAAAGGTGGAAATACAGTCTCCTCGTCTTTGGCGAGAGGAACTGCAAAGTCCCGTGGCGATGGCTGTGGATGTGTGTGTGTGTGTGAGAGAGTGTGTGTGTGTGCGTGAGAGTGTGTGTGTGTGTGTGTGTGAATAGTCAGGGCCATAGAGCAGTCAGTCTACTCTACTAACCAAGGGCAGGGCTTCTCTAAACGCAGGCTGCCACTGCGGTGGCATGGGGTGCCCCTGCACTCTGATTTCTTTATTAACTTCTGCCTGCATGGTGGCACTGCTGAAACAGTAAATATAAGGTAAAAGCCTGTGGGGACAGTGTGAGCTGACAGCTCTGACCTTCACCCTGTCTGCTGATCCTAGGCTCGTAAAGGGCATTTTTTGATATTTTTAAAAAGCTACACTGCTGATTGGGTTAAAAGAAAACCCACCCACGTCCTCCCCACCGGGAAGCCTCCCTGGGTTTTTCCCTGCCCCCACACTGCTGAGCCAGATCCTACCTTCTGTTCCTGGACCAAAGCCCGGGGCCCTGTCGCTCTGCCAAGGAAGGGCAGGCAGTGTATCTGGTCATTGTCTTATCCCGCTAAAGAACAAGAAGAGCTCACTTTCCCCACCCTCCTGCCTCCTGCATTCTCCCTGGGTTACTCAGTGCTTTAAGCCAAAGGGGCGACTCTCGAGTGTGCATTTCAGGCAGGACTGTGTAGACGTTCCTGGTCCCTAAACCCCACTCCTCTGCCCCACCCCCAACCAAACACTAGGGTGGGTTTTCTTTTCTTCAGACCTAGACTTTGTCTTTCACCAGTGGGGTTGAGTGATATTTGAAATGGAATCCGTGTCTGTTGCCTTGGTCCCACAATGAAGTGGGGATGTGAGAGAGCCTCACTCCTGGGTCTAGAGGTTTATAGGAGTGGATGCTCATCATGAGCTCTTAAAAATCCCACCCCCTCCTTTATTCCTATAAATGTCAACTGACCTGTCCCCTGGTTCCTCCTGGATGCTGTCTAGAGAGGCTGGCCCAAAGCCATTCCTCTGGTGCTTTTTGTCCCCGTGTCAGGCTCAGGCTGTCCCCTCTGCCTGTGCTCCTCAGAGCTGACTGCAGCAGACACACCTGGCCAGCATCTTAGCTGCCTCCGGCTGCTCCCCCCCACCTGTGAGGTCAGCCTGACACCCTCATTCCTGGAGGGGCCACCTGGGCAGGCCTGGACTTGTCCTGTCCCTGTGGAAAGGGCAGGGCTGACCATCTGCTCCTCCTTCCGTTTCAGGCTCGACCCTAGGGCTGGTCCCTGGAAAGTGTCCTCACCCTGGAGTCTCCTCCCAGTTTAGGGAAGAAAGACTTGAAAGCTGTGCTTCCCTCAGACAAGTGCATTTGCTAAGGAAGATATGGATGAAGAAAGGCTCATTGCTCCTGGAAAACGGAGAGGAGGGAGTGAGGCAGCCTCTCAGCGGCTGCGCCTGTGCCAGGTCTGGGGAGGAAATGCCACTCTGGAAACTGCAGAGCTCTGGCTCGGGGGTCCTCCTCCCAGGCCAGCACGTCCCCACCCCGGGCCTGGGGTCTTCCCCACAGGAAATGAGAGCTGGGGCCAGATCATTATTTCTTAACCCCAATAAAACTCCAGCCCCCTTGGATGCCTGAGCCTTACTGAAGACACAAGGGTGGAGGAGACGAGTTCCGGGCAGACCTGGGAGTGGGGAGCAGCTGGGAGCCACCACTTTGGGGCCAGAATAAAGGGGGGCACAGCCTGGCCAGTGGGCAGGTGGCCCAGACACCTCCACGGGCCATCCATGCCTGAGTTTTATAAATCTGTCTTTCAGTCCAGTAGTGTTTGCTTTTATTATCCATACGACTATTATAGTAACGGCTATGACACGTTAATCACCTCGCAGTGCCAGGCAGGATGTTAAGTATGTCACATGTGCTGCCTCATCTTATTTTCACGCCTGCCCATGAAGGAGTGATTGGTGCTGCCATTTTGCAGACGGTAAATAGATTGGTAACTTACCCAGCATCAACCCTGACTCGCGTTCCCAGCAGAGCTGGAAATCGAACCCAGGACTTTGGGTCCAGGGTCTTTAATCCTGCTGGGATTTCCATGCGTCAGGCTCTGGGAGAGGCAGCCTGGGACACAGAGATGAGGGAGAACTCTCCCGCGGGCTTGGAGCCATACTGTGAGGCCTGTTCTAAACACAAGGCAGCAACAGGGGGCAACAGGAGTTTCAAACAGGGCTGGGGACAACTCAGAGAGGCTTCCTGGAGGAGGGGGCATTTAGACCCGGTCCTGAGGGAGGAGGATTGCAACAGTGGAGAGGGAGTTCTGGGCAGATGACACTGCCTTTGAGGAAGGCCATGTGTGAAGGTCACAGAGGGTGGGTATGGTTTGGCCCCTTACGGTTGATGGTACATTTTGGGTGGAGCATGGTGTGACAAGCAGACCAGGAGGAAATGGGCTGAAGGGTTAGACAAGAGGCCACCCTGATTACAGCCTTGAATGCCAGGATAAGGAGGCCGGCACACGGCAATGGAAAAAGGACAGGAGACTTGTGAGTTTATAATTCTGGTGTGTGCTGCAGGAAAAGGGGGGACACAGACAGATACTGACAACACCAAACCACAGGCAGCACCACACGGCGGAGGAACACTCTGGGGAGAACACAAAACACTGTGAAGTTGTGTGTGTGTGTGTGTGTGTGTGTGTGAATGACTCTATTCCAGAGATCTGAGCAAGAGTCCACAAGCCAGGCTGGGAAGGCACGTG
>VBSM01002959.1:11321293-11381958 GCA_008086735.1 Cheirogaleus medius | reverse complement strand
GTGGGGCTGGGCTCCAGGCCTGGCCTGTTGTCACACGCTCACCGTGTGGCCTTGGGCAAGTCCCTGTCTCTCTTGTGTGGCAGCCTCTTCCTTACACCCTCCTCGAGGGCCCCGAACTGGCTCAGCACTTCTGGTAACAGTCATTCTCACCCCACTTCAAAGGCATCATCATATCGGGGCACCCCAGACTACTAGTCAGTGAACGTTTTCTTTAAATTGACTCACTTTTTAAAACATACTCATTCATGTCAATTTGCCATTTCTGTACATGGTGCCTCATTTGTTATACATGGACATTGAAGTCGAAAACTATTAAAACAGGAATGAATCTACCCCACTCCGGGAAACCTGTGTGCTGGGGCTCGGGCAGCTTCTCAAACATGCATGTGTACCGGAAACACCTGGGGACCTCACCAAAATGCAAATTCGAAGTCGGTAGGTGCGGGCGGGACCTGAGATTCTGTGTTTCTAACAAGCTCCCAGGAGACGCCGATGCTGCCGGTCCAGGGACCCTACCTGGGGTGACAAGGGCACTCGGGGCCGGCCAGCTCTCCCATCCTGGGGGTGCAGCAAGAACCTCGACAGAAACACAGCAGCAAGTCCTCCTGAGACGCAAAGCCCCACATCCACGTGTTAAAACAAAGGCTTAATAGAAGAAGAAAAGTCAGAGAGTTGTTATTTCTTCTTGTCTCCCAAGTATACTTTTACTTTATATTTACCTTATGCACTTTTAAGTCTCTTTTGATGTCTCTGTTCACAGCCTCAAGGATTAAACAACTGTGCCTACACACACACACACACACACTCGCCCTTCCTCCATCCGAAGACCTGAACATAGAAAACCGTTCCAGTTGAGGGCTTGATTATAAACCACACTGCCTTGCTTGCAGCCTGACTTAGGCGCCCGCTGAGACAGGGAGCCCCAGGGTGCCGGCATGCTGGACTCACGGGGCTTTCCCTTCTCTGACCTCCCGCCAACTCACAGTCAGAATGACACTTCATAGACTGACCCACTGTGACTTCATGTGCTTGTGTCATGGTCTCCTGTGGGCTGTGGCTCTAGTAGTAGGTGGGGTGGGGTTGCTGGAGGGGGAGGGGAGTGAGGCTGCCCCTCAGGGACACACCCAGGGCTGAGGACATGGTGGGCCCTTGACAAAGTGTCACCTGAGTCCAGGACAGGTAGAGAAGTTGGCTTTATGAGAGGTTTGTTATTCATGGGGGCTTGGATGGAGCACACGTGTGCCCATTTTTGGGAGAGAAAAACTGGCTCCAGTTGAACACAAAGTCATGCCCCCCTGGAGTCCGTCACAGAGCCCAGACGTCCTCTTTCCCAGCTCGGCTGCCGGCAGGTCATGACAACTGGCCACCAGCACTTCTCGGCCTCCCTGATAGAGCCCCAGGCAATCTGTATGTGCACCTGCTGTGACAAGGCGCTCTGGGGCAGAGACCAAGGCCAGGGACCGAGGGGAGTCGGGGGGGCTTGCTGGAAGGGTGTGGTGGTCAGTGCTGAGCAGAGGCTAGACCCCGGGCCCCAGGGTGGCGTTTCCCCTGAGAGCCATGGGGGTTGGAAAGGCCCCTTCCCTGCTGCAAGCACCTGGCCAGCAGGCGGGCGGCTGAGCCAGGACCAAACGCTGCCTCTGCACTCTGACCGGGGCCGTCCCCCTCACGTTGCGCCCGCGATGCCCCAGGCAGCTGTGCTTCTGTGCTTCCTGAGGGCTCACCGCGGTGGCTGAAGCCAGCCTGGACTGGGCGCTGGGGGCCTGGGTTTCAGCCCGACTTTGCCAATGGTTGGCCACGTGATGGCAAGAAACCAGCCTCTCTCTCTGGGCCGTGGTGGTCTTCAAATTTCTTCTAGCGCTAGAATTGTGCTCTCTCTTGACATCACAAATGCAACACATATTTGTTGTGAATGTTTTCTAACAATTTAGAAGTACAGAAAGTAAAAAAAAAACTCTAAGTCGTTATCTCATTGCTGCTAGAGGCAGCAGTTGTTAATAGTTTGGTGTGTTTCCTGCCAGATTATTTTCTTTCTCTCTATATAAACATAAATAAACATATATAAGTTTATCATCCTAAATTGATTTTTTCACTTAAAATATGTTCAAGTGATCTTTCTGTGCCATCATATATAAATCTACTTTATTCTTTTAAAATAATATAACTTGGACATATTTCCCATCAGTAGATCTATCCCCTCCTTTTATAAATAAAATAGTGAATAGCATTTTGTATGATGAATAAACATAATTTGTTTGGGCCTTTACTTAATCTCAAAATTTTTTTGCTGTTATAAACAATGTTGAAATGAACATCTTTGTACCTATATCCTTACTCACATGTGGATCTATGTCTTTAACATGAATTCCCAGTAGTAGAACTGCCAGATCAAAGAACATACACATTTAAAAAAATTTTGAAAGATGTCAAAATCACTCTCCAAAGATACTCTCAGCTCTAGGGGTAACGTCATTTCCCTGCAGGCTCACCAGAGGGCCATCCCGTTATTTGCAGCCGTGCAGTGTTTGGGGCATGCAGGAAAATTGGAGAAGGGGTAGATTGTTTTAAAAGTGGCTGCAATCATTCTCCTGCTTGTGCCCAGTGCCCGCCAACACTGGCTCTAGGTCTATCCTTGTGACTTGCTTTGGACAATAGAACATTAGAAAATGTGAAATAGATTTACAAGGACATGAGTGTTGGAGCTTGCCTTTTCTTGCAGGCTTGGGACCCTGCGTCCATCACACAAATAAGCCTGAGCCAACGTGCCATGGAGACTGCACAGAGGACGACTGAGGTGCCCAGCTGACGGCATATCAAACACCAGGCATATGGGTGAGGCCTTCCTAGATCACCCAGCCCCAGCTAAACCACCAACTGACCACAGATCAGCAGAGTTGGTCCCGACCAAATTGGTGGCCCATAGAATTATAAGAAATAATAAATATTTTTATTTTAAGTCACTAAGTTTTGGGATGATTTATTACACAGCCAAAGCTAACAAATAAAGATATTTATTGAATGAATACCTGGATGAGCCAACAAGTACCCCACGGTTAGGAGCAATAGCCTTGCCCTGGTACACACACAAAAGTTTCAGAACCGTGGACAGAGGCAGGATGGGGTTGTGTGCCACCCAAGCTGTGCCTGTGCCAGGCCCTGGGATAACAGTGGGAACAACGGCTCAAGGTGCAGGGTGAGTCAAGTGTGTAAAAGACGGCCCTTTTGGGTGCTGCGAGTCTTGCCAGGCACCCATTAGCTCAGGAAGCCCTCGGTCCCAGGCAAAGCAGATGGCTGGCCACCTTGTAAGGACAACGCCTGAAATGCCACATTCCTGGCCACAGGTGTTTTTCTCGAATACTAGAAGATACAGGGCAGTGTGGGGAAGCATGTGGCCAGGGGGTCCCAGAGGAAGCTCCTCAGCCCCAGACAAACCAGGACGGTTGGTTGGTCACCTTACTCCTCAAGTTCAGGCACCTGCAGGGCAGGGAGCGGGGTGGGGGGCGGGAGGGGACTGAGTGCTGGCTGCCCGGCTGGGACTCGCTGGGAGATGACAGTGGTTCAGCTTTCCAACCACCTCCTGCAGCCCCGTGGACGGCCTCGCTCACCATTATTTCCCTGGGGAAAGCCAGGCTTTGTGTCGGGGGAGTCTCAAATCCATCATTTCATAGTAACCATCATCTCCTGGTTTGGGACAGTACATAGACTTCGACAAATCCGTTCAGACCCACATATTATATAATGCGGTTTGATCCTCCTACCCTTTTTGAGAACAGCAGAGCGTCCAGGTGCATTCTCGTTGTCCAGGACACCACTAGCAACATCTCCCCCTTTGCACACTCCCTGCGTGTGAGCAGGGCGGGGCGGGGCAGCAGAGCAGCCCCAGGCCGGGAGTCTGGAACCCGGATCCCTGCTCCCCGCGGCTCTTCCCAGCTAGGTAAGTGCCTTTGGAATCCAACATTCAGGCACAGGAAATAAACTCTCTGACCTTTCTGTTCGCATGAGAGGTCTGGACTGCAGTCTTTCAACCCCTATAAACTCGAGTTTCTAGGAGTCTCTGCAAGCTGAGGAGACTCAGGCCTCTGTCTATACGGGGTGCTGTTTGAGGTGCCCCCGGGCACTGCCCTCTTCCTGGCATTCTTGCTGGTGCAACTCGGTGAAGGGGTGGTACCTCCCAATTGCTATCCATTCAGGGCAGTCTGGGCATGGGGGCTGGGCCCAGGGGCCACCCAGGCAATTAATCAGAGGACCCACCCACAGGAGGGCCCCAATGCTCCAGGGCTGGCTGCATCCTGGGCCTCACATGCCTCCAGAACTCTCTCTCCACCTCTCTTTTGCCTCCTCTGCACATCAGCTGGAACCTCTCAGGCCATCTTTCTCCAGGAGACTGGAGGCTAGAGCCGTATCTTCTCAGTTTCACCCCCAGAAAGGAAAAGGCTCTTCCTTTACTTCATTTTGGTTTCTGTCTTTGTTTTTAGAGATGGGGTCTTTCTGTGTTGCTCAGGCTGGACTCGATCTCTTAAGCTCAAGCAGTCTTCATGCTTCAGCCTCTCGAGTGGCTGGGACTGCAGGCACCAGCCACTGCAACGTCCTTTATTTCATTCTAAAAGTCGCCTCCGGCAAGTCCTCGGTGGGCCTGGCTGGGCGAGTGCCTGCCCATGACCAGGCAGGTGGAGACGCTGCACTGGAAGCTTCACTCGGAGCCGCCGGCTGGAGTAGGGGGAGAAGCGTTCCCAAAGGTGGAGAGTTGCCATGGGGAGGAGAGACGGAGAGCAGCTAGGCAGGTGGCACTCGCTGCACAGCCACCACCCCCACGCGGGGGGAGAGGGGCAGATGCAGAGGCCTCAGCCGCCCTGTCTGAGGTTTGATGACCAAGAAGCTGGAGCTGGGATTTGAACCCAGGCAACCTGACCATGAAGCCTGAGGTCTTTCCACTGTAGTTTCCTGCCTGCATTCCATTCCCTCACAGTGACAGGGTGTGGTGGAACCGCGACTTCCTTGGGCCAGACACAGCGCTGTGCTTTGGGACTTCGGCAGGCGTAGGTTAGATGTCTGGGTCTCGGGTGTTCTCTGTAAGGCAGCACTGTTCCCAGGGGAGAGTCCTGAGGGCCGGGGACTCCGGAGACCTGCACATTCATCCTAATTCTCTACTGCCTTGCTGTGTGACCTTGAGAAAGTCACTTTCCTTCTCTGGGTTCCAGGATCTCATCTGCCAAGTGGCAGTGATCGTCCCTGAGTCCCTCCCATAGGCACTGAGTGGAACTAATGAGATAATTCCGTGAATGAGCTTTTGAAAGCTGAAAAGCCCACACAGATGTGAGGATTATTCTTATGATCCTGGGCCCCATAGGATTAGCTTAACTTTATGGCAACAGGAGGGACGGGGACCAACAGAAACGCCCAGATGGCGAGTGCGCTGCTCACGTAACGCAAGGCAGCCTGCTCTGCAGGGCGGCCCTGCCGGATTCATTCATGTCAGGCAACTCGTGCTTCCTGAACCTTCTCCGGACTGCCTCTCACCTCCGTCCCCAACTCGGGGTCCCTTTGCTGACAGCGTGCAAAGCTGGCCACATGGTTTTGGTTTCCTCGTCTCTTCCTTCCTCAGGCCAAGGAATGAGGACACAGAACAGCTTCTTCCTGGGCTGGCTGAATCTTGTATGTTTATTTATTTTTCCCGGGGAAGGAAGTTCCTGTTGGAATTAGGAGTGACCAGAGGGTGCCGTCTAATTCCATATGAGGCCAGTGTGGGGGGTCACATGAAAAGAGGACTCTATTGGTAGAAACTTCTGGAAACCCCTAGGTAAAGCGAAACTAAACAGTTTTGTTTTTAAACTGCAGGACCCCTCAGAACCTTTACTACAAGGATGAGTTTTGCTTTTCAACAAAAAGGGGATACGGCAGCTGCATTTCCCCAGTTTTCCTTTTTCTTTTGGTCAGATATTTTCTTTCCTCTGACAGCATTTTTGGGATCAGTGTCCTGCTGAACACACTGCGGGAAAGAGCAAGATCTAGCATGCTGCCCTGGTGGGGAGCAACCGGCGGGGACCAGGAGGCCCCGCTGGGCAAGTTGGGCGAAGCGGAGGCCCCTCCCTGCCCCTGCTCTGGGGCTCTCTCTGAAGCACCACCGCTCGCAGCTGCCCCAAGAGACTCTCTCTGCCTCCAGGAGACTCCAGGTTGTTTGGCAATTTGGAGGTGCCACTGGGCTCCTTGGAAATCAGAGAATGTGCACGTTCTTGATAAAATGTCCAAGGTAAGAGTGAGGGAGGACGGTGTGACCAGGAATGCTGGGTGCAGGAGAACCTTTGGTTTTCATCTTCTCCAAGGACCGGACCCGAGGGAGTGGAGTAAGGCCCATGACACTGGGTGCTGCCTGTGGGCTGTGGGTGGCCAATGGCCCCTTCACCGGCTCTGGTGTTAGAGCTGGCGTGTGCTCCAGGAGTCTGGCCCCGCACACGTCAAGTTGAAGAGCAACCCAGGGTACATGGGTACGTGAAGAGCTGTCCAGGGTACATGTCCTCGGGCCCAGACAAATGGTACCTGGTGGCGAGGGGGCTGTGGTTTGCAGCCAGGAGGGTGATGAGAATGGCAGCGACCATTACTGAGCACTTGCTGGGCCCCGGGCACCGTTCTAGCAGTTTTGCACGTGTTTACTCATCTAGTTCTCACTTCAGCTCTGTGATGCGGGTGCTGTTTCTGTCACTACGAACTCAGAGGAAAACAAGGCAAAGCAAGGTTAAGGAGATTGTCCAAGGCCACAGGGCTCATAAAAAACAGAGTCAGGATGGATTTCATCCCAGAAGAACCCATACTTTGAAACCGCAGTGCTGTACCACCGCCTGGGAGTATTAGAGAATTTTGGAAAATGCTGCTGTGATTGGCTATGACACCCATAGAGATGCTCATAAGAGCAGAATATTAGAGCTGGACAGTGTACTCCCTTCATTATACCTGATGAGGGACAGGCCAGGTAGGGTGACAGACTGGCCAAGGTCAGCATCTTCTGGCCACACACTAGACTTAATGAAACTGAGCCTCCTGGTAACGGTGGGGACGGCAGGAGGCTCCTTGCCCTGGAGTCAGAGTCCAGCTGTGTCTCCCTCCCCACTTCACCTCCGAGCTCCACCCGGCTCCCCCTGCCCCATCTGGCAGCCTGGGCTCAGCATCATCCGCTGGGTCCCACCCCACGTGGCCCCAGACACAGACCCGCTCAGCCACATCTCCACCATCCGTGCTCACCTGTTGACCCAACTTAAAAAAAGACAAAGAAAAAAATGACAACCCACAACTGAAATACTTTGAAACGATATTTTTTGATCAAACCTCTTTCCCTGAAATATCACAAAGCATTGTGATCCCTAGTTGAATATCCTTTATCCATTAAAGGTATTTCTGTATTAGTAAATGGGATTTTAGGCCCTGCCCCCTCCTGCTCTCCTCCCCCCACGCCGGGAGGACATGGGCTGTTTCTAGTGCAGCTCGTACTAAGCTGTGCAGTTGATGGAGCTTTAATCTCACTGAACACATGTTGAGAAGAATAAAACCAATTTTGTTTAGGAAACCAAGGGCCATGCTCAGCTGGAAATTAGCTCGTTCGGTAATCTCACCCCTTGTTTTGACCAGAGAGGCCAGGCCAGGTTACTGGGTCGCCCTTGAAGGCCTCCAACTCCTAGGGTCCAGGGAGGGAGAGAGGGAAAGGCCCTCACTGGGGATCCCTGCCCCAAATCCTTTGATTCTCCCCTTTCTGCACAGAACGCAGCTCCAATCCAGGCTGCTTACAGATCAAGGCTAATCTGGGTGTAATTCCCTGCCCAGCTCGCTGCATCCTTAGCAACACATAAATACAGATTAAAGGGTTTATAAATGCAATTTTCTAATTAATCAGTGCAAATCCAGCTACTGCGGGGAACATAGATTTTAGCTTTTATATGAGGGGTTTTCTTTTTTAAGTTCAGCTTACAAAATGCAAATCCTGTTCCTGTGATTTCTAGTGCTGATGGCCATAGGGTGATCAAGAGGTTTGACCACATCCAAGAATGTGCCGAAGTGGCCCCAAGTCTTCAAGTTCTCAGAAGGAGATATGGGGCCCTGGACAATGTAAACAGCCTGGGCTTGGGGCCAGGTGGGTCATGTTTAATCCTGGCTGTGTGGCCTAGGGCATGTTACCTAACCTCTCTGGGCCCTAATGTCTTCATTCTTATAAAGATGATGAGACCTTCCTTGTGGGGTTACTTAAATGCCATGCTTGAAAGTGCCTAGCACGTTGCCTGGTGAATTGGTGGCTACTCTCGTTTGTAGTTGAAGACAGAGATTCTAGGGCTTGCAGTGCAGGAGGAGAAGCCAAAAGTCTCCGGCCTAAGCCTGTATCTCTCCTCTGGCAGGATTCTGTGGATTAGTGTAGAGAACAGGGCTCAGGGATCCAGGACGCATGTGCTCTCCCGGGAGTTTCCAGCCCTCCCTTTGTCATCGCTCTGCCAACCTGCCCCGGAGGTCTGAATGAGGACCACTCAAGGGTTTGGTCATACAAAGGGCCAGTAAGAGAGCGCATTATACGACAACACCCACAATGATAACAGTAATAATAGTAATTACGGTGATGGGGACGGGCCGCATGCTGTGTACGTTGTCTCACCAGATTCTTAGCAATGAACCTACGAGTTGGATACCAATTCCACTCCCACTTTGTGGACGAGGAAACTAAGACTTTAAAGAGGTTACCTGCTTTATATTGCAGAGCTTTCCTTAGATGGACTGCCTCTTTCCTTCCTGTGTGTGTGTGTGTGCGCGTGTGCGCCTCCTACTCAAATCCCCATGCCTGCAAGCACAGCCCCCCAAGCGCTCACACAGCCACACGTGTACTGGCCAGCAGGTCACACGTGTGCGTTGGGACACCCATGCCCAGCGTGCCCACGTGCCTGCCCGCTCCCGGAGGGAAACCTCCCCGGAATGAGCCGCAGAAGGGAGCAGGCCCACAGGGAAGAGGGGAGGGTAAGTTGAGAGTGTTTTTTAAGCTGGGTGGTCTTAGTTATTTCAGATTCATGCCGTGTTGCCGGGGAACTTAACCACAGTCACAGGCTGGCAAGCCCTAGCACCTGCTTTAGAGTGACGCAGCAACTCAGCATTTTGTGTAGACCCGAGGACCCCCCCTGGGAATTAGAGAACTGCTTTTCTCCGAGTCATTCTCTAACTTTCTTAGGCCTAGGGCTGTGACCTCTGACTTCATCTGTGCCTTTGGGTAACCCCTGGGCATCTCTGGTTCTCAGTTTCCTTATCTGAAAAGTGGGAAAAAGGAACTACACCTGCTGATCCATCCCGAAGGGCTGTCAGGAGGTTCTGGTGAGCACACACAGGGAAATTGCTCCCAGACAAGTGGGATGATTAGGGGCAGTGTGGAGAGGAAAGAGGAAAGAGCTCACAGACAACAAGCACTGTTGAAAACTGGGGCTAGGAAAATGCAAGTCCTCTGCCTTGTCCACAACCCTCTGTCGCATTAGAAACACCACGGCTGGGACTGCCCAAGCAGCCCAGGAAGCACTGAGTGCTGTCACTTTAAAAGTAAAGTGAAGTGTTCATTAGCTGGGCTATTTTTTCAGGTGTGTTCTAATTGTGCTAATTAACTCTAAGGTAGATTTTAGCACTCCAGCCTCCATCGCTGCCTTCAAATGCCAAAACAAATCTTGCCATAATTACCAGCAATCCTTTTCATTACCGGCTGCCTAATTATCCTATTAATAGCACATCCTAAGAGACAGTATTTGCTTGGCAGGCAAATATTTGTTTTTAAATGAGCAAACACAAAGACAAACTGCTCTGTTTGCAAAAGGATTCCAAAATGCAAAATGGTTTATATTCATGGAAAAAATAATAATCCAAGTAAAACCAAATGCTTAATCTATTTGAAGCATTTGAGCATTAAAATATATTTTTTCTGCTCTGGCTCTAGTCCTTCCTGGCTAGGGCCATTGGGTACTCAAAGAGTTCTTTAAGACAGTTCAGTGATGTAGAGTTGGATATCTTATTGGGTTGGGGCTAGACTTGCTCAAAGAGAGAAAGATGAAAACAATAAGTGACATGGAATAAAGTAATGTGAGAGACCGAGAAACTTACAGGACCTTGAGGCCAGGGGTTTGGTTCCCATACCTAGCTTAGTCATCAGAGTCGCCTAGGGAAAAACGGGTCAAAACGCCTCTTCCCGGGCTGGCTGACTCCTTCCTTCCTTTCTCCCATATGGAAGTGAATTGTTAAAGGGAAAATAAATTTACCTCTTCAGCTCCCCCCATTCCATCCCTGCTCCAGCCTTTTCCCGTTATCGTAGTATACATGAACATTAACGTGCACAATTACTTTTTCCTTCTTTTAAAAACAAGAACGAGATCATACTATATATTAGATAGAACCATATGAAGTTGCTGACATGTGACTGCTTTATAACCCACCAAATGGAGATCTCATATGGTTCAATTTAAGATAGTGTTCTGTATTTGTTGCCACATTTTAAAAAACATCTATAGTGTTGTATATGAAGGCGGTACCATAAGGTAACCAGGCTCTACAGATGGCCCGTCCACTTCCTTCTAACTTGCGTGTTTACAAACAGCGCAGAGCGCCGCTGTAGCACCGGCCTCCTCCCTGTGCCTCCCCACCCTTCCAGGCTGAGCCCTGTCCCACCTGCTCTGGGAGCCTTCCCTCATCACCTTTGCTGATGCTCTTGCACCTCCAAGCCTCCCATGCCCACCTCCTACATGATTCACCATTGAACTAGAGATTTCCAAGTATTGTCAATGTTGTTCGCTATTAATATTTTCCCGCCTGGCCTCCAATACTCAAGGGTCCTTCTCTGACCCCCACTCCTACCACAAAATCTCTCACGGCCTTCTGACAGCCGCCCGGGCACAGACCTCGACAGTGCAGTGTTCAGAGGTCCCCACCAAAGGCGCCCCTGGTGCCCCAGCTTTGCTCGCCCTGGTCTTTGCTGCCGCTGCCCCCTCCTCCCAGAGTGCCTGCGGCTTGTGCGTGGCAGGAGGTCAGTTAGAGGCCCTGCTGGGCACTGGGACATCCTCCACTTCTGTTGGGCTCTTTAAAAAGGTCTGTGAATGTCTTCACATGGTCCTCATAAGTCTCAGTTTCCTCATCTGTCAAATGCATCAACTTTGCGGCATTGCTGTAGGACGAAGTAGCACTGTTACAGCGCCTTTCAAACCCCGGGCACTTAGTAGGGATTAATTAAATGGTAATTATTATTGCTATTCTTAGAGCTGATTTTAATGGTGTTTTACAGCTTGCAATTTGGCTGTTGGTTTGAGAGAGATTCTTTACCATGTTAGAAAATGTCTTTTTATTTTAAATTTTCTGAGATTTTAAATTAAGAATAAGTTTAACTGTATCAAATACTTGTCAGCAAATATAAGTTAATCTTTTTAAAAAATTGACATTGAAATGCCATATAACGTCATTAGACTGCCTCATAGTAAGTGATTCCTACGTTCCTGAGGTCAACCCTAGTAGATCACGCCAGGCTGTTTCTCAGTAGGCTGCTGAATGCAGTGGCTTGTGTCATGCCTTGAATTTTTACATTTACATTTACTTTTTAAATCTGTTAATTTAATCAGAGCTTAACAATCAATTTAATTTTTTTCAGTTATTTTTAAAACATATATAGCCTCTCTTTGAAGAATTGTTTCTTTCTTTCGCTTTAATTTGATAATTATATTTTAATATTTTAATTGATTTTAATATTTGTCTCTAGTTCTTTTGCACTGTTGCATTTCCTTTCTTGAGTTCTCAATTTTAATTCATCTCTCAGATGACTGAAACATGCTTTGAATTTTTTTTTCTAGGAGGGCCATGTGGGTGATATATTTTCTGAAACTTACATATCTGAAACTGTCTTTGTGTTGACCTCTCAGATGAAAAACACATTGGTTGGGTAGGGCTTAACCTTTCCCCCATCAAAACTCTTTATAAGACTGATCTATTTTCTTCTGGTGTATGGTACTGTTGAGAAATTTAAGGTGAAGCTGGTTTTTCTCAGCTTGAGTGCTCATAAGACATATTTTAGTTCTCCTAATTTCAGAAACTGTCCCCAGGATAAGTCTTTGTTTATTAGTCATTGCTGTAACACAATGAAAAATAAAAAGTTTCTTCTATTTTGAATTTAATTAGTAACTTTATTCACTGAGTTTTCTTCTTCAAGTTACCCTTGGAAATATATTTTTCAAGGAATAAGTAAAAATCTAGATCTGGGGGGATAAATTGGGGTGCATAACCCCTCACACAGTTTTTAAAAAACTTTAATCAATGCTTTAAAAGTTTACTTATTTGCTTTTTAATTCACACATAGTAAAAATCACTCGTTGGTGTATAGCTCTATGAATTTTGATAAATCTTTGGTTGTGTAATCAGTACCACAATCAAGATATAGAACATCTATCATCCCCACCCCCAAATTCCCTAATGCTGACCCTTTGTAGTCAACTCCACCAACCTCTGGCAACCATTGATCTGTTTTCTGTTATCCAAGTTATTTAAAAAATATATTATTAATTTTACTTTAAAACTTGTCATACACTAAAATTGCCTTCTTTTCTTTTGGCATACATTTCTATGAATGTTAGCACATATATAGATTCTTGTAACCATCACGATCAGTTCCATTACCCCCCAAAGACCCCTTATAGAGTCACCCCACACCCCTATTCCTAACCCCTGGCAACCACTGATCTCTCCTCCATCCCTATAGTTCTGCCTTTTCCAGAATATTACATAAAATGAATCACACAGTCTTTTGCGACTGGCTTTTCTTACTCCACATAAAGTCTTCGAGGTTCATCCAAGTTGTTCTGTGTATCAATAATTTGCTCCTTTCTGCTGCTGAGTAGCATTCCACTGTTTGGATGTACAATAGTTGGTTTACCCATTTACCCTGGCCCAGCTGTTGGGGTCCCATGGGCATTTGCCAAGGGATTCTCACAGTATCATTTCTTCTCTGATCCAGCCTTCCCAGTTCCCCCTCCCACTCCTGTTCTGCAGCCCCAACCCTGCCACATCCCCTTCCCACTAGCCCTGTCCCAAAGCAGGGCATCCCACAGTGCCAAGCACCGCCATCTGTGCCGGAGCGGTATTTCTAAGTGCAGGCAGGGTGGGTTGGGGACAGGAGAGCCGGGCTGCCTGGTTCTCTTGTCAGTGTGGCCCTGGTGCCCCGAGCCAGCTGCAGTTGCTGGGGCGAGCCAAGCGCTTTTCTGACTTTCTCCCCGGCTCTCTGAGCTGTTTCGACCCAGAGGTAGAGCGGGAGTGGCCCACGTTTGTGTTTCTCGGTTCACCCCCGTTGACACTGCGGCCAGGACTGACTCCCACGCTTGGGCATGTGGCCCTCCTCTCAGTGTCCAGGGTGACGTTTCTTCATCAGTGTGGACATGTGAATGGTGAGTTGAGGGGCCTATTGGTCCGTGCCAGCCTGCGGTCACGGTCATGGGCGGTCAGGCCCATCTGTCTGTCCCGCGTTTTCAGTCACTTCCCACGGGGGCCTTCCTCACAGCCTGCGAACCGGGTCCGACCTCTTCTATCACTGAAAACACAAACACAAAACAGCTGCCACAAAATATCATTTTACCCTGAAATCTGGGCCAGCTTCTTGACAGCCAGTTTTATTAAAAGAATGTTCTACTCTCATTATCTCCACTTTTCCACATATATTCATTCTGCTTTTTTCTCAGAGAGTAAATTTTGTGGTTTTAAAATTTTATTTTTTTATAATTATCAACATAATGTATGCTCTTTGTGTAAAACTTGTAAATTCAAGAAAGAGTAAAGTGTGATGGTATTTGGAGGCAATTAGGAAAAGACAAATTGAAATAAAAAAAAAAATGAAAGAGTAAAGAAGCCAACCACCACCACCACCATATTCTTGCTGCCCAGAGACAGCAATTAATAACATTTTGAACACATTTATTTCACATTTTACCTAAGGGTATTTTTCTTTTTCCTGATATTGTACTGTATATAATTCTGAGTATTGATTTTCTTTGCTTAACATTACATAATAAGAATTTTCCTATAGTATTAAAGAAAATTTCGAACATATATTTTTAATGGCTTCATAATATTTCATCATATGGCTGTACCATATTTTACTTAACCATTACCTGAGATTCAGAAATCTAGATTGTTTCCAAATTTTCATTGTCGTATGTAAGAGTGTGGTATGCTTTGTGCATTTTTAGATCTTTTTTCTTTGGATGATTTCTAGAAGAAGAATTATTTCTTAAACAAATATAAAAATTTCCAAGATTCTTGATACATATGTAGTTACATTGCATTTCTGCAATGTTGGACCAATATGCGTCCTGCTGAGCAGTGATTTTGAGCACTTCTCCCCCAGGCAACTGTGGTTGAGCCTGATGTCATCATCAAATCAGTCCTATTAATGTGAAAGGTGTAGGTGGCACTTTGTTGCTTAATTTTGTATTCTCTAAGTGCTGCATAATACTCCATGATATGGACATACCATATTTAACTATTCCCTTTTTACTAGTCATTTACATTGTTTCTGATTCTCACTATCATGACTAACATCGCATTGGATATCCTTGTATGTAAATTATTCACATCATTGACTATGTCTGCTCTTTCTCCCATAGACTGCATACTTCAGAGATATTGTGGGTTCGGTTCCAGACCACCACAATAAAGTGAATATTGCAATACAGTCAGTTACACAAATTTTTTTGGTTTCCCAGTGCATATAAAAGTTATATTTACACTATATTGTAGTCTATTAAATGAGCGATAGCATTATGTCTAAAAAAAGTCAATACCTTAATCAAAAATACTTTATTGCTGAAAAATGCTGATGATCCCCTGAGCCTTCAGTGAGTCATAACCTGTTTGCTGGTGGAGGGTCTTGCCTCCATGTTGCTGGCTGCTGACTGTTCAGGGTGGTGGTTACTGAAGATTGTCATGGCTGTGGCAGTTTATTAAAATAAGACAACAATGACATTTGCTTTATCGATCCACTCTTCCTTTCATGACAGATTTCTCTACAACATGTGATGCTGTTTGACAGCATTTTACCAACAATATAATTTCTTTCAAAATTGGAATCAATTCTCTCCAACCCTGCTGCTACTTTATCAACTAAGTTTATGTATTAATAATATTCTAACTCCTTTGTTGTTATTTCAACAATGTTCACAGCATCTTCACTAGGAGTAATTTCCATCTCAAGAAACCACATTCTTTGCTCTTCTGTAAGAAGCAACTCCTAGTTTGATTCTAGTTTGATGGTGAGATTGCAGCAATTCAGTCAGATCTTCAAGCTCCACTTCTAATTCTAGTTCTCTTGCTATTTCTACTACATCTGTAGTTACTTCCTCTGTTGAAGTCTTAAACTGCTTAAAATCATTCATGAAGGTCAAAATCAACTTTTTCCAAACTCCTGTTCATGTTGATATTTTCACATGTTCCCATGAATCACAAATGTTCTTAATGTCATCCAGAATAATGCATCCTTTCTGGAAGGTTTTCAGTTGACTTTGCCCAGATCCGTCAGAGGAATCACCATCTATGGAAGCTGTAGCTTTACGAAATAAATTTCTTAAATAATAAGACTTGACAGTTGACATTACACCTTGATCCATGGGCTGCAGAATGGGGATTGCGTTAGCAGACATGAAAACAACGTTAATTTCCTAATACATCTCTATCAGAGCTCTTGGGTGACCAGGTGCATGGTCAATGAGCAGTAATATCTTGGAAGAAAATTTTCTGAGCAGTAGGTCTCAACAGTGGGCTTAAAATATTTAGTAACTCATGCTGTATACAGATGGACTGTCATCTAGGCTTTGTTGCTTCATTTATAGAGCACAGGCAGAGTATATTTAGTATAATTCTTAGGGGCCCTAGACTTTTCATAATGGCAAATAAGCATTGGCTTCAACTTAATGTCACCAGCTGCACTAGCCTCTAACAGGAGAGTCAGCCTGTGCTTTGAAGCTTTGAAGACAGGTGTTGACTTCTCACTAGCTACGAAAATTCTAGATGACATATTCTCATAATAGAAGGCTGTGTCTTCTACACTGCAAATCTGCTCTTTAGTGTGGCCACCTTCATCAGTGGTATCAGCTAGATCTTCTGTAGAATTTGTTGTGCTTTCTACGTCAGCACTTGCTGCTTCGCCTTACACTTTGATGATACGGAGATGGCTTCTTTCATTAAACCTCATGAACCAACCTCCCCCAGCTTCTAATTTTTCTTCTGCACCTTCCTCACCTCTCTCAGCATTCATAGAATTCAAGAGAGTTATGTTCTTCCTCTGGATCAAGTTTTGGCTTAAAGGAATGTTGTGGCTGGTTTGACCTTTGATCCAGACCTCTCAAACTTTCTCCATATCAGCAATAAGGCCATCTCGGGGTGGCACTGGTGTGGGCTCTGTGGTTGGGGCAGCCCATGTGGGCCAGGTATCAGGAGCCTGTCAGCCTGAGGGGCTGTCCAGCGTTATGCCGCGGGACCCTGTCTCAAATGCTGACCAGTTTATATTTCAATCAGCAAAGTTGATGAAACACAGAACAACTGCTTCCCAAATGTTCAGGTGGCCTGCGTTTGGGAAGGACAGTAAAGACACTGGACGAAAGGCAGCGTGCACGCACACCGCGACAATCTAGGTTTGACCGAGAGGGCGCGGTTGGGCGGCCGCGAGAGAAGCGCAGTATCCTCCGACAGGGGAGTGGGAGGCGCGTGGTGTGTGCTGCTCCCCGACTTCCGAGGGGGCCCGCCCGGGTCCTCCCGCGGGCAGCAGGGCCGCAGAAGGGGCCTGCTTCTGCGGCTGGTGCTGCCCTGGAGGGAGACAGTCTCCTCAGGTTTGAGGTCAGAATTCTGAAACCTTTCCACCTGGAGAGCTGGTTTTACAGGGTAGGATTAATTAACTAATTAATTATTTCAACAGATACTAATTGAGCTGCACCCTGGGCCATTCATGGGCCAAGTGTTGGGGCAACGCAGTGAACAAGACAAACAAGCCAGGTCCCCATGGAGTTGTGGTCCACGGTGGCTACAGAACAAGAGCTGCCACGTGCCACAACTTTTCCAGAGGTGTGCAGGGTGCTCTGGGGCCTGCAGCAGGGACCTAGGTGCGGGCTCAGGGTGGGCTTCCCCGAGTGGATGAATGGTGTCTCCTACATCCATCATCATTGCCCGGAGGGTTCCATGTAACCACCTGAGCCACAGTGTTTTACTGGAAAAGTGATTCAGAGTTCCAACCAACTTTCACACCCAGCCCTGTGATGCAGTTGCCCATGCCTCTGGTGGTTGGCATGGATGGTGCTAGAAGCCAACAATTCAAGGGCTAAGGTGAGTCCTAGCTCTGCCACAGATCTGTGTACAATCTCAGGCAAGTCCTTTCCCCTTTCTGGGCCTCAGTTTCCTCATCTGTAAAAAGAAGACCCCTAAACCTGAGGATGCTGTGGACTTCTCCTGTGTGATTTTGGTATTCCATGTTCAGCGCCCACACCTGTGTGAGCACCTTCCTACACCCGTGCTGACTCTGTCCCCAGGCTGCTGTCCTGTGGCCTCCCCTACTCCCTGCTTTCACTGACTCAGCCGACCACTCACAGGGGCCGTGGCTCACAGGGGCAGGACTCTGCATCTGCTGGCTCCAGGGTCCCTCTGCCTAATGCATAGGGAGCCACGAGGGGACAGAGACCCAGAGGGGAGTTCCCATAGGATGGTCTTGAGGCCTGTGCATGGAATGAGCCAACTAGCCAGATTCACGGGGTACAGCGTGGGGTCTCTGTGCAAAGCCCACTCCTTCACCCCGCGTAGCTGAGATGCGTGAGAGAGCACACCTGCCCTGAACAGGGCTTCCCGACCCTCAGCCCTCTTGTTCCTGGGACGGTGGGTGCCTTCTGGAAGCAACCATGACATCCACTCACTGGATGCAGCATCTGGGGGAGTTCTGCTGGCCCTGGCTTTCCAGCAAGGCCAGGGACAGCAGAAGCCTGTCTGTCCTCTCTCTGCATGACAGGTGTTGGTGAAGGACCCAGTACCCTCTGAAGAGAAGGACAGAGGAAAACTGACAGACTTTCTCTTCTTCCTGTCCCAAGTGGAGGCAGTGGGATCTGCCATGGTGTTCAAATCTCTTGCATCCTAAAACTAAATCCCCAAACACTTCATCCCCATGTTTCTTTCCAGCTACTGCCCTATTTTTCTCTTTCTTCCTAGTCGAGCTTCAGTAGAATGTGCACTAGAAGTTCTCCACTTCTGCAGCCTCCACTCCTGTCTTGGCGCATCGCCGCCTGGATCTCAGCCCCACCCCCCGGAACTGTGGCTCGCCAGTGACCAGTGGCTTCCTACAGCCCGATCCTCCGGAAGCTTTTCCGTTCTCTCTCTCCCTGGGCCGCCAGCTGCACTTGGCCCTACTGGCACCTCCCCTGTTCCAAAACACTTCTGCTCTTGGTTTCTGTGACATCATTCTCCATTGATCCTTAGTCTACCTGTCCGACTGCTCTTTGATCCTTTTCATGGCTCCTTTTCCACAGACCAATGCTCTCTGCTCTGACTTATACTGCGGCACTTTGTCGTTGTGCATTTATGTGTTATGTGTCGTGAATGCAGTGCGTTCATCTCAACCTCCCTGGCATTAGCACAGGGACTCGGAATGTCCTGCTGTCGAGTGGCCAGATAGATGCATGAATGGACACATGAAAGGATGTGCTCAGCACTACTCGTGACGTTTTGCCCGGTGAGAGAGGGTGGAGTCCAAGGCCAGGATTGAAGGTGACAACTCGCTCACATGAGAAGTACTCTGGCGCTTTCCTAAGTAGTGTGAAAAAAACGTCCAGAAGGAAGGGGTGGAGGCTGGGAGGGAGAAGACATCACGCGAGTAGAACTAAGCTGGTGGCATGGCTCCTCTGGCTAGGTTTCGGCTCTTTTCAGAATCTCAGTTTTCCATCCTGTCCAGCTAACCACAGTCAAGAAAGGGAGGGGAGAGATGGACACAAAGACGACCATCAGGGGAAAGTGACAAGATGAAGAAGAGGGGAGGGAAAGGCAGGCAGACAAAGGGTAGCTGAGAAGGAGGGAGCGAGCCATGGGACGTGTGGGCTGGAGAGAGACGAGCAGGACGCACACAAGACCTGGCGTATACTGAAGCACCTTCATAAACTGTCGCGGTCACAGCAGCACTGCTCACTCACGTGAGGACTGTGGATGTTACTGCCACTCCACAGTTGGGCCACTCTTGACCTTGTTCTCTCCTTTTTATCCTCGTGGCAAAGAGAAACTCCGCTGTGTGGACTGGTTACAGCCACCTCCCAGGCAGAGGTGGCCGCTCCAGCCTCTGGGCTCTTGGCACGTTTTCTCAGCTCTGGGCCAGCCCTGGCTGCCCGTGTTGCCTGGTGTCTCTGCCCACGTTGCCTCTCCAGAATAAGGCCCCCTTTGTCTCTGCACCTCTGACTGTGCCTACCACCTAATAGGTGTTCAGTGTAATGAATTTTTTCCTTTCATGGATAAAGGAATCAATGAATGGAAAGTCACGGGCTCTGCCCTCAGGGCGCTTGCAGTTTCCCAGGAGCTATGAGACAAAACAGTATGTGGCCAATCAGAACAGGTTGCTGACTGCGTGTGCGGCAGACACCGGCGACGCTTGGCTTTCCTGTCTTACTTCCGGCCGACCCTTCCAGCACAGAAGCCGGGGCCCATCGGAAAGAAACCGAGAGCCCAAGAGAGAGGCATTTCTCTGCTTAGTAGCCTTTGCTATTACACTTGTCATCTACAACACATTTGTCATGAAAAATTAGAGTTGGATTAATGGAAATAAACGTTACATAAAGCTACAGCTTTTAATTGTGCAGTGCACACTATTCTCTTAGCATTCGCAGAAGAATTTAAGTGATCTGCTTTTGAGTCTGTTCCTGCTATTTGACAGCAAGCAGGAGTCGCGGGATTTTTGTTTTCTGTTTCTAATAGTGACCATGTGTGTGCATTCTAGAGCCAGACTTCGAATGTCCAAACCCTGGCTCTCCCAGGGACTAGTTGTGTGACCTCAGTTCTTTCACTGGTAAACGGGTGAAAATCGGCATTATAATAGTACGAATCTAGAGGGCTTTTCGGAGAATTAAATGAGTGCTGCTCAATAAGGTCACTATTCTTATCATCTTTGTGTCCTCAGTAGCCAGCATCACTCCTCTTATCCAATAGTTCTTCAATAAATGTTTGTGAAGTTGAAAACATACCTAAAATACTATTTGTACTTGAAAATGATTATACTGCTGTTAAACACAGATTTTGTAAATTTAACAATAGAACACAAAGACAAGAAAAACAAAGTTAGTTGTCAAGGAATCGGGAGTATATGTTATTGCTCTGACTACAACACAAACAAACGAGACTGGCAATTGCAGGATCGGAAATGCATCCCAAGAACGGTTGCGCTGCAGAAGGCTGGCTGGGGAGCTCTGAGCGGGCTGCGCTTGCACCACCGTTGCGTGCGCTGGGCCCCGCTGCACGGTCGTGCCCAGTGTGTGCTCCTGGAAGTCAGCGGGGAAGAAGACCTCCCGGGACTGCGGCCTTGGGGGCCACTCTCAGAGGTGAGGCACTGAGCACCCAGGGCTTGGCACTTAGGGATGCCTGTGTGTGCTGCGGTGAGGGAGATGAGGGTCTCCTGGCTCCCAGGAATAGCCATCCTGCACAGCCCAGCTGATTCTGTCTCCTCCCTTAGAAGCAGAATCGGCGTATTTTTACTCCAAGCTCCACCTGTAACGTGGCCGCTCCTTTCTCTGGGTGCTCATGCCTTTCTTCCGGCCTCACCCGCAGATTCTCCAGTGTGTCCCCCTGCAAATTTCAGCGGGGACAGTCCGCCTGATATGCCCCTCATCCTGACGTTACCCCAGTCTGGACACTGGCTGCACCTAGAGCAGGAGTCCTCCAGCCCCCTTCTCTGGCCCACCTTCAGCGTGTGATGGGGAAAGTCCCTTACGCAAGCCACAGCGTCTCTGCTTCCCTTGGGAGGGTGGTGGTCGGGGCAGGGTCCCTGCAGGGCACGCAGTGCAGGCCGCCTGGGGCTGACGTGTCTGGTGGGACAAGCACTGCCAGGTGGGTGGTTTCCAGAGGAAGGCCAGAGCGGTAGGAAAGGCTCTGGTGTGGGTGTGCTGCTCTTTCGCCAGCCCCCCGGGAGCCCACTGTCCTGCAAGGGGCAACACTTCACTGTTCTCAATGTCATTCTCTCCCATGACTCCGCATCTCTCCTAGGCCTCTGCTTTTGGTCAGCCCTGTCTGTCTCCCTCTGGAATTTCAGCTTAGGCCTCTAGCTGTGGGGGCCTAAGGTCCCCAGGTCCCCAGGCCTGCCCAAGGCTGGCCCTCCAGTCTGCAGTGGGCCTCCTGCCCCAGGACGTGCGGTGCCTCCGCCGTCTCCGGTGACACAGAGCACGGGGGGCTCCAGTGGGGAACTGCCGCCTGTGAACGGGGCCGGGCACCGTGGTGCGTGCCGTCAGCAGCCTGCTCCCGGGGGTCCTGACAGCAGTCGCTCAGCAGGACGGGGGTGGGTGGGGGAGTCATTAGCACCCCTGACAGGCCCTGGGAAGCATCTGCTTATGACTCAGGCTGTTTCTTCACTCCCTCCTTCCCCATAGCGCACACACACACTCGCACACACACTCACACGCTGTACGATCACACCTTCCCTCCCACATTAAAAAAATAGAAAAAATATCATGAAATATTTTCACTTTAATTGTCACAGGGAGAGCGCAGCCTGCTGGTGTTGCCGCCTGCCTGACAGTCGTTCTTTGGTTTTCTCCCAGCTCCTGCCAGCCCGCTGGGGGGTGCAGCCAGATTGCGGGGGCGCGATTCCAGCCAGCACGCCCCACCTGCTGCAGCACAGGAGGCGTGTGGTTACCTGCTCCCCACGTTTAAGGGGGTATTGTGACCAAGGTCCATCTTTGTCAGCTCAGTCTTCTGGGCAGGGTCTGTTCCTTTGATCCGAGTCCTCCAGTGGGGAGACTGGGTGACACAGCAGATCTGGGCCCTGGGGGCCTTCACCTCACCGTTACCCGTGAGGCCGTCAGCTGAGAAGTGCGCCAGGGAAGCAGCTGGAAGGGCAGAGGGAGTGTCCTCCTCCCACCCTTCACAGAAGATCTGGGGTCGGGCAAGAAGGGCCGTCCCTGGCTGCCTTCCATACACGCTTTCAGATTACTGCTCTGCTTTAATTTCACTTCAAGGGTCATTGTTCCTGTTCTCTGAAACATGAAGTCCAAAGTTCATTTATTCATTAAACATTTATATTGTGCATGGTGTGTGCCAGGCACCGAGCAAAGTGGGAGGGACGGAGGGGAACAAGGTATGGTCCTGCCCCTCCCACGCTCACTGTCTAGTGGAGAAAGAGGTCGTGCCACCTGCCATCACCACATGGACGGCAGGGCTAGGATGGAGACCCAGGGCTGTTCCAGAAGCACCAGGGAGGGGCATCTCCTCAGCCTCAGGTTGTTACGGTCACAGAAGAAGGCTCCCCAGCCAAGGTTCCACACATTGAGCTGTAAAAAGCTGGTAAAGGCTGACATGGGACCAGGGTCTTTGAAACCACTTGGCGCTGGAGGCCCAGGGCCAGGCAGACCTGCTTGTCAAGCGCCTGCAGAAATGCCTGAGACCTGGGAGCCAAGAGCCGTGGGCTCCATAGGCAAAGACAATTGCAAAATCAAAATGAGTAAATGGTCCATTAAATGCCGACAAAACGTGCTATTATGTCAACCAGTCAACTGCATCTCCACTCTTCCACGCTTATATATAAAATACATTTGATGTGGCATGTGGGTAAATTGAATGGGTTTGATACGATTAGGCTTGAGGCCTCCACAAGAGTGCCTAAGGCCTAGGAAAATTCTAAACAAGCTCTGCTGGGGGTAGACCGGAAGAGGAGGAAATTGCAGATACAGGTGCAGCGTGTGCAAAGTCAGAGAAGTAGGGAGTAGCACACGTGTCTGGCTCCCTCGAGGGGAAAGGTGTGTGTGTCCCTGATGGCAGAGATTGTACTGACAGGGACCAGAGGAGCAGGGGGGCAGCTGTGGGCCACCCATAAGACCATCTGCAAAGGGCCAGCCAGTGTCCCTGTGATGGCCCTGCCTGTAGCTCCCCCGCACCAACAGTTCCTGCCGCCCAGACCTGGGCCTCCACACAGAGCTTCCACTGCCTTCCGGCGCCTGCACCCCCACCCCCACCTCGCACCCCTGGTGGCCACTGCCAGGCGCCACTGAAGATAACCACGCATCCCACAATTCACCGAGGTTTGCTTTCCCCTCCAACTCCAGATGGCCTGTCTGGGGAAGGCAGAGGCCCCTGGGTGTGGCCGTTGCTGTTTTTGATGAGCTGTGCACATATGGAGACCCAAACATCTGGAGCGGCCATGTGCTGCTCGGGGCAGGCCGGCCCGGCCAGCCAATCAAGGGCCCTGGGGCGCCGGGAGGCTGCGCCACCCAGCCAGTGAACGCAGATAAATTATTCATGACCGAGTTATTTGTGGTGCGAGGGGTCCATCAGCTACTTTGATTAAAAATCCAATGAGTAATGAATATGCAAACGCCGGCGACTGCTCCGAGCAACAGATTTGTCAAATTGTCTATACTTCACCGAGATAAAGGAAAATCTCCTGGGGTCCCGAAATTGAAAAACCGCACCGTCAAATCTCAGCATTATCTTAATTATCAAATCTCCTTGGCCGTGCAAATACCCCGCGTGAAGCCGAGCAGGGCGACGGAAAAATCGAGAGGGAGAGAGATATTTGTCTTCGAAACCGGGGGCCTGGCTAGTGAGAAACAGCTTAGTACGGAGGAGAAGCGATTTTAATTCACATGGTGACTCCACAGCCATTTAATTATTTTAATTAGGCTTAATTAGTGGTAAATTTACAATGATATGCTTGATACCTGGCATTAAATCTTTCATGCATAAATGTTTTGTTAAAATGAGAAAAAGGCAAGTGGCATTTCGCCAGCAATTACTGCTGAATGTTCTAATGAAGGATTAGGCTTTGCTGTGATTCATGACGACAGGCGGGCACCAAACTTGTTTGTGAGGCACCCGGCACACCATAACTCACGCGCTCCCACCCGCGCCACCGTCCCCTTGTCACTTCGGGGAGCACCTGCTTTGGGCGGGGGCGGGGAGCCTCAGCGTCCTGGCTCAGAGCCCTGAGGCCCTCTGTGTGTGAGGGGTTGGAGGGGCTCCAAGTAGCCTCCAGGGGCTTCATCTGCGGTGCATCCAAAGCAGCAGCGACCGGGTCAACTGTCACACAGCAGGGTGGTTGTCTGGCTGTGGCCTGGCTGGTTTGTGAGCACCTGGCATTTCCCCGTGCCCCGTCCGTGCCTGCCCTGGGCTGGGCACCGAGCAGGGTCGCATGACAGGATGGCTGCCACGGCTGGAGGATGTCCTAGGTCTCGCTAAGCCGTGCTGTGGCCCGGCCTAGGACTAACTACCTGTGGGCCCCAAAGAGGCAAAGTCTAGGCCCTGCTTTGTTGGGAGCTGCAAGGGATCTCTGTTGGCGCTGAGTGAGTTTGGAGACGCTGACAAGATGTCCACCTCCCTGTTCCGTCCCAAAGTCCGGTGTCTGCCTGGTTCTCTCAACCTGAGATTCCCTTACCAGGGAACAAGGCCTGCTGCCCACTCTCGGTGCTCAGCGTCAGCTGGCCCTGCTCCCCAGCGAGGAAATGCAACGCCCCATGCCTGGCCCTAGACGGCGGTGCCAGGGACAGCCAGGCGGACGAGAGGAGGGAGCAAGGGCGTGACAGAGAAAGCAAAAGGACCTGACCCTACCTGCCACATAACCCTGCAGCACCCTAACGCCAGGCAGGCCCTGGCCCTGGCCATGGGGGGTTCAGCCCCTGCGGGAAGTCAGAAGTCCCGAGTGGGACCCCAGGGGCCATCTTGCGGGCGCCACTTCCCTTCGGAACTCGTGGCTCTCTCCCAGCTGCCGACTCCCCACTCGGGAGGAGGAAGCCGTGCCTGGCCGTGCCCAGCATGCGGACGCCGCTGTCTGCAGCCCGCCTGCCACGCCCTCCTCGCTCCCTCCGCACTTGATCCCTGGTGACCTCCCTCGCTGGCCGCCTCCGCACTCTGCTCCCTTCTCATTAGCTCGCCCTCTTAATTCAGTGCTAATGCTCTTGGCCTTGACTTAACCGTTTCCCTGGAGAGTCCTGATGTGGCGCTTCTTAGGCTCATTTTGGATCTCTGGTCTACATTTCTCAGTTGTGGCCTCTTAATGGTCTTTTAGAATTTTCTGTCTCAGCTTTTCTTTCTCTCTACAAGAGAAGACATGATTGTTAATAAGGAGACCTTTTTTGTATAAAATTAGTTTTTTATTTTACTCATTCAAATGAACATTTATGCAACCAGGTGGGTGTTTCTCCAAACCAGTCACCATTTACATCTACTGGAGAGAAAGTCCACGAGGACAGGGACCCCTGGTCTGGTTTCCTATTTAGCTCTAGTCTACTGTGATGCTCGGCACACGCAGGGCACACAGGGAATCCCTACTGTGTGAATCAGTGAATGATCAGATCCTACCCAGCGTGTAGAACCACTTCTCCATGGGGAAAGGTATTCAGGGTTCCATCTTTGAATGTGAGAATATGTCCCCCTGCTGCAGCTCTTGGACACAATGTGTATTTGTCGGGTGGAAAAAACTTACATACGTACAAATATAATTCTATTTATTCCAACAGGCAGTCATTGTCACCCCAAGATAATGCCCCTGTTTATCCAGTGGCTTTGTTTCCCTCTGAAACAATCGCACACACCCCAGGATGTACTGTGCTCCTCTTTGAGAAATAATGATCCAGGGGCTGATCAGGCTGGATCACGGTTGTGGCCAGAATGTGGGAGCCTGGGCACCCTGTCCAAGGCTAGAGACTGCAGAGGAAAGAGAGGACTTTTCACGGAGGAGAGCCAATGAGATTCTATTGAGATGACCATATGGTTTTCATCCTTCATTCTGTTAAGGTGGTATATCACATTTATTGATTTGCATGTGTTGAACCATCCTTGCATCCCAGGGATAAATCTCTCTTGATCATAGTGTATGATCCTTTTAATGTATTGTTGACTTTGGTTTGCTAGTATTTTATTAAGGATTTTTACATATATGTTCACCAGAAATATTGGCCTATAATTTTCATTTCTTGTAGTGTTCTTGTCTAGCTTTGGTATTAGAGTAATGTTAGCCTCATATGAGTTTGGAGGTGTTCCTTTTTCTCAAATTTTTTGAAAGAGTTTGAGAAAGATTGGTGGTAATTCTTTTTTAAATGTTTGGTAGAATTTATCAGTGAAGCCTTCTTGTCTTGGGCTTTTCTTTGCTGGGAGATTTTAAATTAGTGATTCAATTTCCTTACTCATGATTGGTCCGTTCAGATTTTGTTTCTTCATGGTTCAGTCTTGGTAGGTTGTATGTTTCTAGGATTTATCCATTACTTCTAGGTTAACAAATTTGTTGGCATATAATTGTTCACAGCAGTCTCTTATGATCCTTTGTATGTCTGTGGTAGCAATTGCAATGTCTTCTCTTTTATTTGCAATTTTATTTATTTGAGGATTTTTCCTTTTGTTCTTAGTTTTCCTAAAGTTTTGTCAATTTTGTTTATCTTTTCAAAATATCAACTCTTAATTTTATTGATCTTTTCTATCATTTTTCTAGTCTTTATTTCATTTATTTCTGCTTTAATCTTTATTATTTACTTCTTCTAACTTTAGAATTAGTTTGTTCTCTTTTTTCTAGTTCCTTGAGGTGTAAAGTTAGGTTGTTTATTTGAGCTCTTTCTTTTTTCTTAATATAAGAGTTTATCATTATAAACTTTCTTCTTAGAACTGATTTTGCTGCCTCCTTTAAATTTTGGTATGCTGTGTTTTCATTTTCATTTGTCTCAAAATAGTTTTTGGTTTCCCGTTAGATTTTTTCTTTGACCCATTGGTTGTTTAGGGTTGTGTTGCTTAATTTTCACATCTTTGTGAGTTTTCCAACTTTTTTCTTATTTTGATTTATAGTTTCATAACTTTATGTTTAGAAAAGATATTTGATAGGATTTTAATCTTTTTAAATTTGTAAAGATTTGTTTTGAGGCCTAACATATGATCTATCCTGGAGAATGTTCCATGTGCACTTGAAAAGAATGTATATTCTGCTGCTGTTAGATAAAATGTTCTATATATGTCTGGTAGGTCCATTTGGTGTGTAGTGTTGTTCAGTGCCATCGCTTTCCTATTGATTTTCTGTCTGGATGATCTATCCTTTGTTGAAAGTGGTATTTAAAGTCCTGTACTATTATTGTATTGCTCTCTATTTCTCCATTCGATTCTGCTAATATTTGCTTGATATATTTAGGTGCTTTAACATTGGGTACATATATATTTTCAATTGTTTTATCCTTTTGATGAATTGACCCTGTTATCATTATATTATGACCTTCTTGTGATAGTTTTTTACTTAAAGTCCATTTTTTCTAAGTATAGTCACCTCTGCTCTCTTTGGATTACCATTTGCATGAAATATATTTTCCGATCCCCTCTCTTGCAGCATATATGTGTCCTTAAAGCTAAAGTGAATCTCTTATAGGCAGCATATAATTGGAGCTTTTTAAAAAAATGTATATCCATGCAACCAGTCTTTGTCATTACATTGGAGAAATTAATCCATTTACATTTAGAGTAATTATTGCTAGGTAAAGATTTACTATTGCCATTTTGTTAAATGTTTCTAACTGTTTTGTAGTTCCTTTCTTCCTCTCTTGCTGTCTTCTTTTGTGATTTGGTGATTTTTTTGTACTGTTATGCTTTCATTCTTTTTTCTTCTCTTTATCTTTTGTGTATCTACTACAGATTTTATTTTTGTGATTATCATGAGGCTTACATAATACATCTTATAGTTATAAAAGTCTATTTTAATCTGATAACAACTAAATTTTGATTACATAATAAACTCTACACGTTTACTCTTCTACATACATTTTATGTTATTGATGTCACAATTTACATCTTTTATGTTTTATCCATTAACAAATTATTGGAGCTATGGCTATTAATACTTTTGTCTTTTAACTTTTATACTAGAGTTAAAAATGATTTATGTGTCACCATTACAGTATTCGAGTATTCTGGATTACACTACGTAATTTACCTTTACCAGGCAATTTTGTGTTTTTATGCTGTTATGTTATATGTTTTTATGCTGCTAATTAGCATACTTTTGTTTCAACTTGAAGAACTCCCTTTAGCATTTCTTGTAAGGAGGTTAGGTAGTGATGAATTTCCTTAGCTTTTGTTTTATGGGAAAGTCTTTATCTCTCCTTTATTTCTGAAGGACAGTTTGGCCAGGTATAGTATTCTTGGTTGACAGGTTTTTTTCTTTCAGTACTTTGAATATATCATCCTGCTCTTTCCTGGCCTGTGAGGTTTCTGCTGAGAAATACACTGATAGCCTTATGGAGTTTCCCTTATATGTGATGAGTTGCTTTTCTCTTGCTGCTTTCAATTTTTTTTTTTGTCATTGATTTTTTGACAAAGCGATTATAATGTCTGTCAGTGAACACATCTTTATGTTCAATCTATTTGGAATTCTTTGGGCTTCATGGAGCTGGATGTGCATTTTCCTCTCCAGATTTGGGAAGTGTTCTGTCATTATTTCTTTAAATAAACTTTCTGCTTTTTTCTCTTTTTCTGCTCCTTCTGGGACTCCTATAATTGGTCTGCTTGATGGTATCCCATAAGTCCTATAGGCTTTCTTCACTCTTTTTAATTATTTTTCTGTTTATTTCCTTTACCGGATAATTTCAAATAATCTGTCTTCAGGTTCACTGATTCTTTCTTCTGTTTGATCAAATCTGCTGTTGAAGTACTTTATTGAATTTTCAGTTTAGTCATTGTATTTTTCAGTCCCAGTATTTTTGTTTGGTTCTCTTTTCTCTCTCTCTCTCTCTCTCTCTCTCTCAATTTCTATCTCTTTGTTGAACTTCTCATTTTCTTTCATATATTGTTTTTCTGATTTAATTTAGCTGTATATGTGTGTTTTCTTTAAGACAATTACTTGGAACTTTTTGTCAGGAAATTTGTAGATCTCTATTTCTTTGAGATCATCCATGGAGCTTTTATTCTGTTCTTTTAGTGATGTTATTTTCCCTTGATTTTTCATGTTCCTTACTGTCTTGTGTGCTGTCTTTGCATTTGAAGAAACAGTCACCTATTCCATTCTTTACTGACTGGTTTTAGGAGAGAAATACCTTTTCCAGTCAGCCTGACTAGAGATTCTGGGGGGTCCCTCAAACCTTCTTTATGAGTGTGCCTGCTTAATTCTTCTTGTTCCCTCTTGTGGAGGGAAGTCTTAGGATTGTGTGCCTTCTCTTGATTCCACAAAGCCAGACCAGGTGCTGAGAGCTCCTGCTCATTTTCCTAGCAAAGTGACTTGAAGTGTTCAAGGTTGTGCACCTCCTCCCAATCCAGTTGAGTTGGTCTTCTTGCTGATATCTGTGTGCTCCCTATGGAACCTTGCATGTGCCATCTGCACAGGCTCATGTATACCATCTTCAGGGGAGTACGTGGTGCCAGCCATGGGGCAGGGGATACATGGAGTGCTGAGGGCACATGGAGTGCTGGGGGAACACATAAGCTAGTTAGGGGATCTGCAGGTGAGGTACCCTCTGGGGCTCATGGATGTGGCTCCTGGTGGAGGAGTCAAAAAGCCAGCCAGTAGGATCTGAGGCCAGTTGTTGAGATTTGCATGCCAGTTGTCACAAACTCCCTCCTCTTTTCCCTGCTCCTAACTGCCCCAAATGTTTCTGCTATGCCAGTCTCCTCAGTGTTCTGGATGAGGCAAGACAGAAGTGGATCTCCTTGGCAAGGTCCTGCAAGGCTGAGGAAGCTGGGTGCTCACTTCATTCTCACTTTCCCCCATGGGAGAAATCATGGGCTGAGAGGTCTCTCTTGGCACAGAACTGTGCCACTTTTGGAGAGAGGTGATGCAGGTAAAATGAAACTGTTCTTACCTTCTTCAATGCATCTATTTTTAGATATTTCACTCCACAAAGGTGCCACAACCTCTCAGCTTGACTCCTTAGCTCCCATAAAGGTATTCTTGTTCATACCTTATTGTTAAAATTGGTGTTTCTGTGGAGATTTGAGGGCTAGAACCTCCTAGTCTGTCACCTTGCTCCATCATATCCCCTTTTAATTCAATAATCTGACCCCCCTACATAAACCAGGCAGATCTTCAAGGACGATAATGAACTATATGTAAATTCAAACAGGTAGTTACCCCAATTGCAGCTGGTCTGCCAGATGTGATTTTTGTGAGAGAAAATTAACATAGCCTCAGGTACATAGTATATGGCCATTGGTTTGGTAAATGCTTTCTTTTCTAGCCCTATCAGGAAGGAAAATCAGAAATATTTTACACTCACTAGGGATGGGTAACAGTACACCTTTATTATCCCCACCCAGAGCTTCCCATCCTTTGTCACAATTGAGTCTAAAGGAACCTGAGCCTCTGGACATTCCAGAGAACACCCTGTTGGCCTACTTGGTTGATGTCATGACGCTAATCAGATTGGGTGAGCAAGAACTTTGGAGACTTTGGTAATACATGTACTTCAGAGGTTGGGAGAGAAAGCTTACAATGATGCAGGGAATTGCCATGGCAGGTTTCAGAGCTTCAGTGATCTGGAACATTCCCTCCAAAGTAAAGGGCTAGATAGTGCATCTTTCATCTCTCACTACTAAGAAAGAAGCACAACATCTATTGCACTACAGCCCAGCTAAAATTTAGCTGTCAGTGTAAAGCCTCCCAGTGGGCAGAACCTTAGGCTATGCATCTGGCCACCATCTACTTTGTGTGGAGAGATAAGTGACCCAAGGTAAAAAAAATATGGACTCATTCATGGGCATTGACTATATTCCCAGTAGGTGGAATTAATGATTCTGAGAACCAAGGAGTAGCAGTAGCAGAGACCCGGCATATTATCATTCCTAATGACTCACGTGGGAAGGTTTCCCTACAACTTTAGGCCCAGTGGGTCTCAAGTTCCTGATTTCCAGGGGAAGCACGCTGTGCTTCCACCAGGGACACAGCAAGAATTCCATTAAACTTTAGTATATGACCGCTGCCTGGTCACTCTGGGCTCCTTGTGCTAAGAGACCAGTAGACGAAGAAAGGAGTCACCATCCTGGCAAGCGAGGTCAACTCTGATCATTAGGAGAGTATAGGACCACTCTTACAGAATGGAGGCAGGGAAGGATGTACTTGGCACTCAAGTGATGCATTGGGCTGTCTCTTGGTACTCCATTGTCTGATTTTGACTGATAATGGACATCTTCCACATCCACTGCTTGAGAAGGGCATGAGGACAAGAGCTCAGGTTCTTCAGGGATGAGGGTCTGGGCCACTCCACCAGGTTACCTATCTGGTCTGGCATCAGTACTCATATAATTGGGGAATAGAAGAAAAATACAGGGGTATCTATGGCATTGAGACCAGCCTCAGTGCTGAAGGCAGGGGGGCATATTCTTCATGCCAACCATCCTCCCATGTGTTTCCCCAGGTGAAGGATCTAATAAGAATCCTAAAGGGTTATATGAAGGAAGGTTACCAGAGCAACACTAAGATGCACTGGAGCGGTTGCTATGGTGTGTTGCCCACATGCCCCCCTCAGGATCACGGGACTCATTTCTCCAGCTTGCTGGGGTACTGGTGGCTCTCAGCTCAAGTCTCTCCCCAGGAGTTTCTCTTAGGTAAAGGGATACTTCTTACCAAAATCACCTCCCTCTCTGGGAGAGCCCACTTCCTGCGACTGGTCAATGAAGGTACACGAAGGCCCAGCCTTCTTGCCACAGGGCAAGGCAATTCCGCAGGACTATTTTAGCTCTAGAACTCCCCACGAGGCGAGCTGAGGCTTTCGTTGTGCCTGCAGACTCTCTCCTTCCTCTGCCCAATCCCGCTCCCTTCACTCCACACCTAGACATTGATCCTGCAGTTACTCCCCAGTGAGCTTCCTGCAGGCAAAACTCAAGAGTCTATGTCCCAGGAGCAGGGCTGATACAGCTTGTAACAGAAAAAATTATACCGTGGAGCTCCTCCTCTCTCAGTGCAAATAAGCAACTATCCCTCCCCTAGTCAGCAGGAAAGGGCTTCACTCCCTGGAGAGGCTCAGCGGGAGAGCTCTGGCCTGGAACAGCAGGCACCGCTGAAGGCGAGACTGAGTGCAGGGACTGAGAATAATAATGTTGGGACCCTGTTGCCACTGGTTCCCAGAATGCTGGTGGCAGGCTTGGAACTACCTTTTCCCTGCTCTTTCCCCGGTTGCAGAAGATTAGAGGGTTTTTTTTTGTCATTTTCCCCTCGGGAGAACAACAGGCCTGAGAGATAATTCTTACAATTACTAACATGTGGGAATACCTCAAGGAACTGGCCAGTATCCATCTCATTATCCTGTAGAGAAGCCATCCAACCGGCCACCGAGAACTTCCAAATGCCTTTTAGCATCTTATGAGTCAATATGAAAGCAAAGATGAGGATTATCACATACTTGAGGACAACCTCTGTCTTGAAAGGCAGATGCCAACATGAACCAATGGAAAATAAACTTAGAAGAAAGAGAAACAATACAGAGAGTAAATAAAAACTTCAAATAAAAAAATAAAATCTCAGAGAGATAAGCAAAGATATATTGTCTATGCAACAAAAACAGGATGCTATACAAAAGGAGCAGTCATATTACAACTATCATATAGGAGATACGAATTGTGATGTAGCTATATTGTGATGTGCAGAGGTGGGAAAGGGGGAAGTATGGGTGAGAGTGTATGAGAGTGTGTCTGTGTGTGTGTGTGTGTGTAAATGGGGTATAAAAAATTAAATCCTTGTCTTTCATAGAAGGAAGATTATAGATTACCTCTAATTTTTTTTAAAATTAAGAACTGGAAGACAAACATTTTACTTAGAAATATGAAGATAAATACAAGAAGATATGCCTTAAAAATAGAATGTGATTACACCTAGACTTTTGAAAATCAGGGCTGAGGAGTGCATGGGGCAGGGGACTGCTACTTTTCACTAAAAGTCTTAATGCAACTATTTGACAGTTTAAATTATAATACATGAATTACCTTGTTAGGATGCAAATTAAATTTTATAAAATTAATTACAGTGCGGTTTGAAATTAACAATCAGCTGAAGGCTATGCTCTGCCATCTCCATGGGTAACCTTAGGTAAGTGCCTCAGTTTCCCCATCTATGAAATGAATATCTGACCATCGCCTTTTCAGGTTCCTCCAAGAATTGTGCCAGATAATAAAGATAGAAGCAGGTTTTCACTTGGAAAGCTCTGTACAAAGGAGGCTGCCATGGTCATGAACATTTTTCCCACTGCTGGGTTTGGCCAACAAAATAGGTTGTGTTGGTTGTGCTTTTTCCATGGTAGTGTTCAAAAAGGCACATCCCTTTTGGTTATAAAGGCTTTAAATGTCTCCTTCCGAGACAGATTGTCTCATCAGAAATACCAACATATCTGGATGATTTGCAAACCAGCCACCAGCTAAATTTGCTGCCTCCTAAAATAGTTTTGGGATATCTCTAGGACAGGCCCAGCCCCAAACACATTCACAAAGGCAGCCAAGACTGTCTTTGGCACTCCCACTCCCTCCTGGCTTGCAGCCTCTCCTGCTCTCAAGCCCCCACCCCAGACACCCAGCATCCCTGCCCCACACCTCCCCCGCCCCCAGGTTCTCCCTCTCCAAAGCAGACCTGCGCCCAGGGAGCGGCTGAGAACCTCGGCACAGCACAGGGACGTCGCAGGCCACCAGCAGTTCACACGGAGCAACTCCTTTCCCAGGGGAATGTGCATTTGAGCACGGAGTAAAGTATTAAGCTAAAGAAGAAAAGTTTTAATGGTGAATTAATGCAGAAACTAGACAGTCAAGAAGTGTATTTTGGGAAGTGACGACATCCTCACCCTTCTAAAATTATATCACGCACACGAATAGAGTTGGAATATCTATTTCCACACAGAGGCGGCCATCTGACAGCCCCATTCTGAGGCCCCAGTCAGGGCCTATGCACTTCAAGTTACTAGAATCCTAGTACTTCATGGAGAGTCTTGGAGAGACTCCTCTCCCGCTGCCTCCCTGGTGCCAGGGGCCCCTTCCTGCTGCCCTTTGCCATACACACCTTTGCCCTCCGTGCGGGGAGGACTCCTTCCTTCAACGTGCAGTCTCGTGCTACTGATAGGTGGCTCTCATTACTAGAAAACACTCTATTTTACCACATTGAATTCTGGCTCCCCTAAATTTTGACTCATTGGTCCTATTTCTACCCTCTGAAACAGAACAGAACAGCAAGTCGAACCTCTTTCTCAGCAATGGCCTTTTGTTTATATGACGACGTTGTCTGTTTGCCATTTTCTGGACTGCGTTCCGCTGAACACTAGTTCCGGGACGTTCCTGAAAGGAGGTGATGAAACGGCCGGGTGGGCGAACAGGTTTGGGGAACGCTGAGCTCACCGAAGTCACACGGCTTTCTCAGCAGCAGGACTGCTGGGACCTTCCTAAGCTAACGCACTGGGCCGTGCTCGGAGAATGGGATGCATGGAGCTCTGCGTTTCAGACCTGGGTGACCGTAGAATGCTCTTTTGGGGGTGCCTCGGGCTCAGCGTCGGGAAACCACTGGTCCTTCAGAATGAGCCCCGCAGTGGGAATCTCGGTGAGCAGGAGGCGGCTTCTGCTGACTCACAATAGCCAGCTGTGCAGGTCCCTCCCCACTCTGCCTTCGGTGATGTCACACGGGGAGCTCGAAATTGGCCACAGTGGGAGGACAAACACCACAGAAACTGGGGACTGCTACAAGTCAGGGCCGTGTCTGCCCAGAGAGCTGCTTGTTCAACGTTTACCAGCACAGCATTCCACCAGAGGCTGCAGGTTAAAGCCACTAGATGCTAGACCTGGCACAAGTCACCCCTCCTCTCTGGCTCTCTGCTCCCACCTACTTGAATCTGTGAGCTCCACAGTCCTTTCCCGCTTTGAGGCGGGACTCCTCTCCGAGCGCTCTTCTAGGTTAAACATCCCCAGTCCATTCACCCATTCCTCGTAGGTTATGATCTCTGAATCTCTCCCCGCCTCGGCTGGCTGCAGCCGGAATGGCCTCCACGCAGTCGGTCTCCCTTTCAGATGGAAGATTCTGCTTCCGGAAGTGGACATCGTCTCTGGCTGTGGCCTGAGCGGCGTGAGCTGGTGAGACGTACAGCACACGTGTAAGGGCCAGAGGATTCTGGAAGGTGGGAGCTCTCATGCAAGGCAGACTTTCCCCACGTCCTCGCCATGGTAGGTCCCAGCCACCGTGCTTCTGTGCTCACACCAGCATCATCCTGCCAGCAACACCCAGGTTCTGGGGCGCAGCGGGAGCAGCGTCTCCCGTGTGACCTTGAGTCAGGAGACTCTGCACCTCGTTCAGTGTCCTTACCTGTGATCCTGGGAAACAACAGCACTTAGCTGTGTGGCCACTGTCAGGATTAGATGAGAGCACACATGCGAGGTGTGAAGGATGTCTGGCACGTGAGTGCTCCACAAAGGGCAGCCTTCATGACGGGCGTTGTTTTCATTAGTCAATCGCGACACCCCTTCCCACTGTCGAGGGTACCGTTGCTGTCCTGCCCAGACCCCCTTTGCCTGGCCCATTCTCCCAGCCCCCTGCTGCTGGAGTGGGAGGGCTGACAGCTCACAGATCCACTCCTCTCGGAGCAGGTGTGAGCCTCCTCCCCAGGAGATACCTGGGAGGCTATTCTCCCTCCCACCCCCCTTGGGGTCCGCACACAGCCAGCGACTGGCTGACTCCGAGATGCGAACGCCTTGCTTCCTTGTGGGGCTACTCTGTGGATCAGGCCGAGGCTGGGCTTCGGCTGAAACCACGTTTGTGTTTAGCTTCTTCTCCTGCGTCTCTCACTTTCTCACGAGCGAGCACACCCTCAGTCAATAATGTGCACGAGAATACCAGGCTCAGGCTCTGCTTCTAAGAACCAGACCTAAGCTACCCACTGAGCCTGGATGTAAACTTAACATCATGCTTCCGTAGCGACCACCCGCGATCACAGCCGGCAGGAGAAGGGAAACCTGTCGGTCTCCCTCCAGCTCATGCACTCTTGCTATCGGGCTGGAAGGCTGTGGGAGGCATCACAGCCGGGGTGAAGCACAGGTGAAGCTGAACAGACCTTACTGAGTAGAGAAGTACCAGGAGGTGAGGTTGGCTGCATAGAGAAGGACTGAGAAATACATGGCCTTGAGGGTTAGGCCAAGAGATTTAGCCTTGATTAAAACTGCCCAAGACTTGAGTCAGGAGACCAACGTTCCAGTGCTGCCGCTGCCCCTCGGCAGCAGGGTGAATCTTTGAGAGATGATTATAAACCTTATCTCACAGGGTGAGGATCACATGAGATAACACTTTGTACATTTTAGAGTGGCTGTGGTTGACACCTGTCGTTGTTGCTTGCCAAGCACATATTTCCACCTTTTCTGATATCGGCATCTCCATGGCTTGGGTCAGCCTTATGCTGATCTCTCCCTTGAAGGCTGGCTGAGTCATGATGATTGACCATAGATGGGCACATGACCCCAATCAGCCCAATGACAGTTATGCCGGTTCCAAGAATGAGCCACTCCCTGGAATTGCTAGGTGCCACTGATGTTACCACGTGGAGAAAACTGCCCTGGGAATGAAGTCAACATGCAGAAGAGGAGGGAACTCTGTTCCTGGCAGCATAAATGATCTGAACCCCTTCCTTCCAAAAATTCCTTTAAAAATTATATATAAATTATTAATACTAAGTGTGTGTGTGCGTGCCTGTGTGTGTGTGTTTAAAAGCTTGCAAAAAACATGGGAAATCACAAGGAATCCAAAAGAAAGATAGAATAAAAATCAGAGCATTTGGCTGTAAGTTTAGGCTGTAGCTGCCTTAGCATGGGGGTGGTGGGCAGTCTTTGGACTGAGGTTGAATTTGCACACGAGAGCAGAAGACAAAGCTTTGAGCTTATTCTAAGTTTAAAATGAGAATTGTGCATGAAAGTGGGATCTTTCAAGCATTGTTCTTGCAGCAAGAGGGTAAACTAGAAAAATGTTGTTAACAGGGAGACAACAGAAAAGTGTCTTGGCCTGAGCTCTGTGGATGGAGGAGTCTCTTCTGATAATTTTTTTTATTATTATTATTTTTTATTTTTTGAGACAGAGCCTCACTCTGTTGCCCAGGCTAGAGTGCCGTGACGTCAGCCTAGCTCACAACCACCTCAAACTCCTGGGCTCAGGCAATCCTCCTGCCTCAGCCTCCCGAGTAGCTGGGACTACAGGCATGCGCCACCATGCCCGGCTAATTTTTTCTATATATTTTTAGTCGGCCAATTAATTTCTATTTTTAGTAGAGACGGGGTCTCGCTCTTGCTCGGGCTGGTTTAGAACTCCTGACCTTGAGCGATCCTCCCGCCTCGGCCTCCCAGAGTGCTAGGATTACAGGCGTGAGCCACCATGCCCGGCCTCCTCTGATAATTTATAATGCAGGTCTATATCTTGTGAGGGGTTGAGGTATGTTGTGGTACTACCCGTATGTCTTGGGAATCCCTAAATCTATAAATTAACATTAAAATAATGCTAGGATGGATAGGCATGGCCCTGGGGAATTGGGCAAAAGCAAAGCCAGACTCTTTGGCAACATACCATCAACCCAAAGGATTCCCCACAGGTTAAGCTCCATTGAAAGCAGCCTCATAATCCTACACAACAAAACACAGGAGGAGTCTGTGCACCTTGAGTGGTAGGCAGGATAGCCAACAAAGAGCAATATTATACACTAACACCCTCAACCCATAAGAACTCCAGGTAGCAGAATTATTAATCTATACAAAAAAGTTTACTTAGAATGGACAATCCTCAAAGGAGCAATCAATAACATAAGAAAGAACATGGCAACATGAGCAAATAAATTTCATGTCATAAAAGAAACAATAGAATTACTAGAAATGAAAAAAATAGTCATTGATTTTTTAAAATATGTGGGTGAGCTAAAGAGTAGATTAGACACAATTGGAGAGAGGATTCATGAACTTGAAAATATACCTGAGGACAATACTTAGCATGCGACCGCTCTTTCATATTTATATTTACATGAATCATATTTATATTTATATTTCATATTTATATGAAAGAGCGGTCAAGAGAGATGGAGGACAGGATTGAAAGGCCCAGGTACGTCTCCTGGGAGTTACAGAAGGAGAGTAGAGAGAATGAGAGAGAAGAAGTGTTAAGTAGTATAATGGATAAGTATTTAGAATTATCTATAGACATTAATCCTCAGATTCAGGAATCAGAGTCTCAGTTAGGGTAAATAAAATTAGATTTACTCCTAGAACATCACACATTATACTAAAAGCACAGAGCACAAAGACAAAGAGAGGATGTTAAGAGAAATAACAGAATAATGGTAGATTATTATAAAGGAAGGACAGTTGGCAACCATAGAACCAATAGCAACAATAAAAGCAAGGAGAAAATGGAATAATGTCTTCAAAGAATTGAGGGGAATAAAAGTCAAATTAGAATTCCATTCAAGAGTCAGAAAAAGGGAAAAGTAAAGGCATTCCAAACAAAGTCTGAAGGGTTTCCTATTAATAGATCTACTTTGAAAGATCTACTGCAGGATTACTTTGAGAAGAAGGAGGCAAGAAGAAATGGTAAGCAAGAAAAAAAAATGATAAACATAGGATGAATCCCATCAGCATTTCTTGCATAAAACTATAGCGATAATGTTAAATAATTTGGGATATAAAACAAAGTATTAGACAGGAATAACATGTAAGATGGGAAGGGGTAAACAGTGGTTAAAATATTCTAAGGTCTTGAATTGTTTGATGATATGGATTTTTATTAACTTCAGAGTTAGTTAAGTATCCATGTTAAAACATTAAGGGCAACCATACACACACACACACACACACACACACACACAGTAGCCTATTTTATATATAGCATATTTGCTATATATAGTGCATATATATATATAAAATATGCCACAAACCAGTAAAAGGAAAAGAAAGGCATAAAGGAAAAATAAGAACACTCAATTGAATAGAAAGAGAAAAAAAGAAGCACAGATAAAACAGAGTAAAAAGAATACAAAAAAAAATGAAATTGTATAAATAAATCCAAATAGATTAGTAAGCAAAATATATTTCAGTAGATTTAAATCTCTGGTTAAAATGCAGACTGTCACAGTGGATATTTAAAAGTTCCAGCTCTATATTGTTTATAAGACGTACGTAAATCATGAGGACACGGAACTGCTGAAAGTAAAAGGATAGAAAAAGTCACCATGCAGGAAAGCAGAGTTGAGAGCTGGAGGAAAAGAGATGGTCTTGAAGGCATCTGCTGACCTCAGAATTCAGCCGTCACCCCTTGAACACGCAGTCGTGTGAGGGGCAAAAGGGTCGTCCTCCTCCTCAGCACGCTGCAGGCTTGTTTCAGTTGGCTGTTTTCACTTGCGGCCGGAAGACGACCGACGGACGGACGTGCGCAGCTTGGGATGCTGGGTACTCTGAGAAGGGCAAGAAGCGCAAGCCATGTTTTAGAAAAAGCAGTCTGGTGGTGAGAGGAAGAGGGGGTCGGAGGAGGAGAGGTTGGAAACAGGCGCTGGGCAAGGCAAAGATCCAGGCGGGCAGTGAGAATTGCTGCGCTGCGGAAATGCCAGTAAGACTGGGGAAGAAATGAGGAGGTTCTCTGAAGTCTGCACTGAAAGTTCGATCTGTCCAACCTTAAAAGTGCTCCTTCACATGCCCCTGAGCGCGTGCCAGGCTTCATAAGACATTAATTGACGGGCCCTTCTGTCCTGAGGAGAGCCTTTTAACCACTTCGGTGTGATGAGGAAAGCTTTAAAGCACTGAAAGCTTGTTTTACTTTACAGGCAGCTTTAGGAAAATAACTATAATAACTCCTACTAAGGACTTGTTAAAAGGTCACAGATTCGTAGTAACTTATTAGCTGAACATCCACACTGCAACTGCAGAGATAAAAGCAAAAGCTTTTGGCTGTCGACTAAAGTCGATGCTGGGCTGTGCGTGCTCATCTGTGGCTGTCGACTACAGTCGACGCTCGTACCAAAGTGGTTAAAAATTTCCAGGTGCTCAGATAATCTCACAAAACGTCATCAAAAAACAAACAAAAACAATAATAGGAATACCCCAGTCACATCTTAGATCAAAGTGATAAGACTGTCTGAAGATCTTTAACCCAGCAACAAGAGTTCAATAAACATAAATTAAGATACAGTCTGCCTGAAAGACTAGCTGCAGTATACATTTCTAGGCAGAAACCCAGGAACGCTGGTGTCTTCAAATGGGACCCACAGGGGCATCTGCTGTCTCTCTGCACTTCATTCTTACGTGCTGAATGAGGCAACCAGACCAGCTCTGTAACATCACTCCTCACTTTGAAATTCTGTGAGTTTATGGATAGCTGAGCAGAGAGGTGTGTGTGGTTCCTTTTGTGCCTCCGTGTGTGTGTGTGTGTGTGTGTGTGATCAACAACCCCTCTGTGGGCTTGTGTCTTCCCCTCGGTGTTGCGCCACGTCTCTGGCTGCCGACCTGCGTGTGTGCACATAATCATCTCTCCCCTCCTGTCTCCCTCGCCTCCTCCTCTCGCTGCCCCTCCCTTTGTCCTCCCCCCAGACTCTGTGAGACGCATGAACATTTCTCAGTTATGTGATGTTCTCAGCAGGAGGATGGAGCCAAATAATGGTGTTTCTAGTTATTACTCTGATGAATCACAGGGGAACAGCCTTCACCAAGGTAGAGCGGCTTGCATAAAATATGTTCATTCAATTAAAAAATAAAAGAAATTGAAAAATAAGATACTGCCAACATGGGGCTCTGAGTTATGTAGGGTTTATGCAGCGATTCTATTTGCAATTCAAGCAAGAAACACGCTAGGGAGGCACCTGTGAGCAAGCAATAGGAGGAGGGGTTCCCACCATCAGATAAAAATCCTATGCCTCAGATGAAGTTTCTGGAATAAGGAAGTGCAGATAGTCCTTGGGTTCTCCCAGGCTCATCTAAGCAAGGGATTCTGTACTAGAGATGCTGCAGCCCCTCAGGGTGAGCACTGGTTGGCCTGTTCCCCACTGCCTGGGTGGCCCTGGTTTGTACTGTGCCCATTGGCTCAGGCGTGGGCATTTGACTCAAAGACACCAGCCTGACCTGTGAGGTGGCCTGACACAAAAAAGTCAAGCTGGGCCAATTGGATTCCATCTCTCTCTGACTCTGGAACTTCACTTGAATCTGGCATCAAGCAACAAGGAGAGAACAAAGCAGTTAACGTGGGAGCTATGAAGCAGAGCGAGTCACCATGGCCATGGACAAATTGAAGGTAGGAGGGAACATAAAGTCAAAAAGGCAGGGGATGACAGTCAGGAGACAGAGGAGTCTCCGAGTAGAGGCTCAGGGAGAAGCAGAGATCTCACGTGGTAGACAAGACCCAGGGGCCCACAGGGGAGGTGGTGAGAGGAGATATGCACCTGGCATTGTTTTAAGAGCTGGGAGAGACAAAAAGGGCCCTCCCTTCACGGAGCTCACATTTTAGTGGACTGTCCCTGAGGGGCCTCTATGTTCTCCACCTTTGACCTGCATGATCACACTTTGTATCATTCCCTATCAATTTCATTTTCCCCTAGCCCCAAACTATTGTACCTTGGGAATATCAGCTCTTATTGCATGGCAGGATTTTTGTTGCAAGCAACAGAAACAAACCTTGGCTAACTTAAGCAAAAGGCTTAAGGCTCATGAAGCTAGGAAAGATAGGAGGGCATCTCAATAGAATTGAAGAAGGGACTTCATGAACCAGGCCTCTCTCACTCCATCCCTCTTTCCCTGCTGCCTGCTGAGCTTGACCACCTTCTGCAGACAGACCACATGTGGCAGGGAAGGTAGCTGCCATCAACCCCTGCTCATACCCTCCCAGCTCTGGATCCTCAGTAAAAGAGAAGAATCCCAGGGAAGATTCTGATTGGCTCAGGCTGCATCAGGGATACTCCCAGACCAATCACTGTTGCCAGAGGAACATAGGTAGCCATGTTAGCCAGCCCAGTATATGTAGCCACCTTGTGGCCAGAGAGTAGGCATCTTTATAAGACAAAAGGTGCTGGGGGAAGAAATATGAGAGGAAGTAATAACAACAGTTACCATGGTCTAATGCCAAAAGAGAAAACCCCAAATGGCAGAGGCCAGATGTGGCTCCAGGCCCCTAAGTCACTGCTGGCCTTCCCAGTACTGGAGCAGGCCCTTGGAGAAAGCATTTTATACCATGTAACTTTGAGTCTATTTACTAATCGCCTCTGAGAAGGTGGCTGCTGGAATACATTAGGATAACTCGATTGTAAGATTTTAATGACATAACATCGAGACCTCGGGAGGCTTGAGCCCTGCAGTCGATCAATTCACATACCCTTCACTCAGGCCCCAGTGACTGAAAATCATTTTGCTCCCTGAGCTCTTAAAGGTCAGGAGTTGAATGCTTCGAGAAAATCTCTTTCTCTATCACAGGAAACCTCTTGCATTTAGCATCCTGTCAGTCAGGAGCGCCCCAGGAGGCCCCAGAAGGGAAGTGTAGAGAACATGTGGCCTGTGTTCCTTTCTTCTTCCTTTTTTCCTTTTGGCTGGGCTGGGCTGGTGTGCGTGCGGTGGGGACGCTGGCCGGGGGGAGCCCGGATAAGCCCGGGTTAGTGGAATTTACACGTCTTCTCCCAAGCCGTTGCACGGGGCCCAGTTTGAACTCTCAGGGCAAGGAAGCCCTTTCCCTCAAACAAGTCTGTTCCAGTTTGTATCACAGTTTTGGGAGAAGCCAGGAAAAAGCTGGGGACACCACTGAGAGGGAGGCACCCCACCCCCAGTCCAGCACCTCGGTCACCTCCTCAAGAAAACCTTTGGCTTCAAATTGGCTTCAGAGGCTCAGGGCAGGTGTCCAAAATGCAAATGAAGGCCCAGTGCCTCTGTGACCTGCTTGGCAGGGAATCTCAAGCTATGTGTCCCCCTCTGCTAACTGGCCTGCAGCTTAATGACATGCAAATGGGAGGGACACTGTCTGTCAAATGGGGCCCACTCCTTTTGTTCCTCCCTGCCAGCCGGGCAGCCTTTTCTAAACCAGTTTTGGCTGAGGACAGCTGCGGGGCTAACGGGCAGCGCTGGGCCATGCGTGCTGGTTGCCTGGAAACTGTAGGCAGCTCTGGGGGCTTCAGGTGGTGGACAGACCCTCAGGGCCCCCGGCAGGAGTAGGGATGCCTTTGCCTCTGTGTTCACATGCAGGGATCCCTGTGGTGCTGTGCAGAGCACGTGACCTCAAGTGGGGCCCTCTCTGAGCCCAGCTCTCTCACCTCTAAAGTGAGGCAGCTGTTCTCAAACGGTGTTTCACTGAAGACAAGGAGGCCTTGAGGCTACCTCCCACCTCCGGCCCAGCCCGAGCGGCTCAGGTCTGTCTGCATTATAAGCTGGGGTTCTCAGTAAAAAAAAAAAAATTAAAGATTCATCTGGCGAAATAAATACTTGTGAGGCATTAGACCCGACGGCCTGCCATGCCCTTCCCATGTTCCACAGGCCGCGGCTTGCCTCCAGGAGGTCTTGCAAGATAGGCAAGCACAGGCAGCTCCATCTCTCCGCTTCACAGATGGCAAAACTGAGACCCAGAGTGGGGAAGTGAGTTTCTCAGAATCACACCGCTGACTGGTATCATGCTGAGGTCAAAGTGCTCTCTGCAGATCCTAGACGGGCGTTCTCTCTGTTGAAACCCACTGCATGGGATGCCAAGGTCGGGCTGGGAGGAACGGGCCTCAGGGGATTCCAGCCCTGGCATTGCATGGATACGAGCAGGTCAGAAGAGTTTGCTCCTCAGATTGGGCTGGCCACTGGAGGAAGACTCTGATGCCAATACTGACCTCGGTTACTCGGCCAGTCGTGTTTGTGTGTATAGCTCTGTGTGTGTGTGCACGTGGGTGTGATAGGATGGTCGCCTACCCAACTGTCCTCCCTTTTAACAATGTCCTGTGGACCACATGCCAGCCTGTCACGTCGCCAGACACTGTCTCGCGGATGTGTGTTCCAGCAAAGGTTTACCGAGTACTCACCTAGAGCCTTGCACCGGGGAGGGGAGTCCAGGGACCTCACGTTCCATCCTTGCCACCAGCCACCTGTGATCCAGGGGGGAGTCTGCACACAGCCGGCGCACTCTGAGCAGGGCAGTCCTTGCGGGTCCTGGCTGTGAGTTCAGGGTCCCCCTCAGCAGCCGGTTCCTTCCTCAGGTCTGAGGACTGCGACGTCTAAGCAGAACTGAGCCTTCCTCGGGTTCACGGAGGTTCCCACTAATTCCACGAGGCTCTGTGTGAGGTTCTGCACTTACCAACTCATTTAATCCTTGTGACAGTCCTTTTAGACAGGGACAGCAATCGCTCCCATTGTGCAGCTGAGAAACTGAGGCTCAGCAAGAAGAGAAAGTGTCGTGACCAAGGTCAACCGGCTACGGAGGAGCAGAAGAAGGAGAATGAGGGAAATCGCTTTTATAACTACAAGTCCATTTTCCCCTCACTACATCCAAGCCTTCCTTTAAAGAGGTCTCTGGGGATGGGTTAGCCAATGGCCGTGACTCTCTTGCCATATTAATGACCTAATGGAGGCCGCGTGGTCGAACGCAGACTCACAGGAAGGTGGTCTGGAGCTCCCGCTCCCTTGGTGGCTGCCGTGGGCCTAGCGGAGTCATCTCGTCCGTCCTCGACCAGGAGGTTGGGTCAGGGGTGGCCTCCACACTGCCCCACGTCTGTCAGGCCCCACCCGGGTCCGCGGCCGAATCGCGGGGGGCTGCCGGGCTCTGCCGAAAACGAACAATCTGCTAAGAATTGCAGAGGGCTGTGAATGGGACTATTTTCTAACTAAAGCCGAGGGTGCCAGAGGGGATGTTAGCTATCTGTGGGATTTATTGATCTCGCAGTCCCAGGCTACTGGGGAAACAGTTAGAGGTCAACACGCAACACGAAATGAAATTTGCAGCTGTCAGATCAACCGCTTGGAAACACTCCTTCGCCCTTTCACCTCCACTGTCTGTCAAGAGGGATCATTCTCGGGAGCAGAGCCGCCTGGGGCTGGCGCCGCGCGCCATGTGGGCAAGGGGGCAGCGGAGGCCGGTGAGCCTGGCACCGCGGCCGGAACGCTGGTCTGGGCGGCCTGGGGTCCTGTTCGGCCCTGCTGCTCCCTCTCTGTGGGACCTGGGCCCACCACCCTGTTCTCTGGGCTTGGCTGGGATTTCTCCCCACCTGAAAAATCCCATCCTGTGTATGAACGCCCCTACGCCTAGCCTTCCTGTTTGGCTGCAGTCACAAGCGATTTTATGTGAAATCTCCCTCCTCAAAACCAGTCTGAGTCATAACATGACAGACGCAGGTTTTTGTTGTCTCTTTTTCCTCCCCTGTCCTGACTTTCGCCCCAGGCCTACCTTGTGCTCAGCCAATTCCTGGTGAAGTCCTGGCCAAAAGGTCCACTTACCGTGGCTCACCGTTTATCCACGCCACTCGCCTGTGAAGGCGGCACGCAGGGGAGGCGGCTGATTTTAGGTGGGGGCGGGAAGTGATGCTCTCAGCTCTCTGCCCTGACCCCGTCCCTCAAGTACTTGGGGAAGTTCTAAAGTGAGCAGAGGTCGGCCGTCTCCTTTCCTAGAACACTCAGAGCCCTTATGTCTCCAGGAGGGTAACACACTATTGGGCATATCCCAAAACGGTACACGGCGTGTCTCAAACTTTTTTCCCATGGAACATTTGGAGGGCCTGGTGTTCAGTCTGAGCTAGTCTCACCCCCAATTTTAGAGCTGACGACTGTGCAGGCCAGAAGGCAGACTGTGCGGCCGCCACGCAGTGCACAAGAGGCAGAGGGGCGGCCTGAGTCTGGGTCTTTGCTTTCGCGCCAGGTTTTCCCACCACCTTCCCACGTGGTACCGAAGACACTGCTGAGTCTGGTCTTACAAAGCCCACTCTGTGGAGAGCTTCCAGAAAACCACTGTCCTGGATTCAGCATCTCCAGGCACACCCCACTAGATGCAGCTGGACACCCCCTTCGCCTGCTCGCCCCACCCCCACCAGCACAACTGCGGGAAGTTCCAGAACTCCTGAGGGGTCCTATCTGAGTGGAACAGGAATTCGGGTTTGTTTTCTCCTGACTGGATCAGCTCCATCCTTGAAATGTGGCTCATGAGTAGCTGAGCTCGGGCGCCCGTGACAAGGAGTACAGTGCCTGGGGTGCCACTCTCAGAGAAATTTGGGCAGGTCACGTCTGCTCTGCATCTGCGCGTGGTCTGCACCTGGGGACCCACGGTCCAACGTCTCTGCCCCAGGCAGGAGAGAGGAATATCCACTGCTGCTCTTGGCAGCATCTTGCCTCGTCCGTGCAGTGCGGATGTGGGCTGTCGAAATCTGATGGCTTGAAAGCTAGGAGGCACCTGCCCTGCAGTCTCTGCCCACCATGGGCAGACTCCAAACTGCACTCACAACCTCTGCAACCTCTCTTACATGAGCCTTGCTTTTCCGGTTTTGCTAGTGACACCCCGAGACTGAGCCTCCAGCGCTCTCCCTTTGGTATTGCAGCAGCTCTCTGGCAGTCCTCTCTGCCTCCACCAGACAGACTTTCCTCCATCCAGGGCTCCCTCTGTCCCCAGCCACTCACAGCCCTGAGTCCTCACTCTCTGTGGGCCCAACTCTTTCCACAGTTGTTCTAAAACTCTCTGATAGCAGTGATGGTCACACAGCTCTGTGAATATACTAAGAACCACTGACTTGTACTCTTAAAAGCATGAATTTTATGGTATATGAATTATATCTCAATAGGCTGCTATTAAAAAGACAACTTGCTAGGAACCCCCTCTTTATTGCAATGTTTCTCAAAATTTTCTACCAAGTCATTTCTAATAGAGGAGAAGTGATGGTACCCACAGGACTGGAAATAGGCTTAAATAGCCTGTCTTAATCATTGATTCATTTGTTCATTCATTCATTCAGCAAGTAGTTATTGTGCATTTTCCATGTGTTAAAAATGTAGTAATAATCAAAATAGGTGTAAGCTAACCCTCACACAGTTTAGTTAAGTAGGAATTTTCTTTGAAGTCTCATGTTTTAATTGATTAATTAATTAATTTTTAGAGATGAGGTCTCTGATGCCCAGGCTGGAGTACAGTGGCACAATCATAACTCTCAGTAACCTCAAATTCCTGGGTACAAGTGATCCTCCTGCTTCAGCCTCCCGAGTAGCTATGCAGTATGCACCACCATGCTCGGCTAATTTTGTTTTTTTAAATTTTTGTAGACATGGAATCTCACTGTGTTATTCAGGCTGGTCTTGAACTCCTGGCCTCAAGCGATCCTCCCACCTTGGCCTCCCACAGTGCTGGAATTACAGGTGTGAGCCACCACATCAGGCCTTCATTTTTAATTTAAAACTGCATGTATGTTTTACATTCTACTCAATAATATACCTGTGATAATTTTAATATAACATATTTTTCCAAAACTCTTCAGCTAATATTGCTGCTCTGGGAAGACACTCCTTGCTGGCCCAGGCCTTCACGTACCTTCTGTCCCATCACCCTGTTCCTCCAGGGGACCCTTAAGCTGTCGAGGGGGTGGAGGAGACTCCCCAACACCCCACTCACTCCCCCTCTTTGGGGGGAAGCCTGAATTTGGGGGCTTACCCTCAGCCAGAGGGAGCTGCCGACTGGGCAAGGGACTGCATCCCTGTGGCCAGCATGGGTTCAGAAGCCACGTGTGACCCAGTTCTGGCTCATGGGACGTGAGGCGGGCGGATTCTCAGGGAGCGCGACAGGAATCTGTGCTCTGTTTCTCTCCTGCTGGAAATGAGCAAGGGAGCCCGTAACACCGGCTGCCGCGTGCAGATCTCTTCTGTCCCTGAGAACCAAGCAGAGATGCACACAGGAAGGTGCAGCTGAGAAAATCCCCAGAAATGACTGAGCGGGGGCCCTGGTCCTGAAGCCTGCACAGTTGTGTGAGTCAACATATTGTTGAAGCCTTCTCATTAAGTCAACTTTGTCACCACAGCTGTGAGTACCCTAACGACTGGAAGGGACTGTAGGTCAAAGTCTAACATCTTAGCCAGGTTGTTGAGCCTTTTGTAATCTGCAGCCAAATCCCCACCTACCTCCTCAACCTCAGGTGGGTTTAACATCTTCTTTGGTGTCCCCTTGTCATGCTGTTCCTTCAGATTACACACTGTTCCCTGAACCTATCATAATTTTTCCTATCTGCCTTTCTTTGCTTGCCCCTTGTTTATCCCAGAGCACCTCTGGCAGGAGAGGGGAGCCTGGGCCAGATGAGGAGGGGTACACCCAAGGATGCTGGGGTCCTCAAGGCCCAGCAGTTTCCAGGGAAGGGCCTGCTTATTGGGACCGGGCTGGGACTGCCTCTCTCCAAAGAGAGAGCTGGGCCCTCCCTATGGACCTCACTGAGCTGACCTGGCCCAAAACGTACGGACTGAAGGGGAGACACGTAGTGAGGGGCAGAGGGGCGATGGGAGAGAGGCAGACAGGCCTGGGGAGGGGAGGAGGAGAGGAGGGGGAGGCCGCAGCAGATGTCAGGAGGAAAGGGAGGGAAAGCCAGAGACGGTAGAAAGAGAAGGGAGGAGACGAGGGAAGAGAGAGAAAACGGAAAGAAGGAGCAGTGGAAGGAGGAGACGAGGGAAGAAGGAAGAGGCCGGGGCAGGAGGGGCCTGCGGGAGGAGCTGGGGACGCGCAGGCTGCGGAGCGGAGCAGAGAGGCAGCCAGGCGCTGCACGAGTGCGTGGCTAAGTTCCGGAGGGAGCAATTTTATCAATAGCACTTTACCATACAAGTGATTCTCATCACAGCTGGTGCTAGGTGGGTTGGGAACGGCAATAAAAAAAACAGTTTTATTAGAAAAAAATCATCCAGGTTATTTGAAAACGCTGTACGCACGCCCCTTCAGGCTCTGGTGGAGGAGGCCAGGGTGGGCAGACAGCCGTTCGGAGACTCGGGGCACGGCCCCAGCACACACACACACACACACGCACATGCACACACACGCGCACACACGTATGTGCATATACACACACATACACACAGGGCATAGGAGAAAGTGCATGGCTATTAAGTCTCCACAGAAAGGGGCTGGAGACAGAAAGGGGCATGTGACACCCTGGCTGGAGGATGGTGCCCCTGGCAAGGCTGGGGACGAGGAAGAGAGGAGGCACTTCTGGGCTCTGTGTCAGGCACCTCCACACGTGTGATCCATGTCATGTGAGGTGCTCTCCAGCCTAGACAGGGCTTTTCTGGCACTTGCAGCCTCAAGAACTAAGGCCACATATCACAAAGGACCAAAGAAGGCTAGAAGAATCAAAGAATGTCAAAGGAGTCATAAAAATCACAGACCTGCATTGCTTGGAGCCCTGGGCTTCTGGAAGGGGCTGTGATGGATGTAGGGAAGGAGTGGGGGAGCAGGGGCCATAGTTCTGCCCCTACTTCACTTCGATGTCTGTTTTTAGATTTTAATTTTCTGTGTTAACATTGGAGTTTTTTTAAACCAATTTTTTAACAATATGTAAAATAAATTTAAAAAAGGAAAAAAAATTCTGATCTAGTTCAGCCCATTTTACAGATAGAGGAACTGAGGCCCCGAGAGGTCCCTTAGCTTGCTGGTGACAAAGTCAGGGTGCATGCCCACTTTAAGAGGCTGTTCCCACAGGCTGTTTTTCTTCCATTTATTTAACGAGAATGTGTGGTTAATGGGGGCCGGGGGAGCCGAGGTGAGAGGGTTTATTATTCACACTGAGATGACATCAATGCAAACACCAGGCTTAAGAATGTTCCTACTTCCCACTGTGTTCTCCAGCTAGCAAGAGTCCTCTCCTGGCAGGTGAGCAGTCCTTGCACACCTAATGCACTATTTCCACAGCATATTTATTGATTCTAAATACTTGAGAGGGGAGGTTTTATTTTTCTCTTTGCCTTTTTTTTTTCTTTTTCCTTAAACCATGCGACTCTCCACAGTGGTTTATTAGAGCTGTAGCATTTCATAAACCAGAGTGGACTTAAACTTTATCACCCCTCCCCGATTTATTGCTTCCGCCAGGTGATAGTGTAAATATTCCTGGAGCTGTTAATAGTCCCCGGTGTGAACGGAGAGTAGAGGTTTGTGAACAAATGGTTCGTTGCTAGCAAACTGGAAAATACAATTGTTAGATTCTTCATTGACATGAAACATAACAGGTCCTTGCATGTGGACGCCTGCTGGTGTTTCTCAAAGGTTGAGATACCCTGCCTCGCCTTACTGATCCCAGCACCTCTGCCAAGTAGGTAGCACACGAATTCCCACTTTACAGAAGGGGAAGCAGGACCCCATAAGGACAAGATTCACACTCATGTTGGAGCCGTGATGAGTGCTTTTGTTTGAGCTGTGTTGAACAAGGCCACTCGTGCACACTCCAGCTAGGGGCTTTACTTGGTTCTTCCCAGCCTGTGAAGGGCTGCAGTCTTCAGGGGACAGATAAAGTTGAAATTCATGGAGACTAAGTGACTTCCCTAAGGTTGAAGGTCATTTGACGAGAAAGTGAAGGAGCAGGGATAAAGGTCAGGAGGGAGCTCTGGAAATGCAGAATCCCCAGCACTGAGTGCTAAGCGCGGGGCAATTTGTCACCTGCCAGGTTCTTAGGAACACACTAGAGGAGAAATAATGCCCCAATTATCCTTTTACCCAAATGCAAGGGGAAGGCAGGGTCAGGGGAGTCCTTCTCCACTCTGCTTTGCGGGGAGAGCTTCCCAGGACCCTGGTGTGTGTGCCAAGAGTCATGACCCGATTGTGTGGCACAGGCCAGCAGGTGGCTTTGTCTGAGGTGGACCCCCTGAACGCAGTACCCGCAAGGGTAGGGGCCCTTGCACCTCACTTACCATCCAGGCCAAGACAGGCCCAACTCGCCCAGTAGGAGACGAGCATTTTTGCTTCATGTCCTGTTTGTCTTTGTAATGGCTCGATGGCCAAGTTAGCACACATCAAGCGTCTACTGTGTGCTCCAACACACCCAGCTGCTTCTAGCTGCTCCGTTCCCCCTATTAAAATACCCCTTCTGAAGGGTACCCATGTTTTGGACTTTTCCTGATCTTGAAATCCCATCAAAATGTATCCTTTTTGTGTCCCATGTTTTAGAGACATACCAGAAAATCTGGTAGATGAACCTAAACAAAGCCCTCACCAAAAGGCTTCTAATTTATGTTATCTATTCCCCCTTTTAGAAATGCAGTAAAATCCCTCTGAAGTAGTGAGATCCAGAAAGACCTGAATTGAGCCCTACTTCATCACTTACTAGCTGTGTCTGAGCAAGTCACTTAACCTCTCTAAGCCTCAACCTTCTACTCTGCAAAAAAGCGGGCAGGAGGATTACAGCGTGACTGTTATCAGGAAAGATCCCCTTTCTCTGCCCTTTCAGTGGCCTTATGGAGAAGACAAAGTAGTGGTGAGGCTTCCCATCCTTCAAACCTCCCTCTCTCCTGATGTATCACTTCCTGCCCCAGAGCTGAGAGCTGCCTCCTGCCTGGCACTCCGGAAGCCTTTCCTACCAGTGTCCCCAGATTGTCAACTTCTCCAGGGCAGGAACCATCACGCACAAAGCACTGGATAGAAATCGTGGGTATTTTTATTTTCCCCGTACTTTGAGGAAAGCCACGTTAACTATCAGCTGATTGACAGATTGGGGCCCTGGCTAGGCACCAAGAGAGGGACTATATTTGGTGAACTTTTAGTTTTATATCTTGACAACCACCAATTCAGGCTACTAATCCTCAAAGGCCAGCTTACACCCATCCCTTCAGAAACCTTCCCAAAAGCCCACCTCCGTTTTGGAGCATATTTCATTGTTTCGCAAAGATTTGTTTCCTTATGTCCTCGCCCAGCTCTGTCCCTCATTCCCTGACTGAACCAGGTTCCGGCACTCAGCAGAGGTCTTGAAGTACTAAAAGGCCTGGATTCTAAACATGCCAGTGTCTACAGTACCAGCTCAGGCAGAATCGGTGACCAGCTCAGCCAATAGAAAAGAACCAGCTATAGTAAGCACTTCACCTGTTTTCGTGCATTTGCATGACAGAAAAAGGGTTTTAAAATGCTTGAGAACAGTTGGCTCTCTTAAACTAACTACATATGCCCTTTGTAGTCCTATTTACCCTTCATTTTTGTCCAATGAATGAATGACTGAATGCCGGTGGGTGGTGCCCACACTATCATACTGGGCCTTGAAGTCCTAACAGATCTATCCATGGTGGGCGGTGGTAACAGAAGGGCAGGGCCATCAACTATTACTGGGAGGGACTGTTGGGCCTCCTCAATGTGACCTCATGCCAGCGGGTGTGGTGCTCTTAAAGGACACAAAGAGACGCAGAGTCTTATAGACACAAACTCACACAGAGTCGGAGAGACAAAGGCAAAGACTTTGAGATAAATGAAGGAGTGGAGACAAAGAGAACAAGTCACAAATATGAAGACAGTCACACAAAAAGTAGGGTTGGCCCCAAATGATCAATAACAAGACCCGTGTGACATCGGGAGGCTGCACTGGATGCCCAGGAAGGAGAAAGCACAGTTCTTCCATCGGGGACCTCCAAGTGTAACCACAGGGGCGGGATGTTTGTGCAGGGGTGAGCACAATCCCACCGGCCAACACACACCCCCACGACTGGCAGGAGAAAGGCTTGATGGCAGAAAACAGACCTTCCTGCCCCTTCAAAGGTGTCTAACCAACAAGCTTGATTTCTGTCCCCTCCTCCAAGCTTTCTGAGATGTCTTGATTTCCTTTTCTCTGAGGACACAACAAAGGGATTAATTACTTTCGTAGCACATTGTTGTGGGTCTGCTTTTTCTTCCTAGATAGCCTGCAAGCCTCCTGAGCTATGACCACAATCTAGCTGTTGATACACTTCCTGCAATTCTTTGCAAAGGGGCTGGTGTCTAAAAGTTGCTCAGTGTAAACCGATTACAGAAGGAAAAAGAAGAGCCAGCTGTTTGGAACATGACCCAGCCTTGATGGCCTACTTTTTTCCCTTGAAGGGAAAGGTATGATAAGATAACCCCCATTTCATTCCTTCTGCAAGTTTAGAGGTATATGTTTGGGTGTGGGTGGGAGGAAGGAAGAGAGTGTGGGTAGTGGGGGCGGGGAGATGGGGAGATGGATGGATGTGTTTTGTCTGCCCAGAGCCAAAGAGAAGTGTCTGTGTTTCCAAGGGCATGTGACACACCTGAGCATTCATGTGACCAGTCCTGCCCAATCAGAGTTCTCTACTACACAGAATCCAATCAATCTGAATTATGATTGGTTCAGAGCTGGGAAATAAGGCCAATCAGAATCCTCCCAGGGTTTCACCGGAATTCTAGAGAAAGAGGCCGTCCTGTGGTCAGAAACAGCCAGTGATGCGCAGCTTCAAGGCTACGGGGACTGGTTTCAGCAGGAAGTACCGGGAGTACCTGTCTGGGAACAAAACCAACGCCGAAAAGTGGAGTCTGGAGCTGGAGAGAAAGAGGCCTTGAAGGGACCGGTGATTCAAGTGTTTGAACCGGCCTGCTTCTTGAATCTCTCAGTTTTGTGAGCCAATAAACCCCCTCTTGCTTTTTTTTTTTTAAATTAAGACCAATCATTTGCAATGGAAAGAGCCCTGACTAATACAGTGAGTGGGCAGTCAGTGCACTTTACTCAGACCCTGGTTTCGAAAGAGAGCCATGTGCTGTGGGGAAGATGAAACTGCAGTCGCTAGCAGCTTAGACTGCAGGCAGGAAGGAGCCAGCCCTGAGAAGATCTGAGGGATGGTTCCAGGCGAGGCAGCAAGGGCAAAGGCTCTGGGGAGGGAGGGCGCCTGAGCGACTGAGACACAGAGGGAACCCATCGTGGCTGTAGCCGAGTGAGCAAGGAAGAGTGAGGGAACAAGGCAGAACTGCGGGCAGGTGCAGAGCCTGTCGGGCCTTGAGGATGGACATGGGGAGCTCAGATTGTCTTCCAGGACGGAGGATCTCTGGGGAGCGAAGGGATCTGACCGGCTCTGGCTGTTGTGAGGACAGCGGCCTGTAGAGAAACAGGAATGGAAGCAGAAAGGTGAGTGAAGAGGCCCATGGAATAGTCCAGGTGGGCAGTAAATGGTTTCTTGGGCTTTGGTGGATGGAGGAGACAGAGAGATGAGTGTGGATGCAGCATGTACCTTGGAGGGAGAGCCTGCAGTATTTATTGGCACACTGGATGTAGGAAGTGAAGGAATGAAAAATCAGATATTTCCTGAAAGACCAGGGAGTAACAAGTTTCGTGCATATGTGTGCCACCAATGCAAATGTGCTTTGAAAAGTTAAGTGCTAAATGAATATGTTCTAGGCTATCGTTTCCTGGAGGGCAGGAACTGGGTTCAGCCTGAAGATTGGCTCAGAGTGGGCTGGATGGCTGGGTGGGTGGCTGGGTGGACAGGTTAACAGGTGGGTGGATTTTAGAAGGGATGAATGCATGGATGGATGGGTGGGAAACTGGATGGATGAGTGGATGGGTTGGTGGGTGGATGGATTTTAAGTGGATGGGTGCATTGATGGATGGATGCGGATGAGTGGGTGAGTGTTGGGTTGTGTGGATGGCTGGATGACAGGCTATGTCCCCTTTGGATGTCAAGGCCACATCAGAATCTTCTATTGCAGGAAGAGAGGGACATTACCTCCTCTCACTTGGGCTAAGAGGCTGTCTCAAGCCTCTCCAGGAGGGCCAGTGGGGACTGACTTAGGAGGCAGCTAGATTTGGGTACCCTTGGCTTAGAGAGAAGCACTACATGCCTGTGAGCCCAGAATCCAGAAGTGCCGCTTCCTGCCCAGCACCTGCCGCTCCCTGGGATCCACAGGGATGGGTAGGTCTCACCCACCCCAGTCCTTTCTCCTCCTGGCCTCTCCCATGAACTTCCCCAGGAGGGCTTCCAGGGATCCTCTCTCGCAGGCCGAAGGAGAGAGCAGCTGCCCCCACTGGCCAGCGTCCACATTGGAAGTGTCTGTGGACGTGTGAAGGGAAATCCCCCTTCAATTAGATACCCACATAAGCTCTGTGAGGAAGAGGATGGCTACACCTGGGCGTCAAGGGGTCTGGATTCCAGCTGCATGCAACTTCTCACGTCTTCCCTGGACTTTGTATAAAACTGGATTCAGTGATCTCTAAGATCTTTCATAGAGATTTTATAAAATATCAATTTCTTGGTTGTTTTCATGATTTTTACTTTTTTAGAAAACAACTTTATTGAAGTATGATTTACATACCATAACATTCATCTATTTTAAATGTATAATTCAATGATTTTTAGTAAGTTTACAGAATTGTGCAATCATCACCACAATCCAATTTTAGAATATTTTCATCACCCCAGAAAGATCCTTGTGTCTGTTTTCAGTCAATCCCAGCTCCCACTCCAAGCCCCAGGCAACCATTAATATGCTTTCTGTCTCTGTATTTGCCTTTTCTGGATGTTTCATATAAATAGAATCATACAATATGTGGTCTTTGTGCCTTACTTCTTTTACTTAGCATAATGTTTCCGAGATTCATCCATGTTGTGGTATTTTTTAAACAATGGAAGTAATTATAAGTTTTAAAACAAGGACTTAATCTTACTTTTCTAAATAATCTCCTGACAGATTCCAACATTTGTTTTAGACACAATGGATTTGAATGAGGTTCATTCCAACTTTCAAAGCTTGAATTTTCAATGTAAATTTTGGACAAGCCTAGATTCTTAGTTCTATACAGCAAATATCTGGTTGATTTGCTTGTTGGCTGGCTGGGTCCTCTTGGGCCAACTGATTGGCCACTTACACTTGCTAGTCCTTTCCAGCTGGTTTACTCATCACGTTACCTCTGAAGACATCCACTGTCTTCCCTTCAGCAGATTGGGAATGGATTGCTTCAGCAGCCACAGAGTTTTTTGTTTGTTTATTTGGCACATTGCAGCATTTTGCCTGGGAACATCACTAGGAGAGAGGCCATTTTCAAGAACAGGGTGAGCGGGGATGCATATATTTACAGCGACCCGTAGGCCAGCCCTGACATGGTTGAGTGGGAGTATCAGGCTGTATTTGTCCACGGATCTTTTCAACCAATGGACATCGGCAGCCCACTGTGTCCCAGGTAGTGCACCAGGTTTTGGACATAGAGGTGAACAAAATTGGATTTACATGTCCTGCTTGCTTCAGTGTGCCACCTTGAGCAAATTATTATGTAACTTCTCTGGGCCTTGGTTTCCTCATTTGTAAAATGGGGATAATAGTAGTGCCTGCCCCATAGGATTTCTATAAAGAAATAATGCTGCCAAATACTTGGAACAGTGCCTGGCACTTCATATATGCTCAGTAGGTGGTGGCTACGGTATTATCATAATTGACATTATTGTGGCACACCCCTGCCCTCGGATAATTAGCATTCTTTAAAGCAACACAGACATGGAGTTAAACATCCATAATCAACCTGATGGGTGCTCAGTGGGCATTTGCTCAGGTTACTGGGGGCTCACAGAGGAGGTCATGCTTGGCCACCACCTAGCATGGGTGTGGAAGATTGGCCAGTCACGTGTACTCTTCCAGACATGGACACATCAAATGTATTTTTGAACAACTCTGATTATATACCATCCCCATGATGGGATTAACATCCAGTTCCACTTGGACTGTCCCCAGCCCAGCTCCTCTGTGTCATGGCTGGTCTTGGCGTCTGCCCTGCCCCCTCCCATCCCACACCCTTGTGCTGCCCTGCCCCCATCCCGTCCACTGCTTCCTCGCTTGTCCCATCCATCCGTCCGAGTCCTTCTTTCCGAGGTGCTGCTCATGTCTGGCCTGTTCCCACAGTTCTTTCCAGCTCCTCCAGCACACCTGGCCCTTCCGTCACGCCGTTAAGGGCTCTGAGGTGTAAGGAGGTAACTTGGAGGACTATATAAAAGGTCTTATCCAACTCCCTTGTTTTACAGATCTAGAAACTGAGGCCCTAGGAGAAGTGACCTGACACAGGGCACCAGTGGCACCGTCCTGCAGTGAGCTGTCCTCCTTAGGAGTTGCCCGGAGTCCCCCTCCCTCGGACAGCCTCCTGTCCATCCCCAGGGCCTGCTCCTGCGTCCTAAATGCCTCTTCCATCCACCCGCCCAGCCCGGAGCCACTACCCTTTCCTGTCTCCTTCCTGATTGCCCTGCCTTCCCCTTCCCTTTCCACCTCTGGTGTCCCCAGTGCAGCAGGAATGAACTTTCTAGAATACAAACCTGATTATCCCACTCCCCCACTGAGAATTGTCAGTGGCATCCCACTGGCTCTAGAATAGCCCACGCTCCCTAGCAAGCCTTTCCAGGCCAGCGTCGGCGGGAGCCTCGGCCCTGCGGCCTCTGACCTCCCGCGTTCCACAGGTCCACCAGAGGGGGGTGTCCTCACGTCTTCCACCCTACCGTGCCCTTCTCACCCCCGGGTGTTTGCACAGGCCCTCGCCTCTGCCTGGGACTCTGTCCATCCCTCCTCTCTCTGCCAGTCGATCCAACTCCCTTAGCCTGGATGATAACTACTCCTCTTTAAGACCTTCCCTGCCCCACTTAAGCCTGCTCTGGGCCCTGTCATTCTCTGGACCTCTTCATACGCCCACCCACTCCTGCAATCGCTGCTGTAGCGCCATCTTCCCCAAGCGACTCTCAGCTCATACCTGCCGCTCTCAGCACAGTGTCCCACCGATAAAGGCGGCCGATGCGTGTTGGGTTCTTGCTGTTCTCGTCCTTTTCTTTTACTTGATAGGACAAGTTACATGGTCCCTAGTGTTCCCACCTTGCCTTGTCACTGAACAGTATCGGGGCGGGAGGGGCCCGGAAATAGCTCTCCTCCCTTCAGACAGGCAGGAATCAAGAAGTCAGCTTTATTTCTGATGCGAGCTAGGCTGCAAGATGTGTTCCGCCAAGAGATCATGCCCACTCTCTCGCTGCCCCTCCCGCCCCAGCCACGCCTGGGGCCTGCAGGGCTGCCCGGGACTGCTGCCTCCTGGGAGGAGAGCGGGCAAGGGAGAGGTTGGAGGTGCTGCGTCTCTGACTGGATCAGAAGCAACAGATGCCCAGCCCACCCCGTCAACTGCGGCCAGGTGGGCAGGGCCTGTAAGCACCGGCGTGGTCATTGGAACCCCTTGGCTGGACCTAGGGAAGGCACGTTTCTCACGAGAGGGGAAGGTGCTGGATAAACGGAACAATCGTTGTTCCAGGCTATCGGAACTTCTCAGTATGTTCTTTCTGCTCCAGACACTGCCCTTTAAGAGAAATATTTTAAAATAATGACATTGTGGTTCCCAATCTTTGTGGGGAAGGCCTGTTTATAATATAAAAATATGTCCCTGTCTCCTGCCCTCCCATTCCCTGTGATAATGACACTTCTCTAATAAAGCTTGGTGCTCTGCAGAGATTTCGAATTGGTTACCAAATATCCGTTCTCCCCTCTTCCTTAGTTAGCAGAATCCCACTTTGTGACTGAGCACATTACAGCCAAGATAAAAGATTGCTTCAGCTGAGATGTGAGCACGTGATCAGATTCTGGCTGATGGCAGCTTTGTGTGGCACTTCTGGAAACTCATAAAAGAGAAGATATGCCTTTCTTTCCCCTTTTCCTGCTGCCCGGAACACAGACGTGATGGCTGAATTTCAGCAGCCATCTCAGACCATGGGGTTGGAAGCCACATTGTGAAGATGGCAGAGAAGAAAGCAGGAGCCGCAGCGTCTGATAGAATCATAGCGCTTCCACGTCAGCTCCAAAATGCCTCCCCCAGCCTTCTGTGCGAGGGAGTAAGAACTGTCAATCTTGTTTTAAGCTATTGCTATTTGAGTTTTTTTCATTGTACGAAGCTGAATCTAGTCCTAAGAAATACAGTACCAAAAGATTTAGAGAATCCTTGAAATAAGGCTCCCGGGAGTCTGTGTCCCAGAGTTTGGGACAATTGAACGAGAAAGCAGACTGCTAAGGAAATCATGATGATGGGGCAGCAGAGAGGAGACTAAAAACCACATCCACTGGGATGTAGTGGCTGAACTGGGAAGGTTTAGGCAAAAAGTGAGCACATCCAGGGCATACATTTATATGGGACAGGTCCAGAGAAGAGTGATGAAAATTCTGGGAGGTTCCCAGAACCTCACAGCATAAACACCACAGTAGGGCAAAATTCATCACTGACCTCCTAATAGTTAGGCTGGCTCAGAAATGGAACAGGTATATTAACATGAAATGGGTGGCCCCCAATTACTGAACTGCCTAACAGTTGATTAAATGATGTGATTCTAAAAAAATTAGAGAAAGCTTTCCCCTAAAGTTGTGACTTTACTTTAGAATTGTTGATGTCCGCTATAGCTTTTAGAACCCTAGAAGAGGGCAAAGCACACAATAGGTGCTCAATATATCTTTGTTGAATGAATGAATGATTCACTCATTCATTTGCTGCTTAGAGACCAATTTCTATTTTGATCCAAACAAACAAACAAAAACTAGGGAATTGTGACTGAAAAAAAATGTAAGGCCTTCTTTCTGTGCTTGGGACAAAACGCCACTGACATTGCTATGCACTGAAAAAGCTTTTGTGGCGTAACTTAAAGACATCCTCGCCCTCTCGGAAGGTGGCCTTCCTATGGTATATTTGGGGACAGGCATCGCCCTTGGATCTGTCCCTGTCATATCTGCAGGGAAGCTGCTTCCTGCAGGTTTGCAGAGTCCCTGCTGACAACACAGAGCTTTTGCCCTCCTTCGTGGGGTCCTGCTACTACTGTAGCCTCAGTGGAGGGGCAAGGGGGGGCCACGCTTCCTGCCACCTTCCCATCCCTTAATTCTGCCCAGGCAGTAAGGAAGGTGCCATGGTTTGAATGCTCCCTCCAAAACTCATGTTGAAATTTAGTTGCCAATATAATGGCATTGGGAGGTGGGGCCTTTAAGAAGAGATTAGGTGAGGAGGGCTCTGCCTTCATGAATGGATTGGGCTCCCAGTGAGAGGGTAAGTTGGGCCCCTTTCTTCTCTGCCTTGCGTGCCCTCACCCTCTCCTGCCGTGGGTCCTACTCCCTAGATGCTGGCGGTGTGCTCTTGGATTTTCCAGCCTACAGACCTGTGAGCCAAATAAACCTCTGTTCTTTATAAATTACCAAGTCTGTGGTATTCGGTTATAGCAGCAAAAAATAGATGAAGACAGGGTTGTGGACATCTGAAACAAATTGTAACAAAGGAAAAAAAAACTAAAGCCACAGGTTGAATATGACGCTTCCCATTAAGGGAAAATAACAGCAGCAATAGAACAGTTCGCTGTCTGCTGGAGGGGCCCCTGTGGGCAACCCGAGGTCTCCATCTCCCTCTACTCACCTGAGCTCCAGTATCTTCACTCTTTCTTCTTACAAATCTCCATGGGGTGGCTCTCCAGCACTTAGGGGACCCCATCTCCTACCCATACGGGCTGGACCTGCTTCCCCACCAGGCAGTCTGAGAGACATAATCCCTCCCCAGCAATACTTTTCCCAAAGCCCAAGGAATCTGATTTGACATGACACTGAATTGAATTTGGGTGGAGAGGTTGGGGACAGTAGCATAATCTAGGGATCAGGCACACACGCACGCATA